>CAUZLF010000159.1:0-148973 GCA_963580285.1 Lucinisca nassula
TTTTAGATAGCCAACTGGCCATTTTGTGGAAAGTAACTGTCATTTGGCTTTCCACTATTGGTGTTTCCATTAGGGTCTAGGTATTTCATGTTTGTGTTTCTTTCCCTTTGACGTCTCTGATGTGAGGTGTGGGTTTAATGTATCGATTCCTAATCAATGTATTCACTTCTCTTTTACTCATATTTTAAATATACTTCAAATATGTTCTCTGATCGCACGGTTTGATCACTAAGTCCAAAAAAAGAACAATAGTCCTCAAGAAATCCAACACAGAATTTAGAATGGATTTTTTGAAACACCAAAGCCGAAGCAAACGGAAGCTGCTATCCCTTTTATAGACTTAAGGGAACATTGCAGAAATAAATTTGCTTAATATATGCTATAAATCACATAATCTAGATTTTTTTTTTAATCTCTATTCTTCTGAACATCATGTTTTCAACCTCCTATAATCTCTAACTCAATATAATCTCTGACACAATATCATAGAACCTTCTATTTTGTAGTTAGTAAACAAAATATTTACAACCTTCGAGGGTCGTTCAATATTTAACTGGCCTAACAAAGTTACTGACCCTTTGCACGTGCACGCTTTTCACATGATATACATCAATGCCTTATACATGGTAACACAAATGTTTTATCAGTCAGCCAGGTATTTGTAGTCCGTGCGAGGTAAAATAACATTGCAGGGGTCAGTGTTGCTAAATTTTCTTCACAAATTGAGTACAGGGCAGTGATTAGATATCTGCTTTAGAAAAAGAAGACGAACCAGGAAATGTATGAGGAATTAACAAAAAGCATTACGAAAACATCCCTATGCAAATACATTGCCATTTTTTCGGCCAAAAATGGAATTTTTAAGATGAAAAATTGTGATAATTTTCTTATTTCTGCTCGAAACATAGATTGCGGGGACTCGATAGAACCGCCTCGACGAGGCGGATCTATCGAGTACCCACAATCTATATTTTGGAGCAGAAATAAGAAAATAATGTATACCCCTCAAACCCCAGTTTTACTATATTAAAGTGGGGTTCAAGGGGGTCAAAATTATAAAGGCGTGTTTTCGTGATGTATTTAACTGTTTAAATTTGGGTGGCTCATTTTAATCGTGGTCGGGTAACGTTGGAAGACGAGCACCGTAGTGGAAGACCTGTGAAGGCTACTGAAAAACTAAGGAACTAGTTAAGCAGGACAGTTAAATGAAACTTTCAGATATGGCTAGAAGATTGATATTTCTGAGGGTAGCGTTTTACCATTTTACATGAACGGTAGGGCATAAGGAAGCTTTTAGCGCGTTGGGTGCCAAAATACCTTAGTAAAGAACAACGAGCTGCCCGAGTGTCCATGTCAGCCTCGTTTGGAAAGAAATGGTTCTGATCCGGAAGACAGTCTTGAAAGAATTGTTACCGGGGACCTGAGACTAAACAACAGAGTAAACAATGGACTGGTTACGGTTCACCGCGTCCAAAGAAATTGAAGACTCAGCCTCCAGTTGGCAAGGTCACGGCAACTTTGTTTTGGGATAGCAAGGGAGTTTGTCGGTGGACTATTTAGCCCATGTCCAAACTACTAATTGGCATATAATGCTAACATTTTGGACCAAATACGTGGAGCTATAGTACAGAAAAGGCGTGGAAAAATTACAAAAGGTGTGCTGCTGCAACCTGACACTGCTAGAGTCAATACTTGCAAAGTTTCTGTGACACAAAGAAGCGGAACGGTTTGAAACCCTTACCCCATTCACCCCATTCTTCTGATCTGGCACCAAGTGATTACTTTTTATGTCCAAACTTAAAGAAAGGATTCCGTGGATGTCACTTCCGGTCAGATGAAAAGCGTAAAACGGCAATTGGATGGTGAATTGTCTCTAAAGACCATGGATTCTACAAAAATGGACTTTCCGCCTTGGAACATCGATAAAGGAAGTGTTAATTGCTGCGAGGTGACTATGTGGAAAAAAGAAGCCAAGCGTGATTGTTAAGTAGGAAGGCAAGCTACTTATTGCACGACCAATATCGGATACATTACGCAAACACGCCTATACAAATATATTGCCACCTTTATCGCAGAAAAAATGAAAACTTTAAGATGAAAAATTGTGTTATTTTTCTTATTTCTGCTAAAAAAAAATATATTGTTGGCACTCGTTAGAACCGCCTCATCGAGGCGGTTCTAACGAGTACCCACAATCTATATTTTAGATGAGGTGGTTCTAACGAGTGCCCACAATCTATATTTTAGAGCAGAAATAAGAAAAATAAGGTTTACCCCTGCAAATCCCAGTTTTACTATATAAAAGTGGGGTTCAAGGGGGTCAAAATTATATAGGCATGTTTTCGTAATGAATATGTTGTGATTCATTTTCTAGATTCTTCCTTACAGTAAGAAGTAAACAAAATATAACACAGCCTTATAAGGCCACCCAGTGGGGTGAAAATGAGGATCAGAAACAAATCTTTTACAATACAAGAAATAATGACCGTTTAGGAGATTTTGAAAAAACGCACTACATCCGACGGATGTGTTATCATTATTAGTTTGATCTCGAGCGTTAACACATATAGCGCCGTCTTAGAATTGCACTGTAACAGGTTTCAACTTAAACACCAGCAAGAGTGGCATCAGTTTTCTTGCACACTAGACAAGGAAATTTTGGATTTTACCCTGGGTGAAAATCCTTATCCTACCCAGGTCATCATTACGAAAACACAGCCGTGAAATATATTACATTTTTTTTCACACCTCCAAAATGGCTACTTTTCTGATGAAAATCCATGATATTTTTCATATTTATATTGCAAACTTAGGTTGTGGGTGCGTGTTAGAACCGCCTTATTGAGGCGGTTCTAACGAGTACCCTAAACCTATGTCTTGGAGCAGAAATAAGGAAAATCATGTATACCCCGTTAATCCCATTTTTCTCTATATAAAGCGGTCTCTTTTTTTTTCATTTCACGGGCTTGTTCACCTAATGTCATATTCAGGAAAAGGATGCAAATCGAAAATTCTCACGCCACGTTTGTTGTGCACTGGTTGAATAATAGAAGTGAAGGCAATGATCGGAAATCAACACAGTTAACCTACAACTCACATCAATGACACCAAAGGGAAAGTAACACAAACATTAAACAGCTAGACCCTAGTGGAAACATCAATAGCGGAAAGCCAAAAGGACAGTTACTTTCCCACAAAGTGGACAATTGGCTAACCAAAACAAAATAAAATAAGCGAAACAACCACTCAAAGAAAAACCATGGCAAAATAAACCGCAAAAGGAGAATCGCCTTGGAATGATCAATGGAACGAATTCCACTGGGTGGGTGGGGGGGGGGGGGAGGTTAAATCGATTTTACGCAACTGCAATCCTCGCCCTTACTTCCCATTACGAAAACACGCCTATACAAATACATTGCCACCTTTATCGCCGAAATAAAATCAAAATTTTATGATGAAAAATTGTGATATTTTTCTTATTTCTGCTCAAAATATAGATTGTGGGCACTCGTTATAACCGCCTCATCGAGGCGGTTCTAACGAGTACCGACAATTTTTATTTTAGAGAAGAAATAAGAAAAATAAGGTATACCCCCGGAAACACCAGTTTTACTATATAAAAGTGGGGTTCAAGGGGATCAAATTATATAGACGTGTTTTCGTGATGGTTGCTATTTAGACAAATAGTTTGTTCAGTCCGCATGAAGGCCTCCTAACTCATCAGTGCAGCATCTCAGAAGAACACAAAAAATCAAACGACCACAGAGGTGGAGTCGACAGCAAGAAACCACAAAAGAGCATAATAGAACCAACAGTTAGACTCCGATGGGCCCGATCAGAGACAGAGCATCAGGCACCAACCAACAGTACATAAATTCTTTAATTCTCAGTAAGCCTTTACGCTGGAACCGTCATAGAATCCGAGGCCTGACTTGACGGCGTGCAATTAAAGATGGAGGCAAAGTTGTCAGCCGTGATTGGGTTAACTTCCATGTATGCAGTCTGTCATATAACATTATGTGGTACATGTACCAAATCTTTTTATATCGAAGAACGATTTTACGAAATTGGGTGCTAAAGTCATTGCAATTATATATTTTTCTGAATTTATATACTAAGTTACCATAGTTCGGGTTTCGATAGACCTTGTCTTGTTTACCACCAAAAACTGATTTATTTTAAGATGAGAAAATCCGATATTTTTCGTATTGCTGCTCAAAATATGGATTGTGGGAACCCTATATACAGTGATTCTTGAAAAAAAAATGACCCAATTTTGAAAATACCCTGTCGCTAATGTTTGTCCCTTCATGGTGGCTAAACAATACAGTCTATGGGTGTAAATAACTCATATAAGCCAAGAGGAATATTCAGAAACTTACTTCCAATTCTAAAACCAATGCCTTCTAGTACGATTACTGAGTTAGCACCATTAATATACCAGTGGGATTTGCGTTTTTGCCATGTCACAAGGCATGGTTACATACTGAAGTGCAAATATCTAACCTTTTATTGTTTAGATGGAATGGGATTGCAATTGCGGTTCAACGATACGATGCTTAGGAAACAATTAGCAGAATTTAAAGACTTATTGCATTCAGTGTCTTATTGCATTCAATGCCGTAAAAATAGGGTGTCGCTAAAACAGCACTCACCTACCGTAACGGATCTATATCTGGTCACAGTGTGCAGACAGGAATAATTCTTTGCTTATAACTATGTCATATATTCCACCAAAGGAATGTTCTGATAAATAAAAGAAATAAGTGTTTGATCTTCTTTCGAAGTAAACATAATATGAAACCTGAAAGTGGATAATTAATTTGTCACTTTTCAGAGCCTCAACTCCGTAACGGTGCTTTCAAAAGGTCAATGGATGGAAAGGAACACTTTAAGCTAATTGCCATATATATTGCATAAGATTGTACTGATATGAAGCATAATATTGACAATTCGTCCAACAACAACGGTTTGGTTGATAAAAAACAAACTGTCCTCCACCTCCGTAACTTCTCTCCTCAGTAACGTAAAAACCTAAGCTGATATAGGAATCGGAACATCTTTGTGTGCATCGAGTGCTATTTGTGCTAGTAATATCAAATCACTAAAGCAAAACATTGGGTTTTGGTCTAGCTACAGACTGTGGGGAGAAATCTATCGTTACGGAAGAGATGTTACGGGGGTGAGTTAAAATGTTACGGAGGCGAGCAATTTTAGAAATGAGCGTTACTTACTCAGACAATCAGTAGCCCAGCGAAGTGTTGTTTGTTGGCAAAAGCTATGAGTTTAACTTCATAAATATACTCATTGGGTTAGCATAGACTGTTGGATGAGACAGACACATGGGCTTTCAAATATAAACTCTCCTCCGTAACGAGCAGGTTTTACTGTCAAAAACTCAAAATCTATTGTAATGGTGTGGGTAAAAGTTTGGGTCAAATGTTAAAATGTGGAAATAAACCAAAAGAAAACATATCAGTCGAAATTCCATAAGGTTCATTTTTCTAACTTTTTGGTTTCATAATTGGGTCATTTTTTCAAGAATCACTGTATAATGTTGACGATGTTAACAAGACGCTATTCGTGTTGCCATATTGGTTAACATCTGTGCACATTATGCCTTGTTGGCAAAATTGTAATTTGTGGAGACAGCTGTTCGATCAACTATTCTTGTTTGCCGTACCAAAATGCTCGCTTAGACAGCTGTGAGAAAGACAATAATTACTTATTGATTCAATTCACAAAGTAAAACATATTTTCTGTTGAAAATAGGCCTTTCAAAAAGACCACCACTAAAAGGTTTTAACTTCATCAGAAATGGCCCTGCCATGGTGGTGTGACATCGGCTAAACCTCACTGATAATGTTGACGTCAGAAAAACATGCCTATATAATGTTGACCCTCTTATTGAACCCCATTATTGTCTACGCCCATGGGCGTAGACATTATAGAGATTGAGTTTAACACGGAAGTACAGCCATTAGTTACCCACAATGCAGGTTGACCTTTCCATTCTTATGTTCAACACAACAAATATAAGCTTTCACAAGAAGAAAAAAGCAGCCCATAACACATGTAAGCTTTCACACAAAAAGATGCCGGCGGGCAGAACTCTGGCACAGAATTGCTATTACATTTGTACAAGCCTATATTTGCTGTCATATTGTACAGGTTAATACAAAAATATACATCTACAAACTCTCGATCACGACGGACCACTGCTTATCCGATAAGCTACTCAGCAGCCTTCGGCTTTGGTGAGCTAAAAAAAACTTACCTCGCCGTTAGCAAACTTTTAGGTTTAATCTTCAATTAGTCGTCTATAAAGTCTAACTTCTCCAACAGTTTTCAAGCATTCCATTTGAAAGATGTCACAAGCATACATGTGCCTTTTTAAAGATGAAAAGTCCTTTTTCACAATATTACAGCATTTTTAGACATTATACATCAGCCGGCAGGATGGCAATTAGAATTATTGATTGCCAAAGACAGTTAATTGTATAAAACACATTTCTGGGATTCACATTTAATATGTGCTAAGCGTAGACCTAGCTTTTTGAAAAAGCTATACTTGTATATAGTAAATCTCGGGTTTACAGGGGGTATACATTATGTTTCTTATCTTTGCTCAGAAACATAGATTGTGGGTACTTGTTAGAACCGCCTCGTTACTATATAAAAGTGAGGTTCGAGAGGGACGAAATTATATAGGCGTGTTTTCGTGATGCTGACCCAATTTTATAGTTTAATATACACTAGGACGGCGGCATAAACCAAGTGTCACAAGCAATTATTTTCTGACAACTGGCGCCCATTGTCATGGTAATCATATAGTTCTGCAGCGGTGGCGAACAGTAGTGACGATGGGCATAAATAGGAGAATCGTACATGGGTATGAGGGATTGATAGAGAAAAAAAATCACAACAGGGCCTCGTACGTTTACCTTTTATACCGCCATCAGGCCTTCTAGTAAGCTAATAAAGTGCAAGCTATAGACCTTTCTTAATATTATAGCTCATTAATATTAATATATATCCAGAACGAGGCTAACCTGCAAGCATACTTATAAGCTGGCTGAGATTACTAGCAACACAATGTTAGCATCATGTAATGAAGAGGCCAGGCTAGAATATTAATAACCCAAACACTTTTTTGTTTATATCCAAAACGTCATCTTCAGGAGAAGATCATATAAGTTAAGGGGACAAGTGCTTCAGCTTTGAGTACAGAGGCTGGTTCCCTTACTTTTTTTTCTAAGTTCCTACTTTTGATTAAGTGTTTTGAAATAAGCCTCATTTTGTTTTGCTCTTTTCACTTATCAAACAAATTCATGGAAAAATAATCATGTTAAGATAAGAAATGTAAACAACTACATATCACATTTCCTATGCATAGTGTACTGTACTTCTTATTAAGGCACCTATCTAAAACAGACAATGTTTGCTTCATTAACGGCGTGTGCTGTCACTAACATCACATTGTATACCCGTGACTAGCTTTAGTATTATATGAACAGTGCATCACACACCTACTGCAAAACATGAAACCAGTGAAGACTCATTTCAGACTGAACATCCACACAGTCTGGTCAGGACCTTCAACGATGACAGGATAGCCAATTGTCCATTCGATGGGAAAGTAACTGTCCTGTTGGCTAGTGATGTTTCCATTATTGCCTATTTAGTACTTAATTCATTTCATTCTCTTTGAGGCGTGGGTTAATTGTTCTATAGCCTCTATACTATGGGAAAGAAGGTAAACAACAATTCCTGCCCGAGTGGAAGGATGTGCACTCTAAGAAATATGTGATAAACATGGGTTATAAAATAAATGGTTTCCATGATTCACCGGTAACGAACCTAAGTTTTATTTTGTTCAATATTATTGACTTCCCTGGGAGAAAGTTTTTATTTTTATTTTATTTTACTTATGTGATAGTAAGGAAATATTGAGTCTGACACTTTTTTGCGGCAAACAATTTACGCAAAATGAAGCATTTATCAGCCATCACATCATCCCTTGGTTCAGGAAAGTCTATCAGGCCAGATAACTTTGTTATTTCAACATCTGACATGCAGCCTGTGTAGAGAAGATAATGAATGTAACAGCGCATGAGAAGGAATACCCAGATGGCATCTGAGAGTGTTGTTCCCATATAATTTGAATAGGACTGAACGTTAAAAACGAAGAAGGCCCTTGAGTTCGTATTTCAGCAGTCAACTAATACCCTGATTCTCGGACACAGCTGCTAAAAGTAGTGTGGCATAAGCTCATGGATAAGCTCCATAGTGACAATTTTTTCTGCTCACTGTTGCTACGATCAGCAATTGAATCGAACACTTAAGTCATGCCCAATAAAGTCAACCCGTAACCAATACATAAACATGATTTTGTTTGATTTGAGGTTTATTGTTCCCGTAAACACTGTAAAAGTCATTTTGGAGAGGTTGCTTCCAATTTTGTGGGACTTTTACCCGACATTGAGATGAAATGACATATCAAGCCCTGCCGCCCAATGAAACCAATAGGGTTTATAAGCATGGACGGGCCAACTCGCACCGCTTTGCCTGGGCAGGCTTAGATCCTCTAAGCGGTTTACCAGTACTCGTGTGCGGGTCGGTTTCAGCTCTGCGTGGAACCATCATGCTGCCCAATATTTCTTCAAGCCCCGATGGGCGTGGGCTGACATGAACATGACAAAATGATAAACTCATCTTTATATATAAAAAGCTGCTGGACATCAAACTGGCCATGTAGGAAGCACTTTGCATGTTTGAAGCACTTGGCTCAATGCGTTTAGTAAAAGACAGAACAGCTTGTGAGAACCTTGGTACACCCAAACTTTCTAAATATGGCTGTTATTTAAGTGTTTGATATTTTGTCCTGGCTGACTCTTGCTGCTGTGTTCAATGTGGCAGTTGTTTGTTCATCCACATCAGCTATAAACATGTTCTCAACAGTCGAATTTGCTTGTCTGTATTGGAGTCTAATGGCCCAGTCAACACTATTTAGGTCATTTTTTTCAGTTTATCAATCCACACTTTTCCTGGGTATACGTAAGCGGTTAACCAGCACAGAGCACATTCTTTTCACCAGAAACTGACCACTGCCCTTTTTGAATCAGGGAAGGGAGAGAATGCCCATAGAAAATATTCCATGATCAATCTCCATGAAATAACGTTGCCACCCCAGCTGGTATCGAACTCGCGTCCTCCTGATCACCAGTTAGGCGCGCATCCGACTGAACTACCGAGTCCGGGCTCTCAACGGTCGAGCTGTTAAAAGGTATATCACTGACAAAAGGCTTGGTTTCGCTTATGTACGTGATATCTTTGGATTATGTACGGTAACACTAACATAAATAATTGACCCATTTTGTACCATAAACCCCAAAATGGGATACTGGCAAACAGTGCAGGCCCATATCAGATGCTGCAGAATTCAGTGTCTGATCAGGGCCTACAATGTTTGCAAAAAGTTCAGCTGTGTGTTTTTTTTTTTTTTTTTAATTTTAGCTCGCCTTACGAAAGTAAGGGGGAGCTATTGCCATACCCCCGGGCGTCCGGCGTCAGCGTCAGCGTCCGCATTTGGTTAAAGTTTACTTGCAAACTCTTATATGTGATGTTTTACAACTTTATTTTGAATATATAATTAATAATTGCTAAAAAACAATTTTTAACATTATCATTGTACTTCATTTTACAGGCTTTTTGGCTTAAATTGGACTTTATGAGAAGTTAATATTTTCCTCTGTATTACCTCCCTTACTTCCCAGTGTTAAAGTTTACCTGCAAGCTGCGTGAGTTCAAATCCCGGGGGAGGAACGTTTGTGTTTTTTTTTTTTTTTCATTTCTTTTTTTAATTTTTTTCCTTTTAAAAACATAGTTTTTAAAAAACTCAAGTTCAGGGTCACTGTGGCTATTTTTAGAAAAAACATTGTCATCTCTCTAGCGCCTTCATTTTATTGATGGATTTTAATATAACTTCACACAAATGTTGGATATAATGATTTCTCGAGTGACTTTGACTTTCAGGGTCCGGGGCTTAAGGTCAAGGTCACTACTTGCAGGGTCACAGGGTCAAGGTCACTGTGGCTCTTTTTAGAAAAACATTGTCATCGTTCTTGCACCTTAATTTATTGATGGATTTTAATATAACTTCACACAAATGTTGGGTATGATGCTTTCTCTAGCAAGTTCGACTTTCAGGTTCCGAAGTTGAAGGTCAAGGTCACTGTGGCTATTTTTAGAAAAACTTTGTGATCGCTCTAGTGCCTACGTTCAGGGTCTGGGGCTGAAGGTCAAGGTCACTGTGGTTTTTTTTTTCAGAAAAAACTTTTTCATCGCTCTTGCACCTTTATTTATGGATGGATTTTAATATAACTTCACACAAATGTTGGGTATGATGATATCTCGAGCAAGTTCGACTTTCAGGTAGTGGGCTGAAGGTCAAGGTCACTGTGGCTATTTTTAGAAAAACTTGGTGATCGCTCTAGTGCCTACATTTATGGATGGATTTTAATATAACTTCACACAAATGTTGGTTATGATGATATCTCGAGCGTTTTCGACTTTCAGGGTCCAGGGCTGAAGGTGAAGGTCAATGTGGCCATTTTTAGGAAAACTTTGTCATCGCTCTTGCGCCTTCATTTATTGATGGATTTTAATATAACTTCACACAATAGTTAGGTATCATGATATCTCGAGAGACTTTGACTTTCAGGGTCAGGGCTGAAGGTCAAGGTCACTGTGGCTATTTTTAGAAAAACTTGGTCATTGCTCTAATGTCCACATTTATAAATGGATTGAAAGATAAATTCATACAAATGTTGGGTATGATGATATCACTAGTGAGTTCAACTTTCAGGGTCTGGGGTCAATGTCACTGTGGCTATTTTCAGAAAAAAATTAGTGATTGCTCTAGTGCCTACATTTATGGATGGATTTTAATATAACTTTACACAAATGTTGGCAATGATGCTATCTTGAGCGAGTTCGACATTCAGGGTCTGGGGCTGAAGGTCAAGGTCACTGTGGCTATTTTTAGAAAAACTTTGTCATCGCTCTGGCGCCTTCATTTATTGGTGGATTTTAATATAACTTGACACAAATGTTTGGTATGGTGATATCTTGAGTGACTTTGACTTTCCGGGTCAGGGGCTTCACAAAAAAATGATCATTGCTCTATTGTCCACATTTATTGATGGATTTTAAGATAATTTCATGCAAATCTTGGGTATGAAGTTCAACTTTCAGGGTCTGGGGCTCAGAGTCAAGGTCATTGTGGCTATGTTTAGAAACACTTTGTCATCACTCTTAATTACCTACATTTATTGATTGATATAATGTTATTTTACACAAATGCTAAGCTAGGCTTTTTAATGTGTCTTGCGCGAGGGGATTTGTGATGCCTTGTTATATAGTTTTCTTTTTCGTTTTTTTTTTTTTTTTGCAGTGGAAAGGCTTGAAAACAGGATGATTAGGGGTACTTTTTGGTTCTCTTTCATTTGCTGCAGTCTATTGGGCTGTTTTACAGAAAACTTGCCCTCATTCATCTTAGGCCCCCAAAGGCGAGCTATGTTGTCTTCTGACAACTCTTGTTTTCTAATTGTTCAACTGTTTTTGTTTTTTCCTCAAATAAATCTTAAAATTTGAAATGGACTCCTACTTTATATAAGCAGGAAGAGTCCATTTGGGACAAAAAGGGTTAATATTAATTCTCCTATCAAATAAAAGACTGGACATTTTGTTGGAAGGTATTAAAGTTTTTTTTTTTAATTTGCCACAGAAATACTATGAATCTAACGTATAAATGGGGCCTTTCATCTTCTTATTTTTCAAGATAATTTGTTTCCTATACACTTAATTTTTAGCAATTTGGGGAAAAGAAAAGGCTGCATCATATTTACCATCAGAAGTACAAATTGGAACACAACAATGAAAGGAGTTGATTTTGTTTATGGAAGCTTCAGTTTCAGCCATTATAACTCTACTAGTGTTTGCCAGCTTAGCCTCGTTCTGGTTTTGGAATGCTAAACATGCATATAATTTGAAAGGTGGCTATAATCGGTAGTGACCTCGTACCTGACTGACCTATAATAGGTCTAATGACCGGACCAACTTTTGAGATACCCAATAAATGCAACCATTCATACCCGGGAAAGCAACCATTTATTATCTTTGCTATATTCATTTAAATATTTTTTTCAGAACTTTTAAGCTAGATTCTTACCTTCTCGAGCTTTCGGGCACTGCTACTGCGGTTGCGTCTAAACCTCGAAAATAATTTCCAAAGCTTAAATAAACATTTTTTTTTTTTTTTTTTTTTTTTTTTGCAGATGTAAAGCGCCAATGAACTTTTATTCGAGTGACCATGCTGTTTCCGACGTCTCTGTGGCTCGGTGACGTCAGAAACGTTGCCAGCACTGACAAACGTTATGCTACGCGTGCGCGCAAATGCACCGAACGTCGTTTAACAAGCCAAACTGTACGAGGGGTGTTCAGTTAATAATGAAAACAGTCTTGTAAATTCTAAACAACTTTGAGTATCTTTATGAAACTTTAGCAATTCTAAATTGTTAGACCTCACATAATATTAGCGTCATGACGTCATAGTATGATGACGTCATCAAACATGACGTCACTTCCTGTTAGGTTCAAAATGGGCGTCAGCAGAGAAAATCAAGTTTCACATTTTCACAAGGCTGCAACTTGGAGTCGATTCATAGAAAATCCTTGAAGATTCATGTGTTGTATATTCAGACCGTGCTGCACCATATGTCACATGTGCCAGGTGGGTCAGAGAATGTAAAGATGGGAGAAAGCTGCTTACTGATAAGCCACATCCAGGAGCACAAAAATCGAAGGTGAACGATGTTGCCATTAGGGTCTAGTTGTTTCAGTGTTGTGTTTCTCTCCCTAGTTGTTTCAGTGTTGTGTTTCTCTCCAATATTTCTGTTCGTGTTTGATGTTTCTACTGGTACTGTCCATCAAGTGTTACATGAAGAATTGAGACTTGGAAAGATTTCTGCGCGATAAGTACCGCATGTTTTGACCCCTGAGCAGAAAAATAATATAAGAATCTTATATCGCTGTGAGGGGTGGATGGAAAATCCGTCCCGAGGGTCACTGTCCGGCATCACGAGGCTTGCCGAGTGATGCCGGACAATGATTCCGAGGGACGGATTGTTCTACAGCTGCAGTCACTTCGAGTACCGACGTCCGCCATATTGTGATGACAGTACAGGAATGTTTAGTGACGCCACGTAACGTGCTGTGACGTCAACATTAACGACGGCGCATACGAGGTCGTAATCAACCAGTGGATTTATCAAACACGCGATTATATTCGATTTTGGGTCGGAAAACCAGGGTTAGAACATAAATTTCCATCCCAGGGTAAAATCACGGATTTCCTTGTCTGGTGTGCTAGAATAGGGTTTCTGGTGCCAGACAACTTTTGGACATGTTCGAGCCCAACAGAGTCAATCAATATGTACAACATGTCGATCGCATAAAAGAACGAGAGCCAATCGATGAGAAACCTACTTATCGTTTCTGATATGTTTGTTTGATTTAAGGTTTAACGTCCCCGTCAACACTGTAAAGGTCATTTTGGAGACGTTGCTTCCAATTTTGTGGGAAGTTTACCCGACACTGAGATGAAATGACATCTCAAGCCCTATCGCCCGATGAAACAAATAGGGTTTATAAGCATGGACGGTCCGCCTCGCACCGCGGTTCCTGGACAGGCTTAGATCCCCTAAGCGGTTTACCAGTACTAATGTGCCGGCCGGATTCAGCTTTGCGTGGAAGCATCATGCCGCCCATATTTTTCTTCAAGCCCCTATGGGCGGGGCTGTATCGTTTCTGAGACCTGCAGGACTTTTTTTGTTGTTTTGGTTTTGGTTTTACGACCCTTTCAAGATTATTTCACAAATATCGAGCCGATTGTTAATCAGAGGTTGGCGAAAACTTGAGTACCCGAAGAAAAACCCACCTGACCTTCCGTTGCAGAACTTGGCGTCTCAAATGTGACCCGAGCGAGGCTCGAACCCACAGCGGTGAGAGACCTAATGATTAAGAGTCAACGCTCTTATACACTAGGCATCGGAGGCCCGTCATTGTTTGTTTGTTTGATTTGAGGTTTAACATCCCCTTCAACACCGCAAAGGTCATTTTGGAGACGTTGCTTCCATTTTTGTGGGACTTTTACCCGTCATTCAGGTGAAATGACACCTCAAGCCCTGCCGCTCAATGAATCAAAAGGGTTTATAAGCATGGACGGGCCGATTCGCACCGCTCTACATGGACAGGCTTAGATCCTCTAAACGGTTTACCAGAACTCGTGTGCGGGTCGGCTCCAGCTCTGCGTGGAAGCATCATGCAGCCCATCTATTTTTTCAAGCCCCGATGGGCGGGGGCCGTTATATACATTGAACGACCTGACTCACACCACTTTGCCTGGACAGGCTTAGCTGAAACTGTCCCGCACACGAGAACTGGTAAACCGCTTAGAGGATCTAAGCCTGTCCAGACAAAGCGGTGCGAGTCGGGCCGTCCATGCTAATAAACCATATTGGTTTCATTCGGCGACAGGGCTTGAGACGTCATTTCATCTCAATATCTGGTAAAAGTCCGACAAAATTGGAAGCAACGTCTCCAAAATGACCTTTACAGTGTTGACTTCAAATCAACAAACAAACACTCTTATTCATTGTTAATGATATCCCCCATAAATTAATTTTCTCATGACATTGCCACGGCCCCCACCCATCGGGGCTGAAGAAATAGATGGGCTGCATGATGCTTCCACGCAGAGCTGAAACCGGCAGCACAGGAGTACTGGTAAACCGCTTAGAGGATCTAAGCCTGTCCAGACAAAGCGGTGCGAGTCTGACCGTCCATGCGAATAAATCCAATTGGTTTCATTGGGCGGTCATTTCATCTCAATATCTGGAAAAAGTCCGACCAAATTGGAAGCAACCTTTCCAAAATGACCTATACGGTGTGGACGCGGATGTTAAACTTCAACTCAAACAAATAAATAATCTTATTCATTGTTAATGATATCCCCATAAATTAATTTTGTCATGATATCGCCACGGCCCCCGCCCATTGGGGCTGAAGAAATAGATGGGCTGCATGATGCTTCCGCGCAGAGCTGAAACCGACCCACACATGAGTACTGGTAAACCGCTTAGAGGATTTAAGCCCGCCCAGACAAAGCTTTGCAAGTCGGACCTTCCATGCTTATAAACCCTATTGGTTTCTTTGGGCGACAGGGCTTGATATGTCATTTCATCTCAATATCTGGTAAAAGTCCCGCAAAATTGGAAGCAACGTCTCCAAAATGACCTTTACAGTGTTGATGGCCATTATCACGAAAACACGCCTATATCATTTTGACTCCCTAAATAACCCCAATTTTATATAGTAAAAGTGGGGTTTGTAGGGGTATACATTATTTTCCTTATTCCTGCTCTAATACATAGGTTGTGGGTATTCGTTAGAACCGCCTCAGCGAGGCGGTTCTAACGAAGTCCCACAACCTATGTTTCGAGCAGCAAAAAGAAAAATATCGCAATTTTTCATCAGAAAATTTTCATTTTTTGGAGGTAAAGTTTTCAATATATTTAGATAGGCGTGTTTCCGTAATGTGTTTTACTTCAATTCAAACAAACAAACAATCTCATTCATTCTTAATGACATCCACCATAAATGAATTGTGTCATGATCTCGCCACACGGACAGAAAGTCAGAAACTAAAAATCAATGAAAATGAAAGGCTGCTCCCTGAAAATGTTAAAACGCATTGTTAATATAACCGTGATGTTTAACTGCAACATCTGTTTAGTACAGTGAAATTCTTCTATTCAGACCACATAAAATTAAGACTAAATCTGCCTTGAAAAGCTTCTTCAGAATGGTGCAGTTATTCTTTTTTGTGCTTTCTGCACACAATGCCCTCCGGTCAGGCACTTTGGAAGAGTCCCAAAGGTGGTCTTAATATAGGAGTTTTACTGTAATTGAAAAGCAGCGGTGAAGGCAGTGATCAGGAGACGATACAATTTCCTTACAACTTACATCCAAGACACCCATTACGAAAACACGCCGATTCTAATATATTGAAAATTTTACCATCAAAAATCGAAAATGTTCTGATAAAAATTTCGATATTTCTTTTTTATTTCTGTTTCAAACATAGCTTGTGGATACTCGTTAGAACTGCCTCGATGAGGCGGTTCTAACGAGTACCCACAATCTATGTTCTTGAGCAGAAGTAAGAAAAATGATATATACCCCTGTAAACCCCAGTTTTACTATATAAAAGTGGGGTTTCAGGGGGTCAAAATTGTATATAGTCCGGCAGAATTCGGGCGAATTCCGGGAGGACCTTGAACTTGAGTATAAACATTTTTTTTTGATGTTTCTTGTAGTGCATACATTGTCCTTGAAGAATCCAAGTGATGCCACCCATCCAAGATGGCGTCCAAGATGGTAGCCATTTTAGCAGTGGAGGCCTTATCTGGTATAAAGTCACATTTTAAGCCATTTTTTTCCTTTAACTGTTTGCTGCGAGACTAAAAACTAATTAAAGACACTAAACTTGAAGCAAAAAAAATAATCTAAAAGTGTAGACAAGATGGCTGCCAAAATGGCTAATTATTACAATAACAAATAAGAAATTCTTTCTTGAGTAAGGCAAAGTCCAGAAATTGGTATTTGAATGGGTCTCCTTAACTATTTTTGTTTTTCAGATAGGGTTTTTGCATCACTCAACAAAGGATCATTATAATTAGAGATGGCATCCAGGATGGACTGAAAATTTATCGGAATAAGAAAGTATAAAGAAACAATTCCGGAGCGAACAATTTTCTATGAATTTAAATTTTCTCCACTTCTCACGAGTGCTTTTATCGATTCTTTTAAATGTCTGAACTTCAGGTGATAACATAAATAGGGCATAACATTTTCATGCCATCTTGATGTCATCACAGGAAGATCTGGCATTTACCAGAATCAATGGATGCACTAGTGAAATTTATAAAAGAAAATTATCTAGAAAAGTACTCGCTTTAAATTTGCTTCTTTATATATTTCATATAATATATATGTCAAATGATGAGACATGATTTAATATATCAATATACCATTTACAACCAAAGCAAATCAAGATATAATACCCGCTTATCCAAGAATATCAATAGAACATTCAGATATTACTCATCAAAATGTAGGGGGTACTGATTCTCATACACATCTAGTCTCTGCGAAGTTTGATGCATTCATACCAATACATTGTGTTCAGGCATTCTATGGGCTTGTTTGTTCATTCCGGCACACAACACTTCCCTGACAAACACAAAATATGGTACAACTGAGTCTTGCCTTATTGCAACCACATCTCAGGGAAGAACAAGGTTCTTCACTCTCACACTGACATTTAATGAGTTTGAGAACATTTTCTGGGACAAGTGCAGTGCCTTCTGGCACAAGCACGGGTAACAATGTTTCAGTTGTTTCACTTTTCAACCACCCATAGTTCTCTGGCATTAAGTTTGGTGGATGAGGATCTAATGCTTCCAAACACATGCCTGCAAATGTGCACGCTTAACATTTTCTTTGAACGACTGAGGTGTTGGTGGCAATGATGATAGCTTTGGGACTGATTTTGAAGATTTTCCTACTTTGGTTTTCCACATTTTCTGACGAGTTGTTGTCATGTCTTCACATTGTGGGTAACCCTAACATGCGGAAATAAATGATGATGCCTCTCGATTGAACACAGAGATCTCAGCATTTACATTGCTTATTGCAGGAAGGCTGTAACCTGACTGTAGGATTATCACTACCTTGGCTTTGCCGATGCCATAGTAGCAAGCGACAGTGTCGCAGCCTGAGAGGGCATGAGCACTAATCAAATCTGGTATATACTGTGTCTTTAAACTGTCTCTCGAATATCTACCACAGTTCGGCCTTTCACAGGAGACTCCATTACAACTGGAAGTTTGAGATTTTGATCTTTGTAATGATGAAGCAGTAACACAAACACATCCGTATCATCAGAGATCACGGCAATTCCCTTCTGATGCTCGCTTGCTGCCACAAACATTTGTTGTGCAAGTATACTATCTGCTTCCTCATGTGTTGTTTGAATATCAGCTCTTTCAATGACAACAGCTTTGTGAATTTCAACTGATGCGTCGTCATCACCAGTCACAATCAGTCTATGTGAGGCTGTGTGTGCCTCATGAAACTCTCCATCCCTAATTAGTTCATCACAAATCACTTTGATAAGCTGCTGCTTATTCTCGGTCACAGTAAGGACAACCGTTTGTGGTGGCAATGGCATTGACAGAGTCAACTGATGAACCCTACTCGCCTGTGTTGCCCTGCCGGATCTTGTCACACTTTTAGTGCTGTAGGGCTTGTAACGATCAAATACTAGATACACATCTCTTTTCTGCAGCATCTTACCGATATAGTGTTTGAAGTTATTTACATAGTCCTGCAATGTCCCATTCACAGGCCAATGAATAACGTACAAAACTGCAGATCCGCCTATTACATTGTAACTAATTTTGGTTTCCAAGTTCCGGGTAGACACTGTTGATTTTAAAAGTTTCTTGAGAACAGACTTAGCTTTGCAGATTTTCATGTCTCCAGTATCAGTGAACATGGAAGTTGGAACTGGTGCCAATTCATGTGCCAAGATTCTATTTATATCTGTGTCTCTAGAGCTTGCCTGCAACCCTATAACTCTGGTATAGATAAGATTAGTATCGAACACTTTCGTTTCTCCCACTTTCAGGTGTTTCTTTTTATTCAGCAGGTGTTTCGATTACTTTAGAAATTTTCGTATCAAACACTTCAGACCATTTACTTTCAAACTGTCTCATAGCTGCTGTACCAAGTTCGATTGTTTTGTCAACATTTACTGTCTCCCCAGCAAGCTGACCTGTTGCAATATTTACTATTTTCTGTGGATGCTTTGCAGGGACAAGCGGGTCAATACATATTTCAAGCTTCCTTCGTATGCTTTCCCGATCTTTAGAATCCGATTCAATTCTACCCCTTTCTTCCTCTTTATGCTTCTTTTGACCTTCTTTCTTCTCTGGGCTGCTGATATCTGCTAAGTCTTCTTCCAGTCTGCTACATGTATGAAAACTAAGACCCCAGATTTTCAGAGTTTCAGGTTTGAGTGTCAATCCAATTATACCACGTTTCCTATGACCATATCTCATGAACGTGGTTTCAATGAACATGTCACTCCAGATGGCGTTCCATACTCCTGGAATATGTCTCATGACATGTTCACTTTGCATAAAGTGTTTCAGAACAACACTAGGCAAACTCTCAATTGATCTCAGGTAATATAAGCCATAACGAGCATAATTAATGTGACCTGCTGCGAAGAAATAGGGATCATGAATTTCACAGCCTGGATGTGCAAAGGCCAGTCACCTTCCCGTTCAGCCCTGACATACACCATCATTATGAATACTGTTCTGATCAGACAATCTACCCGGGCATTAGCTGTTCTGCTCTCACGTGCCACATCTTCAAGAACTGTTTCCAAGTCACGATAGCTAGTCATATTTTCTGTATTGAAGAGAGGTTTTAACACCTCCTCAACGACCAAACGCAAAGCACGCATGTTCTGGGGAATTTTTTGCCATTCAGCATTTTCGAGACTCCTCCAAACAAGGATTCCATGATTTCATGCAGTCCACTTTCAGCCATCAGTGTACCAACACATCCAATGAAACTCATTAAAGTGTGCATTCCGCAAAGTCGTAATACTACTTCACCAAACTGCTCCGGGTATGCCCAGACAATATTCACAGCCACTCTATATAACTGCAAGTCTCCAATGAACACCGTAAAATCCTGTCCATATTTTACAGTTAGTGACTTAGCTCTGGTCATGGCAGTCATTATGGTAACCGGATCTGATGGCGTCATATCTATTAAGGGAAGGTAGTCTGCATTTGTCTTTTGATTTACGTATTGCCCTGCTTCCCTACACATTCAAGTGTAATACTCATTAAATTCAGGACTTTTGTCTGATGTAATCACATCTTGCAAAAATGCAAAGTAGAAGTAAAACAAAGATCAGGAATTGATACAATTAACTTACTCCATCCATAAAAGGCACCAAAGGGAAAGAAATACAAACATTAAGCGACCAGACCATAATGGAAACCTAAACAAAGGAAGGCCATATGGACAGTTACTTTCCCACAAAATGGCCATATGGCCATCCAAAATTAAAAGACACAAGTGATACACACAGTAAGTAACAAACAACAACATAAATAAATCGCCACAGAAGAGCCGCCTTGGAACGGTCAGTGGAAGATTTCCACTGGGGGGCTTAAATCGATTTTACGTGGCCACAATCCTCGCCCTTACTTCCGTCGCGATTTAGACAAAAAATTTTGTTCAGTCCGCATGAAGGCCTCCTAACTCATCAGTGCAACATCTCCGTGAACACAGAAATCAAAGAACCACAGAGGTGAGACAACGGTGAGGACTCGACAGCAAGAAACCACTGAAATGCTGGAGCAAAAGAAAACCAACAGTTAGACTCCGATGAGCCCGACCAGAGACAGAGACAGTCTGTTTCTTGTGCCCTGCTTAAAGAGATTTCAATGCTGGCCAGAAATTTTAAAGTTGGTACACTTTTCTTAGCTTTTTCAGCAGGCATTTCTGGTTTCTTCGGACCCCTGTAATATTCTACTTCCACTGAATAGTCTATTTCTTCTGCCATTTCAGAATGTTGTATACGTTTTATTGTTTCACGGGAACTATCTTCGAATGACTGCCTGATGCTCTGTCTCTGGTCGGGCTCATCGGAGTCTAACTGTTGGTTTTCTTTTGCTCCAGCATTTCAGTGGTTTCGTGCTGTCGAGTCCTCACCGTTGTCTCACCTCTGTGGTTCTTTGATTTCTGTGTTCACGGAGATGTTGCACTGATGAGTTAGGAGGCCTTCATGCGGACTGAACAAAATTTTTTGTCTAAATAGCGACGGAAGTAAGGGCGAGGATTGTGGACACGTAAAATCGATTTAAGCCCCCCAGTGGAAATCTTCCACTGACCGTTCCAAGGCGGCTCTTCTGTGGCGATTTATTTTTGTTGTTGTTTGTTACTTACTGTGTGTATCACTTGTGTCTTTTAATTTTGGATGGCCATATGGCCATTTTGTTTTGGTTTCCATTATGGTCTGGTCGCTTAATGTTTGTATTTCTTTCCCTTTGGTGTCTTTTATGGATGGAGTAAGTTAATTGTATCAATTCCTGATCTTTGTTTTACTTCTACTTTTCATTCCGACAGTCTGGGTCATCAAAATGACTAGCGAATACGTGGATACTTTTCCATTTTGGGAAGATATGTTTGCGTCAAAGTTGTCCACTACTGTTTGCACCATACAAGGCGATTCGCCTGATATTCCACGCAGATTGATGTTTGCAGTAGCAGTGACGGCCGCAGATTTCTTAAACTGAAGCACTTCATCATATGAGCACGTGACACCGAACTCACGTAGTTTTGTGACAAATGCTTTAGAATCACGCACCAGCACACCCAATGCTATCTGAAGTACTGTAGGAAAGTTTCTTACACAACCTGTGATCATATTTCCAACCATGTATGCTAGATTACGCTTGTCAAGCTTTACTGACAGTTGTCCCAATAATGACAGCAGTGTATCACTAACTGGTTCTAATAATGTCTCATCTGTCAGTCTGATATCATACTTAGATTTATCAGTTTCAACTGATTTCACTTCCTTCAGAATCTTCTTAGCAAATATGGATACAGCTGTTTCAATACCCTCGTCCTCTTTTTCAGCTACTAAGTCTAAAAGTTTTGGAGCTTTGCTTTTGAAAACCAAAACATTTGCTAGTCAGTATGCTGACAGTACTACTAGATCTTCACCGAAATGTGTTGTTACACGTTTAATTAACTGTTTCCGTTGCATTTTATCACCACCTGCTCCTTCATACAGCTGGAACAATTCAACAGAATTCCATAATTTAGACATATTTTCCTCCATTGTCCTAATTACATGGTCAAAGGCGTCATCAGAATCATCAGATACACTTGTTGATGCTGTTACTGCTGCAATGATATTTTCTCTGAAACAAATTTCTGTCTACAGTCAAGATGGTAACAAGCATCTGCAGCATGAAGGTCGCTCACTGCTCCTTGCATTCTAACTTCTCCAGCCCATTTATCTTTCCTTTCATTACACTTCTCCAATAAATATTGTTTCATGCTTTTGTTAAACTGCAGAGAGTCTACTTGTCTAAATAGAAATGCTTTTCTCCATCGTCCAGGATTCTTTGCAGGCTTATGAACATTGCATGTGGATCCACAGAATAAGCAGTCTTGGATGAAAGAAAATCTTGAGTCACCAGAGCTTCGTCTCCGCTTTTGAGAAACATGGGGTTTATCAATTTCATCACCTTTACGTTTTAAATGTCTGCTGAGGTGATGTTTTGATGTGTAAGTAGAAACACATTTCCTGTGACACTTTATATTGAAGTTTGGATCTTCAGTTAATTTCTCTTCGAGATAAGTGTCAAGTCCATCTTTATAGGCTTTACTACACTTCATGATTGTGTCTTGCCTGGCTTTTCCAGCATTCGAAAGAGGTCCAGAGTCTCCTCCACATTCTAAAATGTCCCTGAAAAGGCACTCCTCAATTTTAGACAATTATTAGCTCGGCACTTGTAAGAAAAATATGTTTTAGTTTTCAAAACAGCAATATCACCTTTAGCCATACGGTATACTTTGTTTATCTGTTGCATTTCACATACAAATGATAGCCATCTTGGTTGCCATCTGGAAGTGATTAGAATACCAGATAACAACAGGTAAAACTACCCTGCTTGAATCAGCAATTGGGCAATGTTTTTGCAGACATGTACTGGACCTGAGTATCGAATCCGCGTCCTCCAAAACTCGAGGGAAACGCACTTGGAATATGTTATCTGATGCTATAGAATATTCAGCAATTCGGCCACCATCTTGGATGTCAACTTTTATATTTAACAGCGGTGCCTGCTAATTAAATTCAAAAAATACAGTTGCTGTAAAAACTGCATTGACATTGATATTTCTCTATTATTTTGATTTCAGACTTAATTTTGCTTTAAAATGACAACCATCTTGGGCACAATATTGAATGATTCAGCTTTCTTAATCCCAACCATGTTCTTTGCTATTACTTTTAATAAAATCCGTTTTAAAACACCCATAAAAATTCTAAAAACATGTTTTTAAAACAGATATAACGGTCAGATATGTCTTAGTAGTCTAAATGGCAGACATCCTGGACGCCATTTTGAATAGTTCCAAATGCTCAATGACGCTAAGGTGGCATCACTTGGATTCTTCAAATACAATGCCTAAACAACAAGAATCAAAACAGAAAAAAGTTTATACGCCATTTCCAGGTCATTCGGGTTTTCTGCCGGACTGATAGGCGTGTTTTCGTGATGAAAGGGAAAGAAATACAAGTCATAACGAAAACACACCAATATAAGTTTGACCCCCCCTTGAATCGACTTTTATTGAATAAGTTCTAGAACGGTTTATCCTTTGGAAGCAAGGAACACACCACAAAACTGGAAAATTTGAAGTGTACATATTTTCTGGGCCAGACTAGCTAGTTTCGGTCAATTTGGTCTCATCAGTGACCCTCAGATATTTTCAAAATTCCACTATAGAAAAACTGGGGTTTGTTGGGGGGGACTTTTTTTTATCTCCGCTCTAAAATATAGATTGTGGGTACTCGTTACAACCACCTCAGGTTCTAACATGTACCCACAATCTATATTTTGAGCAGAAAGAAGAAAAATATCACAATTTTTTCATCTTATTTATTTATTTATTTCTTTATTCGGTAAAGTTAACAATGTATTTGTATAGGCGTGTTTTTGGTAATGGTAACGAAACGGCACCGAAATTAAAACATTACAAGCTGTAAACCAAATGGACAGGTTCTTTCCAACAAAATTGTTAACAGTATATACATGTAAAGACACGATAATATACCCGTGTGACATAGTGCATTCTTTCATTTCTCCAAAATGGCTACTTTTCCGATGAAACTATGTGATTTTTTTCTTGTTTATATTCTGAACATAGATTGTGCGTGCCCGTTAGAACCGCCTCGGTTCTATCGTGTTCCCACACCCTATGCTTTGGAGTACAAATGCGAAAAAGAATGTAATCCCCGGTAAACCCTAGTTTTCCCTATACATAACTGATCAAGGTTTTAACGATACGTTAACTAACGACGTCGATAGTTTTGAACAACTGGCCCCTGATGTTTAAGAAATACAGTTCTAGCTGTGATTGGTTGAGTAATAAATCACAGTTTGGACGTCAGTTGTAAATTAGTCAGACTTTACTTACAACTGACCGACTAACTCTGACGATGTTGAATCGTTATCGCCTTTCTAATGTATTTGTTTTTGTTAAAAACTAGAGGGAAAATGTGCAACGGATACCCCACCTGATAGCGCAATTAAGAAAACTTAAATGTAAATTGCTTACGCCACCACGGACACAGACACGAGCGCGGACATGAATGCAGATGGCGACGGACGGACTGGGCTAACACTGTATGCAATTACCACCATTCATAGAATGGAGGGTAGGGGGTTCATAATAATTATACTATTTACTCATAGATGAAGTGTCAGCTGCATTAAAACCAAATGCCAGGTATTGCAATGTGATGCTACACCCAAATATACAGTCAGCGAAATGTGATGCTACATGCCGAATGTACTGACAGTATTTTTGCACTGTGTTATCTATTTATGTGGTGCGAGTCATGAGGAAATGTAATAAATTGGCCTTTTTTCATATGGCCAGCTAATGTTTTACTTTTTACTTTACTATAAATGTTTGTGCACTTTTTTTGATTGATTGATTGTTTGAGAGCTCAGGATACCTCAACCGCATGGGTCATTTTATGTCGTCCTTTTACACCACCACGTATTTATAGCATTATAGTCCGATTCTATGAGGCCTTCTTCCAAGGCAGTACAAATTCTTCAATTGTAGATTTACCAGAAAAAAGGAAAGTGACATATGATAGCATTTACAGGCATTAATACAGTACTTACTCTCATTTCATAATCACAACAGTTTTCGAAATATACATTTAACCTCTTTCCCATTCAAAAGCCCGAGGGACCACATTTACCTTGTATAAAGATAGGTCAAGGTCAACCTATGGCCATCAATGGAACCAATTTTGGTTGTGCTCAGTCACCTAAAGCTGTATACTAAGTTTCAAGGCAATTGGCAAAGAGGTTCTGACGAAGAAGATTTATAGGGGTTGTACTATATTTAGGCATGCCGTCCATCTTTGTCATGTGACATGCACCCTTTGAATAAACTTTCATTCTGCCATTGTCAGGAAGCTGCATATAAACTGAAATTGGCTCTGCAGTTTTATGGGAAATGTCATTTTAAATGTCAATGCACCTGCAGTCCAAGTTACCAGGGGTAAAGGTCATCAAATGACCTTGACCTTTGACAATCATAGATAGTAATATTGCACTCACATGTCATAAAGCACACAAGTTTTCAAAAAAAAAAAAAAAACGCACTGTTTTACCATATTCCCATTAAAAAGCCTAAGGGACTAATTTTGGCATTGCTGTAGACTTGGTCAAAGTCAACTAAATAAAAATCAAAAATGAGTTCCTTTAAGAGCAATGAAAACATTCATAAGAAAGATGGGTCATACTACGTAGTTTCGGCTAATAAAGCCTCATCAGTGACCCTGTAATGATCCGACAAAGAATGCCAGAGGAAACATACTGCAATTTTGCGAATTACGAATAGGCAGTCGATTCAAAGACTGATGTAAATCAAAATGGGGTCCAAATAATTAAAAACCTGTCTAGAATATGAGTCTAAACCAATAATTTATTTCTGATTTCTCAGAATATTCACGCTGATCTCAAAGGACCAAAAGTAAAATATAAACTGCACTGTGGTTGATGTACGTGGAGACGTTTTACGGCCGCCACACGGCACAACACCAGCTGCAATGAAGGCAAATGAAAATAAAAAATGAGTTCCTTTAAGAGCAATGAAAACATTCACAAGAAAGATGGGTCATACTACGTAGTTTCGGCTAATAAAGTCATTGTTACAATAAATCTGGTGGTGCTTAGTCACCTAATACTACATAAAAAGATTCGAGAAAATTAGCCCAGTTCTTCCGAAGAAGAAGATAATTTTACATTTTTTCATGTTGGTCATCTTGGTCATGTGACCCGGACCTTTCAATCAAAATTTCATTCCTCAGTTGTCAAAGGTTGGCATATGAAATGAAACTGAAATTGACCCAGCAGTTTAAGAGAAACTGTCCTTTGAAATGAACTTTGGCCGAGGTCTTTAAATGACATTGACCTTTGGCATTCATAGACATTCATTTTGTACCTTCTCTCTAGCCATAGACCACAATAGATTTAGAAAAATGTATTCAAAATTTGTTCTAACTTTTCCGCATTGAAAAGCCTAAAGAACCACATTTGACCTTGCCGGAAAATAAATTATGGTCAGCCGTGTGTTATCATTTGAACAAAATTAATGGTACAGACGTCACCCAATGCTGCAAAGCAAGTGTCAAGGCAATCAGTCCAGCGTTTCCGGAGAAGACGATTTTCTAAGGTTTTTACCATATCTGGGCATGGAGGCCGTCTTGATCATGTGTCCCAGACCATTTAAACAATTTTTATTCCCTCACTGTCAGAGGACGGCATATAAAATGTAAAGGAAATTAGCCGAGTTATTTCACTGACAATGTATTTTGATGTGTCAACGGACCTGCAATCCATGCAACCTTGGGCCAATGTCACCAAATGCCCTTGACCTTTAGCATTCATATACAATTATTTTGTACCTATTCCAATGACCAATATATCCATAGACATACATTTTGTTATTATTCTCATTGCAAAGACCACAATACTTTTCGAGGTTAAGGTCATCCTAATTCAACATTTCTGCTGCATACTAAGTTTTAAGAAAGTCGGCCCATTTGTTTGGAGAAGAGGATGTTTTAAGTTTTACCGTATTTGGGCATGTAAAGAATTTGGCCCATTGGTTTCAGAACAAATATATTTTGAAATGTTAATAATAAAAATCTAAAATGAGTTCCTAACCTGAATCCAATTGCCTTTGGCTCAAGGTCACCAATGAACTTGACCTTTATCATTGATAGACATTCATTTTATACCTATTCTCAAGAACACAATATTTTTCGAAAAATGCATTCATTTACCTTAGCCTAAATTAATTATTGAATTAACTAAATGATGAAAATCGTTACAGCGTGTTACATCAGTGCAAGAGGGCTAGTGTATTGCTATCCTGCTGCTGGTCATGTAATTACTGGCAATTTGAAAATTATTCCTGATTCTAGGATAAGGAATATAATTTCTAAAGGACCGAAATATCGGTTTCCTTCTAAAATTGATTTCAGTAAATGTAGAGATGAAAACGCTGCCTCCTTGAATGAATTCGGTAATCGATGGTGTAAGCGAGAGTATGTTGAGCATAAAGCCCTTAAGGACTGGAAACTTAGCATTTTAAAACTAGTGAATAAACGCATTTATTTCTATTCTCAAAATACTAACTTATTACCTCCTAAGCCCAAGACGTCTTTACGTCATCTTAAACTAGGTTTTCAAGAATTTCATAAGAAGTTTGGAAGTTTGTTTTGGCCCCTGCAGACAAGGCCGCTAACAACGTCGTCGTTGTGTGACGGCTCCACTATGTTAACACGCTTAAGCAGGAGCTTGGTGGTACTAAGGCCTATGAACTTCAACCTTTAGCTGAAGAGAGGGAGAGCTATAGTAGATAAACATGTTTGTCATTCAGCCACCAAGTTTGCTGTGTGTGTTACCGAAGGCCAAGACAAGCTTCCTACGCTATACTGGTTAACAAACCTTCATAAAAGACCTTACAAAGCACGGTTTATTGCAAATTCTTGCTCTTGCTCTACCACTGAACTTTCTAAATTATTAACTTCCTGTCTTAGTGCTATTAAAACGCATGTGATTAAATATTGTGATAAAGTCTTTGAAAGATCAGGAAGAAATCTGTTTTGGTCTATAAAAAAATCGAATGAGGTTTTAAATAAATTGAAATCCAGACATTTTCGTGCTTCAAGTCTGTCTACTTACGATTTTGCCACTCTTTACACTACACTTCCTCATAATCTTATAAAAGAAAAGCTTAATGATTTAATTGAATGGGATTTTCACAGAGAAGATTCTCTCTATCTTGCATGTAATGTCAGAAATGCATTTTTCACTTCTAAAGAGCATAAGAATTATACACTTTGGTCATGTCAGAAAGTGTGTGATGCCCTCACCTTTCTACTTGACAATATTTATATTAGATTCGGTACTAAGTTATTTAGACAAAGTGTGGGTATTCCGATGGGTACGAATTGCGCACCTCTTGTGGCTGATCTGTATTTGTATTGTTATGAAAGAGACTTCATTTTGTCGCTTTCCATTGATAACCAATCTGAAATTACTGAAGCTTTTAGCTCCACTTCTAGATATTTAGATGATTTATTAGATATTGATAATACCTATTTCGATGGTTTGATCAGTCAGATTTACCCACCAGAACTTCAGTTAAATAAGCAAATTCTTCTGATACCGAGGCCTCGTTTTTGGATTTATATCTATCTATTGTAGATGGGTTTGGTTCGTGCAAAATTTATGAAAAATGCGATGACTTTGATTTTGAGATTGTGGATTTTCCTTTTTTGGATGGTGATGTTCCTCGTGCGCCATCCTATGGCGTTTATATTTCGCAATTAATTCGATTTGCTAGAGTGTGTAGTCATGTAACTGACTACAACACTCGTAATTAATTATTAACGGCTAAACTCCTTAATCAGGGTTATCGGTACCATAAACTACGCAAAGCCTTCTCAAAATTTTATAGACGCCATTCTGATTTAATTTCAAAATTCAATATTGGACTTAAATCTCTTCAGCAACAAGGTCTATCGGAACCCGAATTTTATGGTGACTTAGTATATAAATTCAGAAAAATGTATAACCGCAATGACTTCAGCATCCAATTTCGTAAAATCATTCTTCGATATAAAAAGACTGGGTACAACATGGATGTTATACGACAGACTGCATGCATGATAGTCAACCCAATCACGGTTGGCAACTTTGCTTGCCTCTTTAATTGCACGCCGGTGGGTCAGGCCTCAGATTCTATGACGGCTCCAACGTAAAGGCTTATTGAGAATTAAAAATCGATTTAAGCCACGTAAAATCGATTTTAGCCCCCAAGTGGAAATCTTTCCACTGACCGTTCCAAGGCGGTTCTTCTGTGGCGGTTTATTTATGTTGTTGTTTGTTACTAACTGTGTGTATCACTTGTGTATTTTTATTTTGGATGGCCATATGGCCATTTTGTGTGAAAGTAACTGTCCTTATGGCCTTCCTTTGTTTAGGTTTCCATTATGGTCTGGTCGCTTAATGTTTGTGTTTCTTTCCCTTTGGTGTCTTTGATGGGTGGAGTAAGTTAATTGTATCGATTCCTGATCTTTGTTTTACTACTACTTTAGAGAGATCTAATTCAAGGTAATGTTGGTTGGTGCCTGATTCTCTGTCTCTGGTCGGGCCTAAGCCGGCCTCAGTGGCTCAGTCGGATGCGCGTCTGACTGGTGATCAGGAGGACGCGGGTTTGACTCCCGCCGGGGTCGGCAACATTCTTTCGTGGAGATTGATCATGAAATCTTTTCTACGGTCATTCTCTCTCTTCCGCTGATTCAAGAAGGGCAGTTGTCAGTTTCTGGCGAAAGAATGTGCACTATACTGGTTAACCGCTTACGGTTATAAGCCTGCCCAGGAAAGTGTTGATAGGTAAACTGACCGGCTCAAAAATAACCTAAATAGTGTTGACTGGGCCGTCAAACTCCAATACAAACAAACAAAGTCTCTGGTCGGGCCCATCGGAGTCTAACTGTTGGTTTTCTTTTGCTCCAGCATTTCAGTGGTTTCTTGCCGTTGTTTTACCTCTGTGGTTCTTTGATTTTTTGTGTTCACGGAGATGTTGCACCGATGAGTAAGGATGCCTTCGTGCGGACTGAACAAATTATTTGTCTAAATCGCGACGGAAGTAAGGGCGAGGATTGTGGCCACGTAAAATTGATTTAAGACCCCCAGTGGAAATCTTTCCACTGAACGGGTCAAGGCGGCTCTTCCGTGGCGGTTTATTTAAGGTGTTGTTTGTTACTTACTGTGTGTACCACTTGTGTCTTTTTATTTTGGATGGCCATATGGTCATTTTGTGGGAAAGTAACTGTCCTTATGACCTTCCTTTGTTTAGGTTTCCATTATGGTCCGGTAGCTTAATGTTTGTGTTTCTTTCCCTTTGTTTCTTTGTTGGTTGGCGCCTGATGCTCCGTCTTTGGTCGGGCCCCTCGGAGTCTAACTGTTGGTTTTCGTTTGCTCCAGCAATTCTGTTGTTGTATGCTGTCGAGTCCTCAACTTTGTTTCATCTCTGTAGTTATTTTGATTTGTATGTTCCCTGAGATGTTACACTGATGAGTTAGGAAGCCATCATGTGGACTAAACAAAATTAGAGTATACCGCGACAGAGGTAAGGGCGAGGATTATGGCCATGTAAAATCGATTTAAGCCCCCCCCCCCCCCCCCCCCCCCCGTGGAATTCTTTCCACTGACCGTTCCAAGGCGGTTCTTCTGTGGCGGTTTATTTATGTTGTTATTTGTTACTACTAACTGTGCGTATCACTTGTGTCTTTTTATTTTGGATGGCCATTTGGCCATTTTGAGGGAAAGTATGAAGCTTCATCTGGTAGACCCCTACTAAGATTGTTGAAATTATAGTGCTGGGGCCAAAAAATGCCCCCGTCTCGGGGGCCCTTTGATTCTACATAGCCTTATATAGGGAAAATATTTAAAAATCTTCTTCTGTGAAACCACAAGGCCTGGGTCTTTGATATTTGGTGTGAAATTACATCTAGTGGACCTCTATCAGGATTGTTTAAATTATAGCCCTGGGGCCAAAAATGCCCCCGCCCCGAGACCCTTTGGTTTTACATAGACTTACATAGGGAAAACTTGAAAAACCTTCTTCTCCGAAACTGCAAGGCCCATGTCTTTGATATTTGGTATGGAGCTTCATCTAGTGGACCTCTTCCAAGATTGTTCACATTATAGCATCCCGGCCACAAATACCCCCGACTCGGGGCCCCTTGATTTTAAATAGACTTATATAGAGATAATCTTTGAAAATCTTCTTTTCTGAAACCGCATTAGGTCCAGGTCTTTGATATTTTGGTGTGATCAAGATTGTTTTTTTTTTTAAAATCTTCTTCTGTGAAACCACAAGGCCTAGGTTTTTGATATTTGGTGTGAAAGTTCATCTAGTGGACCTCTATCAAGATTGTTCAAATTTCAGCCCTGGGGCAAAAAAAATACCCCCGCCCCGAGACCCTTTGGTTTTACATAAACTTACATAGGGAAAACTTTAAAAATATTCTTTTCCGAAACTGCAAGACCCATGTCTTTGATATTTGGTTTGGATCTTCATCTAGTGGAACTCTACCAAGATTGTTCACATTATAGCATCCCGGCCACAAATATGACATAGGGTTAACTTTAAAAATCTTCTTTTCCGAAACTGCAAGACCCATGTCTTTGATGTTTGGTATGAAGCTTCATCTTTTAACCCTCTACCACGATTGTTGAAATTATAGCCCTGTGGCCAAACATGCCCCCGCCCCGTGGCCCTTTGATTTTAAATAGACTTATATAGAGATAATATTTGAAAATCTTCTTTTCTGAAACCGCATTAGGCCCAGGTCTTTGATATTTGGTGTGATCAAGAATGTTAAAATTATAGCCCTGAGGCCAAAAAATGCCCCCGCCTTGGGGCCATTTGGTTTTACATAGGCTTATGTAGGGAATATCTTTAAAAAAAAATCTTCTCTGAAACTGCAAGGCCAAGGTCTTTGATATTTGGTGTGTAGCTCCATCTTGTGGACCTTTGCCAAGATTGTTCAAATTATAGCCTTTGTTGATATTTGGTATGAAGCTTCACTTTTTAGACCTCCCTCAACATTATGCACATTATAGCCCTGGTGTCAATAATGGCCCTCCCTGGGACCAACTTGTTACTCTATGGATCAGGTGAGCTATCCGGGGCCATCCTGGCCCTCTTGTTATATGATTTGGCATACGGACCTACGTTTTGACCCGACATGACCCCTGTTCGAATTTGACTGAGCTATTGTTAAGGTGATCATGCTGAGCTAGATTGATGATGATCGGACTAAAACTTGAACTCTAGTGTATTCAGGCGGTTTTCCTATGATTACCTACTGAACTGTTTTTACCCCGCAATGACCCATATACGAACTTGACCGCAATATTGTCAAGATGATCATTCTGAGCAAGTTTGATGATTATCGGACGACAACCGTGGCCTCGAGTTTGTTTACAAAGGTTTTCTATGATTGTACCTACTGACCTACTTTTTGAATCGATATGACCCATATTTGAAGTAAACCGAGATATTGTCAAGATGATCATTCTGAGCAAGTTTGATGATGATCTGACCAAAACTGTGGCATTTATTTTGCTCACAATGTTTCCCTATGATTTGAACTGCTGACCTACTTTATGACCCGACCTGACCCATATTCAAAATTGCCGAATATATTGTCAGGATGATTACTCCGAGCAAGTTTGCCGTTGATCGGACCAAAACTATGGCCTCTAGTGTGTTCATAATATTTTCCTATGATTTGACCTACTGACCTACTTTTAACCCGACAAGTAAACCAGGGATCGCAGGATCGATCCCGGGCTTCTCCAGACTTTCGGATGAGTCTTTAAACCGAGGTCCCGTCTCTGTATGACCTTAGCTGTTGGTTGGACTCACTTAACCCGACAAAACCCATATTCGAATTTGACCGAGATATTGTCAAGATGATTATTCTTAGCAAGTTTGATGATGATCGGTGTATAACCATGGCCTCTAGTGTGTTCACAAAATTTTTCTATGATTAGACCTACTCACCTACTTTTTGACCCGACATGACTCATATTCGTTCTCGACCGAGATATTTTCAAGATAACATCTCAGAGCAAGTTTGATGATGATCGAACCAAATCTATTGCCTTAAGTGTGTTCACAATGTTTTTCTATGATTTGACCAACTGCCATACGTTTTTACCCGAAAGACCCGTATTCGAACTTGACCGAGATATTGTCATGATGTTCATTTTGAAAAAGCTTGATGATGATTGCCCTAAAACTGTGGCCTCTAGAGTGTTCACAAAAAAAAGTTTATGGACGACGCAGGACGCCGCCGGACACCTCACAGTCACAAAAGCTCACCTAGATGTTCGGTCAGGTGAGTTACAATAGTGTATACCCCTGTAAACCACGTTTACTGTAAAAGTTGGGTTTTAGGGGATCACAATTATATAAGCGTGTTTTTGTAATGGTATAATGTTGCCATGGAGGATTCTTTTCACATTTGCAGAAATGTTGGTCATCAGTCGTAAACAGATAGGTCTATTCTGCGCAGTCGCAATAGCAATCTACTATGTGTACGTTTACTTCTTTGAAAGTTACTCAAGTCCCGGGCTTCGCTACCTACATTCTTTGGAAAAGCCATCTGCATATGACTGTGAAGCAGAAATGAAGAAACTGAATGCTGAAGCGGTTTCTCAAAACGATCCACGTTTAGTACGTGTGATACAGCAATGTTTTCTTCAGGCACCCTCCAATTCTCCTTACAACCTGAGAGACCCCGACCAAAAGCGCTTCTCACTGGAAGGCCAGGATGTGTATGTGGATAATCTGATAAATCATGTCGTAAGTATTATAATTACAGTAATGTCGCGCTTTTAAAATACACCTTAAATTAAGACTAAATACGCTTTAAAAGCTTATATAGAAGGTTTCATTCATTCTTTCATTGTGTGTTCAACAACCAGTGTCTTCTAATAAGATACCACCTTTGGGTCGGTTCAGAAATTATCTTAAGAACTATATTTGAACAGCCCCTATGAGTACTTAATATAAAAAAAAATAACTACTGGACATGTTCGCATGGGCCGCAACAAAGAAAAAGAGGCCTTGGAGAATATGTGCTCAGAGAAGTCTTATATTAGCCTGTCAACACGAAAACATACATATAATCTTGATCCATTGAATGCCACATTTACATAGTAAAACTGGGGTTTACCGGGGTAAACCTTATTTTTTTTAAATTCTGCTCTAAACTCTAAACTGTGAGTACTGTGTAGATCCTACCATGTACTCACAATCTATATTTTGAGCAGAAATAAGAAAAAAATCACCATTTTTTATATTTGTTTTTCGGCAATAAAGGTTACAATGTATTTGTAAAGGCATGTTCGTAATGATACAAACATACCCAGAACACAACCTTTCCTGACCGCATACACAAGCCTTCAACATTACACACAGCAAAGTTTCACATCAGCCTGTATACAAACTTAGGCATCAGGGGCAGAAATGATGCGCAAAAGGTATCGTGTGATTGTCAGACACTAGACTGCGGTCTGTGCCCTTCAACATTACATATGCATACTGGGGATGGAAATACTGTTAATTCTCAATGGTTTGAATGTTTTTACACCTATACATGTCCTTAATAGAGTATGGTTTCAGCCAGTTATGCTTTGTTTTAGGGCATTGTTTTCCATTTCAAAGTTAATTTTCCATTGTGGAAATGAGCAAAATTCTACATAAATCAAAGGTTTAGTTCTGGTCCACACCATAGTGAAACAGACATTATATGAAACATTAAAATCTACCAGCAAAAAGGCGATCAATAGAATTCCAAGACAGTTCAACAAGGATATTGTAAACGAAAACAGTTGTCGAGTTGGCATGGGCGCACAGAGGATATTGGTTTTGGTGAAATGCTTGTACGACATCGCAACGTCAGCGCTTGTCTGAAAGTACATCACATTGATTTTGCACGAGACCATCCAAATATATCTCTCAGGAGTATTGATATGATAATTTGCACATTTGTACTCTAATTGTCTATATGTAACCGTTTATGACCTGTCTCATGAGCCCCTTCTTTGACAAACATTAGGTAATTGAGTAAATATGATGGGTAAGGTCATGATCATTATAGAAGCAAAAACTGCCTCGTACGTAGAAGCTTCATAATCGGCTTTACTAATGTCTCAAAAGCTTCTAGAGTTTCTTAATTATAACAATAATGTCCCTTTTTATCACACCATGACCTTCTGTGTGCCCAAAATGTGCACTGGACAAATTAATCTGACTGAATATTTTCTCTTTTCAAGTCTGTAGTCAGTTCCTCAGAATACTCATGACCTGGCTAATAGTTGCTGATGACATCACATCTGACGGTTTGGAAGTAATTTTCATTTAAGTAAGTGAAGTTTCTTGCAGCCAGAAAGTGTATTCTTGTGCTGACGCCTTCTATATTAATGCAGAATGACAAGGCTAGTACAATGTAACACTACTTTCTGATTCTTTACGGATATTTTAGTATGGGCTCAGGCCTTGTATAGTAGTATGACCCAAAATAGTGCTTTAACTGTAACAAAAGAAAAGTAGCATCTTTCTCAAACACATGCAGAACTGAAATACTCTTTTGCACAGTTGTTCGTATCAGAGTTGCTGTTTTATCAGGATCTGTAGATTTGGTCGAAATTCAGCAACAGTAGAATTCTTATCATTTTGAATGTTTTAGAGCCTGTCAGTATCTAAACCTAAGACAGTTATCAGATAAGGAATAAAAAACCTGTCTAAATAAGTTTGTTTTGTCTCGTTTTTCTTATCCGCAAAGGATTTCCTCTTTAGACACTTAATGGTAGCAAACGGTGCGTTCCTTTGGTATTCTATTTTGATTTGTAGCATGTGCCGAGCACTTTATAACCAAATCAGAAGTGATCGCATTATCCAGAAATTGTCGATAAAGACTCAAAAACTTAGTATAGCGGGGACAAAAAGTGCTGCGATTAACTGTCCCTTGATGCCCAAGTCACAGTCACCCTTTCCTGAGTGCATAAATAAGCATTATATCAACAGTCATCCACATAATGCACGGTCAACTCTTATTTCAGCCTGAACACAACATTGTCACAATATATCTTACAATCACGAAAACACGCCTATAGAATTTTGACACCCTTGAACCCTTCTTTTATATAGTACTCTTGGGGTTTACAGGGATAAACCGTATTTTTCTTATTTTTGCTCTAATATATAGATTGTGGGTAGTCATTAGAACCGCCTCGATTTATATTTTGAAAAGGAATAAGAAAAATATTACAACTTTTCACCTTAAAAATTTCATTGTTTTCAGCGGTTAAGTTTACAATTTATTTGTATACACGTGTTTTTATAATGCACAAAGCTTCACCGGCCATCCATATAACACACAGCGAAGTCTCATAACAGCCTGTACATGACAATCACAAAATAACCTTTCAAAACTGCATACGCAAGCCTTTAATAGCCATCCATATAGCACACAGCGAATTCTCATAGGAGCCGGTATACAAACAGTCATAATATTACCTTTCCTTACCGCATACACAAGCCTTGTGTCAATAGCCATCCATATAACTCACAGCGAATTCTCAAAACAGCCTGTACCACACTGGTAAAGGCAAGTGCACAGGGTAAGTAACAAACGTACAGGATAAGGAACATTTTCCGCTCAGGATAAGGAAGAAAATGGCGAAATCGGCATCACATGTGCAAGTTTGTTGTTGCTGTAGATCTCGTGTTATGGTTGCTAATCAATACGGTTTCACGGAAGACACATTATTATTCACAAATTTATTTTCGATGGTCCGATTTCGATAGTTACAGCCAATCAAACAGAGAGCCGGACACAGTGGAGCTACTCAACCACGAAATCTCGTTATTTTACATGAAACCCTCTTCTTGGAAGATGGCATGCACCTTTTCGTTGGTTGTAGACATACACATGATAAATCGGCATGTTGCAAATACGATTTAAGGAAAATTTGAAATTGGAAAGTCCACAGTGTAAAATCCTAGTTCCATTTCCAAAACAACGCCCACGGGCAAGGAAATGGGTACAGCGCATTTGATAAGACACAAATTGTTCCGGGGAAAATGGTAGTTGTATGGTCGTAGCATTAATAAATTTACATCTCAGATAAGGTTTTCCGATATTAATAATTAGTCCTACATAGATTAAAGCACCAATTGTGTCCTTTAGGAAACGTTCAAAGTGTGTATGCCTTGTCTTGGCATGTGTATTGCTCTTGTTCTAGCTATGGGGGACAGATGGATTGGGTTAATCGCGATCATGAATTAGAGAAATGATATAAAAGTCCATGCAGTAGTTCTGGTAGAAAACTGTATGTTTGTTCTTTTGGCCAAAAATAAGGTTGATAAGCTCGCCAAATTCGTGAGACATACCTATTACATGGCCATTAAAGGGCCTGATATGATTTGTCTCCCTTTTGGCCCCCACTAAAACCCTCTTCAGTGTGCATCATTTAACTTGCTCACAGGCTTAGTTAATGGAAACATACAGAAACAAATTGTTTCGTCGGCATGTATTTTAAGAATAACTTGACTTTTGATGTGTCTGTAATGAGTTAATAAATTATGACGAAATAGTAAGAAAAGTGTGATAAAAGTATATCCTTTCGAACGAAATAGACAATAGAAAGTGCCCTTGGAAGCACCTGATTATAGGTCTTAATTGGCGCATTAATATGTCATAGGGTATAGGTATACAGCACACTTGTACTGCCTTGCGGTACAAGCCGGCTTTTATAGCGACGCGGTAGAGTGTTGGACTGTCGATCTGGCGGACCGCGTTCGATCCCCGGCCGGGTAAAGGTGATTAGCATTTTTTCACCTGTTACATTTGGCGCCCACCGTAAATAACCCACATGTGCATTAAAACTCCTTGAGAATCATTTCACGTGATTCTCGGACTCCCAGAAATTCGAGGACGAAATCCCCACTCATCCCTGCATTTCATCCCTGTCGAGTGTGTCATGTTGAATACTGTGTCCTGTAAATGTCTACTGCTGTCATTCATCCATGTTAATGGTGGATAAATAATACATGTACTGCTATATATGTAGTAGTACAATAATTATTTATCCACCATTAACATGGATGAATGACAGCAGTAGACATTTACAGGACACAGTACTCAACATGACACACTCGACAGGGATGAAATGCAGGGATGAGTGGGGATTTTGGGCCGTGAATACACCCGTAAAGGCACCCCGAGCCAGATGAAAGGTTGACAATGAAGATGGCGGATTAGCGGGAACTCTGAAGCATGTGAAGAATCTCATGGCAATGGAATTCTGACACATGTTGAGGCAATAGAGCACTCGAGAATAAAGTTACAGAATAAGCTAGGGAAGAAGCCCTAATAAGCTTACGCTGTATTGTGTGAATGCAAATAGCATGGCGAAAGGTTCAATAGTAAAACATGAACAACAGCGGAAATATGCAAGTAAGAGCAAAATGGCAAATTACATAATATGCACAATATTCAGAATAAAGAACAGGGAAAGAGCAATAAAATAAACTAGCTAAGGAACAAGAAATTCATACCTGGCTATGACATCTTTAAATGATACTACCAGATAGACAATGACTGTCTATCAGAGATAGTATTGGAGTGAGCCGGTTGAGCCAGTTGAGCAATTGAACTGCTCTCTTTGCTATCTGAAGTCCAACTGACTTGACGCGGTAAAATTTGTGATGAGAAGTGTGCAGAAGGTCACATGCAGGGTTAGAGAATTAAAACAGCCAACCATACACAAGCATTCACCCTGGCAACGCTAAAAACATGATAATGATAGGTAAAAACAAGATATTTACCGTTACTGGCATTTAAAGCATGCCAACGTGTTTCGGTTCTAAATTTATTGCAAGGTGAAGGTCATTACATCAAGCTAGTGACCTAGCTACCGTGCGTCGGAAACGCGAAACACAGAACCGAACCGAACCGAAAAAACTACATCTATGACATTCTCCCCTGTCAGGGAAAAATGTCTCCTGACATTTCCAATTCAAAGCATGACACAGACAATAGCTGAGTGTAATCACAATTTAAAAATCATACAATTATCAAGTCTTATTATCACATCTTGCTTTTCATATTTACAATTTAATTCAAAACTATGCAGCAGATGTTCCATGACGAAACATACATATATATCTTATAAGAGAAATTGCTCCTCTTGCCAAACATGGTCACTAATAAGAGCAATACAACAATATCAATACATAACAAATCTGCCACAATGCAAAGATATTATTTCTTTGCACATGACTACATGTCATGCAACTTAAACTACCTTGAATTGTAATATACATGACATGTCAAGGTAACATATCATGCTATTTCATATAAAAAAATAAATTGCTGCACAATTCATAGCACCACACATAGAAATTGAACATGAAATATTTGTGTAGTGCAACAATTAATATATCATTCAATTAAATTACACTCAGCATATTGTTTTGTGTATTAAAAACAAACACAGAAAAGAATCTATATGACATTCTCCCCTGTATACATATTTAAAAAATGAGAATATCACAACACCACTAATAAAATAATCAAACAAACCACTCCTGTAACTCTGAATCAGTAACAGTACTCTGATTCATGAGTCAATCGCCATAACGGTTTGGCGGAAGACGAACACGACCAGAACGTCTGGGCTGAGGAGTGGAAATCGGTGACGGAGATTGAGTATACCCAGATTGGATATTGGTACCAGTCTGAGAAACAGACTGTTGTGTATCGTTAGGTACACTCCTACCTCCATCACCTGTATCTGTATTTGTAACAGGAGTACTACCAAAATTGGAAGTAGATTGTCTGTCAGAACTGGCTGACTGGGTATTATTTCCAGTTTCCACACTACTAGATGTATTATCGAAACTGGAAATATTAACAGGACTGGGAGATTTCCTCTTTGCGGGAACAATCTATTTGCCCGATGACTGGGAACCAGACTCTGACTGGTCAGAATCTGATTCCTCAGTATCAGAATTGATTTGGGGCTGTACACTTTTCCTAAGAGGACGCTTTGGCGTAATCTTTGGTTCTGGAACCTCAGATTTAACAGGAATGACCGAAAATGGGAGCAGCATATTCCTATGAAGGGTGCGTATGCAGGACTCGTCAGATTCTTTCTGCACCTAATATACAGGGATATTGTCATTAGGTTTTGAAATAACACTATAAGGGCTTTTTTCCCACTTATCAGCCAATTTCTGTTTGCCTCTCAGACCAACCAGCCTGACAAGGACACGGTCTCCAATGTCCAAAGTTGCTTCCCGTACTTTCAGGTCGTAATCTGCTTTGCTACGGGCGGCGCTCCTGTCTGCTTCCTTGGAGGCAACTTTATATGCAAATTGGAGCCTCTTCTTCAATTTGGTAGTGTAGCGCTCCTTAGATTGAATAACTGGATCTTGATCACTATTCAGACCAAGATACGCATCAACAGCCAGCCTGGGATGTCTTCCAAACATTAAAAAGAATGGTGAATAGCCAGTGCTATCATGTTTAGTGGCATTATATGAGTGCACTAATGGGGCGACATACGACTTCCAGTCTTGCTTCTGATGTTCTTCCAAGGTGCCTAACATATTTAGGAGAGTCTGGTTGAATCTTTCTGTCATTCCATTCCCCATAGCATGATATGGGGTAGTCCTGGACTTTTCCACACCAGCTAGACTGCAGAGTTCTTTGATAACATGACTTTCAAAGTTCCTCCCTTGGTCACTATGAAGGCGAGCAGGGAAGCCGTAGTGAACGATGAAATTCTCAAAGAGAACCTTTGCAGTTGTTTTAGCTAGCTGATTCCTAGTGGGAAAAGCCTGTGCATATCTGGTGAAATGGTCTATTATAACCAGAATATGCTCATGACCCCCTTTTGACCTTTCTAAAGATAGAAAGTCCATGCAGACTAGTTCCATTGGCTGGTGACTAACAATGTTCACCAGTTTAGCACTAGGTCTAGGTGGAGTTTTGCGTTTAATGCATCTGTCACAGGACTTGACTTTGTTTTCAACATCAGACTCTAATCCTGGCCAAAAGAACCGAGAACGAACTAATGATAATGTACGATCGCGGCCTTGATGACCGACATCATCATGCAAATGTTTAAGGACAATATCCTTAAATTTAGAGGGTAAAACTAACTGTCTTATCTGTTGGCCATCAAGTACAGTATTTCTGTACAAGACAGAATCAACTAAACAGAGTTTTTTCCACTCTTTAACATATCTAAGGACCTCAGGAGATTCCTTAGACAGTTCGTTCTTCGCCGGACAAAAACCATCATGCAAAAACTGAATGACCCTTTTCAGAGTAACATCAGCAACCTGTTCTTTGGCCCAATCAACATTTTGAATATCAGTTGAATGCAAAACTGTATCTGCTTGAACATCAGAAGACTGTTCAATCTGAGATGCATTAGTAATCACTAATGTCTCAGCATAAGGGCAAGAATCCCTTTTTACAGTATAAACCTGACAAATGGCATTTACCACGTCAGAAAAGATTTCTGTTTGCTCATGCGGACGTCTCGAAAGACCATCTGCATCCCCATTAGCCTTGCCACTTCTATAGGTAAGTTTAAAATCATAACAGCCAAGAGCTGCTAGCCATCTGTGACCAGTAGCATCTAGCTTGGCAGATGAAAGTACATACGTAAGGGGATTGTTGTCTGTGACAACATCAAAATGATTACCATATAAGTAATCATGGAATTTCTCTGTTACTGCCCATTTTAAGCAGAGAAATTCTAACTTGTGAGCAGGATAATTCTTTTCACTGCTCCGAAGTCCTCTACTGGCATAAGCGATAACGCGTTCAAGGCCGTCTTGAACTTGATACAACACTGCACCAAGACCTTCGGTCGAGGCATCAGTGTGCACAATAAAAGGGCGTTTAAAATCGGCATATGCCAGGACCGGAGGAGATGATAATTTCTCCTTCAAAGTGTCAAAAGCACTTTGTTGTAATGCACCCCACTGCCAAGGGACTTTGTCTCTCTTCTTCTTCTTCTTGTCTGAACCAGGATTTGTGGGGTGACCAACTTAAAGATCATTTAAGGGCTTGGCTAGACGAGCATAATCTTTAATAAAACGACGGTAATAACCCGTAAAGCCAAGAAATGATCTTAGTTGCTTAACATTCTGTGGTACAGGCCAAGATGTTAAAGCCTTCAACTTGTCAGGGTCTGTTTCGACACCATCTTGACTGACGACATGTCCTAGGTAACTAACACTAGTTTTGAAGAATTCACACTTAGACGGCTTAAGCTTTAGACCGTGTTGTTGCAGTCTACTGAAAACTGCTTCTAGCCGGTCTAAGTGGTCTTCAAATGTCTCTGAGAAGATCAGTATGTCGTCCAAGAAAATAAGGCATTCTTTGAGGTTCATGTCGCCCATGCAACGTTCCATTAGACGTTGAAACGAGGCTGGGGCATTGGTTAATCCAAACGCCATGCGCTGACATTCAAAGAACCCTAGATTTCCCACTGTGAAGGCCGGTAAATGCTTATCTTCTTCCTCTACCTCTACTTGCCAGTATCCACTACGCAAATCTAGCTTAGAAAAGTATTTAGACCCTATTAAGGTATCTATAGTATCATCGATACGAGGTAGAGTGTGAGCGTCCCTTATTGTACGACTATTTAATTTTCGGAAGTCGATACAAAATCGCAAACTTCCATCTTTCTTCCTAACCAAAACTACGTTGGAAGAGAAGGGACTTTCAGAAGGTCTGATAGCATCAGCCTCAAGCATTTCTTTAATATGAAGCCTTACTTCTTCATACATTGAAGGAGGTATCCTTCGGTAGGGATCCTTAAAAGGAGTATAATCTGTTAGCTATATCTTATGCTTAACCAGATCTGTTCTACCAAGATCGGTTGGACTGGTAGAAAATACGTCAGACCAATTCTCCAAAACCTGCTTAGCTTTTGTAAACTGCTCAGAAGACAGATTTTGTTTATCTATCTGGTCACTCAAGTTAGGAATAGTTGCAGTGGATTTTTCCTGTTTCGGAGAGGAATCAGGTGTCCATGCATCAACAACATTCACACTTGTTAAAGTACACAGAATAGATTTAGGGGGAATTTCAATAACCTTGGCCGACAAATTACAAACTCTTACAGGAACCCTAATAGTCGTACCATTGGCCTTTAAGTGAAACAACCCTTGGACAAATTGTCAAATTTCCTGAAAGGGAACCATTGGTATGCTCTGTCACTGCACATTCTATGCCATTAGATTTTCTTACAATCCCATGGAGTGTTTTTATTTCCCCAGGGTTGATACGAATGCTATAACTGCATGTTGTTTTGACAGGCAAACCATCATCGCACATGCTATCAAAGGCAGTTTGCCATTCTACAGGCACATCCAATGGTGGCATATCCTGCTTGAACAGTCTGATCACATTCGTACCAATGATTGCTGGCACTTTACTGTTATAATCAGTGTCTGATACAATCAGAAGAGGAACAGTAAGTAAAGAATTACCTAAAGAAGGTACTGAAATATTGGCTTCAATATAGCCTTTGTAAGGAATTGTAAATATGAAAAGCAAGCTGTGATAATAAGACTTGATAATTGTATGATTTTTAAATTGTGATTACACTCAGCTATTGTCTGTGTCATGCTTTGAATTGGAAATGTCAGGAGACATTTTTCCCTGACAGGGGAGAATGTCATAGATGTAGTTTTTTCGGTTCGGTTCGGTTCTGTGTTTCGCGTTTCCGACGCACGGTAGCTAGGTCACTAGCTTGATGTAATGACCTTCACCTTGCAATAAATTTAGAACCGAAACACGTTGGCATGCTTTAAATGCCAGTAACGGTAAATATCTTGTTTTTACCTATCATTATCATGTTTTTAGCGTTGCCAGGGTGAATGCTTGTGTATGGTTGGCTGTTTTAATTCTCTAACCCTGCATGTGACCTTCTGCACACTTCTCATCACAAATTTTACCGCGTCAAGTCAGTTGGACTTCAGATAGCAAAGAGAGCAGTTCAATTGCTCAACTGGCTCAACCGGCTCACTCCAATACTATCTCTGATAGACAGTCATTGTCTATCTGGTAGTATCATTTAAAGATGTCATAGCCAGGTATGAATTTCTTGTTCCTTAGCTAGTTTATTTTATTGCTCTTTCCCTGTTCTTTATTCTGAATATTGTGCATATTATGTAATTTGCCATTTTGCTCTTACTTGCATATTTCCGCTGTTGTTCATGTTTTACTATTGAACCTTTCGCCATGCTATTTGCATTCACACAATACAGCGTAAGCTTATTAGGGCTTCTTCCCTAGCTTATTCTGTAACTTTATTCTCGAGTGCTCTATTGCCTCAACATGTGTCAGAATTCCATTGCCATGAGATTCTTCACATGCTTCAGAGTTCCCGCTAATCCGCTATCTTCATTGTCAACCTTTCATCTGGCTCGGGGTGCCTTTACGGGTGTATTCACGGCCCAAAATCCCCACTCATCCCTGCATTTCATCCCTGTCGAGTGTGTCATGTTGAGTACTGTGTCCTGTAAATGTCTACTGCTGTCATTCATCCATGTTAATGGTGGATAAATAATTATTGTACTACTACATATATAGCAGTTCATGTATTATTTTGTATTGTAATGTCATGTAAATAGTGTATTGTCAATCGTGTTTGTTTGTTTGTAGGACAGCCTTTTCCATCAACCAACATTAAAACCCTCAGTCCTAATTGTTGTTGGGTTAGTCTTTAAAACCCTGGTGCTCACCCGGCGACAAATATATGAGGTAGCACTGCTAACCATTTGTACACTAAGTGAGTCGTATCCAGTTAACCCACCCATTTGCATCATCATGGAGATATACGAAAAATGAAAATTTACGGATACAAAATGAAACACGTACCAAATTATTCCTTGGGTTCTAACTCAAAAATTGAGTAGTTACAACATATATTTATTTTTACTATGAACGGAGTTATGGCAATTTTATGCTGAAATTTCTTAGAATTACCAAAATTAAGTTATGAAAAATTAAATAATTAACACAGGGTCCACCTTTCATTTTTTTATATTTTTATCACATTTTAACATATCAAAACTTTATCTGTATACAAACTATAAAATATGCACAAGCAAGGCTAGGCCGGTATATTTTGAAAGCCACAAAGGTGGCAAAATTTTTAATTTTGGCCAAAATCAGCTGTGGTGGGGGTAAAGCCATGGTAAAAACATACTTTATTTGTGAATGACCAAACATTTTTATCGATTTGTTTTTCTCTGAAGTTGTATCTTTTCATTAAACTTAATTTGGCTTTCACCATTAAACATTTATGAAACCAATATTCAGGGTGTGTGTATGGGGGAGCAGATATGATGGGAAATCTTACCAGGCGCTTTGTACGCAGTTCATCGTCGGATATAAGGCAAGTATGTACATGTATTGGTAGCTGAATTTTTATGCCGGCCTCGGTAACTCAGTCGGCCTGGTGACCAAGAGGACGCGGGTTCGATACCTGCCGGGGTCGACAACATTCTTTCATAGAGTTTGATAATGAAACCTTTTCTACAGCCATTCTCTACTGAGAGTTCTGCTTAAGCCGGTGCTAGGGGGCGTGGCCGGTGTAGCACATTTCAGTACTGGTCATGAACAGACTCAATAAAACCGAGTCTGCTATTTTCGTTTTATTTGGTGTATTCTTTGCTTCCAAAGGATCGAACTATTCAGAACTTATTTATCTTCACTGCAGCTGGTGCTGTGCCGTGTGGCGGCCGTAAAAAGTCTCCCCGTACATCCATCATAGTGCAGATTATATTTTCTGGTCCTTTGGGATCATTGAGTTCATTTAGAATCATTCTGAAAATAGAGTTCTGCTTAAGCCGGTGCTAGGGGGCGTGGCCGGTGTAGCCCATTTCAGTACTGGTCATGAACAGACTCAATAAAACCGAGTCTGCTATTTTCGTTTTATTTGGTGTATTCTTTGCTTCCAAAGGATCGAACTATTCAGAACTTATTTATCTTCACTGCAGCTGGTGCTGTGCCGTGTGGCGGCCGTAAAAAGTCTCCCCGTACATCCATCATAGTGCAGATTATATTTCCTGGTCCTTTGGGATCATTGAGTTCATTAAGAATCATTCTGAAAATAGAGTTCTGCTTAAGCCGGTGCTAGGGGGCGTGGCCGGTGTAGCACATTTCAGTACTGGTCATGAACAGACTCAATAAAACCGTGTCTGCTATTTTCGTTTTATTTGGTGTATTCATTGCTTCCATAGGATCGAACTATTCAGAACTTATCTACCTTCCGCTGATTCAAGAAGGGCAGTTGTCAATTTCTTGAGAAAGAATGTGCACTGTACTGGTTAACCGCTTACGTATAAGCTTGCGCAGGACAAATGTGGATAGGTAAACTGACCGGCTCAGAAATGACATAAAAATGTTGACTGGGCCGTTAAGCTCCAATACGAGAAATAAAGAAGTTTATCCCAAATTATCTTCGGAACACAACCCAACAAGGAGGCCTTCATGCGGACTGAACAAATTATTTGTCTTTATCGCGACGGAAGTAAGGGCGAGGATTGTGGCCTCGTCAAATCGATTTAAGACCCTCAATGGAATTCGTTTCCGCTGACCGTTCCAAGGGTTCTTCTGTCGGGGTTTATTTTTGTTACGGTTAGTCTTTGGGTGTTTGTGTCGCTTATATTATTTTATTTTGGATAGCCTATTGGCCATTTTGTGTAAAGGTAACTGTCCTTTTGGCTTTCCGCTAATGATGTTTCCGTTATGGTATGTTGTTTCATGTATGTGTTTCTTTCCCTTTTGTGTCTCTGATGGGAGATGTGGGTTAATTGTATCGATTCTGATCATTGCCTCCGCTTCTATTTATTTTACAAAATCCTAAATATATGTTGTGGTCCATGACAAATATCACCATGTATACACAAACAAACAAAACCAACAACTTAAGTCTGAAAACGCAAATTAAGAAAGCAAGGAAGCATGACCAGTCAACAAATCAGTCAGCCAGTTGGCCATGTACTAATTGATCTTGACTTTCAACAAGTTTAAAAAAAAATCATTAAATTTATCATTTTTTTTTTTTTTTGTATATTTTTCAATTATTATGTCTTTGCTACTAACGATTTTGGCCAGCCAGAATAACACAGGGTTGGTGATATAGTTTAACAAACAAAATAAAATTTAAAATTGATTAAAATCTTCTTTAAAATGTTCCTTCCACAAGGATTCCTGAAAACAAACCCAAAACACTAAATTGTCAATTTGAACCGAACATTATATCAACCTGGCCAAATAGTCCTACCCAATAGTTTTGCTGGCCAAATTGTCCTAGGCCGAATTTTCCTAGGTCAAATCGTCCGGGCCAAATCGTCCTAGATTCATAGTGGGGCGGGGGTTATATTGCTAGAACCAGAGCAATGCACATGCCAAGACAATACACAAAACGTTGAACGTTTCAGAAAGGTCACAATTGGTGCTTTAAACTATGAAGGACTAATTATTAATATCGGAAAACCCAATCTGAGACGAAAAATTACTAGTGCAACGACAATACAACTACCATTTTTCCCGGAAAATTTTGTGTCTTATCATATGCGTAGTGCCCAATTCCTTGACCATGTGCGTTAAATTGAAAATGGAACTAGGATTTCTCACCGTGGGTCTTCCAATTTCAAATTTCCTTTAAATCGTATTTGCAACAGTCCGATTTATCCTGACATTGTCTATGTCTACAACCAACACAAAAGTGCATGCCATATTCCCAGAAGAGCGTTTCATGTAGAATAATGAGATTTCGTGGTTAATTAGCTCCACCGTGTCCGTTTCTCCTTTTGACTGGCTGTAACTGTCGAATTCGGATCATCGGAGATACATTTCTGAATAATATGTGTCTTCCGTGAAGCTAATGTGAGCAGCCGTATTGATTAGTAACCATAACACGATATCTAGAACAACAACAAACCCGCACATGTGATGCTGATTCCGCCATTATCTTCCTTATCCAGAGCGGAAAAATTATCTTATCATGTGCGTTTGTTCCTTACCCTGCGCGCTTACCTTTACCAGTGTGTGTACACAAACAGTCACTATATAACCTTTCCTAACTACATACCCAAGCCTTGTGTCATTAGCCATCCATAACACACAGCGAATTCTCAAACAGCCTGTACGCAAATAGTCCCAATATAACCTTTCCTAACTGCATACACAAGCCTTGTGTCAATAGCCATCCACATAACACACTGCCAATTCTAAAACAGCATGTACACAAACAGTCACAATATAACCTTTCCTAACTGCATACACAATATGGAAGTTGAAGCAATGATCAGGAATCGATACAATTGACCAACAGTTCCCGTAAGAGTCACTAAAGGGAAAGAAAAACAAACACGAAACAACAGACCCTAATGAAAATGTCAATAGTGGAAAGCCAAAAAGATAGTTACTGTCCCACAAAATGGCCAATTGGCTATACAAACAAAATAATATAAGCGACACAAACACCAAAGGCAAACCATAACAAAAATAAACCGCGGCAGAAGAACTGCCCTGGAACGGTCAGTGAAACAATTCCACTGGGGAGCTTAATAGCCTTTAATAGCCATCCATATTACACACAGCGAATACTCATAACAGCTTGTACACAAACAGTCACAATATAACATTTCCTAACCTTTCCTAACTGCATACACAAGCCTTGTGTCAATAGCCATCCATATAACCCACAACGAATTTTTCATATCAGCCATTACACAAACAGTCACAATATAGCCTTTCCAATCTGCATACACAAACCTTGAATCGCCATCCATATAACACAGCGAATTCTCATAACAGCCTGTACACAAATAGTCACAATATAGCGTTTCCTTACTGCATACACAAGCATTGTGCCATTAACCATCCATATAACACACAGCAAATTCTCACAGCAGCCTCTATACAAACAGTCACAATACATCATTTCCTAACTGCATACACAAGCCTTGTGTCGAAAGCCATCCACTTTACACACAGCGAATTCATTCAAGTTTAGTATATTTTGGTTGCTGTTACTCCCCCCCTACACCTTCCCCCTATGTCAGTACAACCATCTATCAATGCCTACGAAAAAAACAAAAACAAATTGTTCTAGTGTTCTGCAGGGCTTTAGGAAAAACTGGGAACCAATCAACCATGATCGAACCAACCTTTCATCGTTGGTTGAGCCATGAAAACTAAACGGATGTCATACCCTCTTACTAGATACAGTTCGATTTACTTAAGTCACTTATTAGTGACCGCGGTTCTTACATCGAACTCACTCCGTTTACAAACATCGTCTAGTCACAATGAGAGCATGCACAAAATAGAAGTGCAGACAGGAATCGATACAATTAACCCACATCTCCCAAGAGACACCAAAAGAAGGATTTGACCCCGCCTATCGGAGCTTGAAGAAATAGATGGTCTGCATTGTGCTTCCACGCAGAGCTGAAACCGCCAGGGCACGACTACTGGTAACCCGTTTAGAGGATCAAAGCCAGCCCAGGCAAAGCGGTGCGAGTCGGACCGTCTATGCTTATAACCCTATTGGTTTCATTTGGCGAAAGGGTTTGCGATGTAATTTCACCTCAATGTCGGGTAAAAGTCTCACAAAATCAGAAGCAACGTCTCCAAAATGACATTTACAGTGTTGACGGGTACGTTAAACTTCAAAACAAACCAACAAACAAACAAACGGGAAAGAATCACAAACATGAAACAACTAGAATGCAATGGAAACATCAATAGCGGAAAGCCAAAAGGACAGTTACTCTCCCACAAAATGGACAATTATAGCCTTGTCAATAGGCATGCCTATAATTCTCATATTAGCCTGTATGCAAACAATGGTCATCCAAATAATGCACAGCAAGGACTCTGAGCAGCCTTTACACTAAGTTCAGGGTACCTGTGCACAAACATAATCACAATACAACAATCTCTGTCTGCATCAAGAAGCTTTGTGTCAGTAACCACCCATATAACACGCAGTGAAGTCTTAGATCAACATATACACAGAAACCAGTCCTCCTGTACACAAACATAGTCACAATACAACCACATCTGAGTTCCTGAAAAATTAGGAAAGTGAAGGCAATGGTCAGGAATCGTACAATACCTCACACCTCCCATCCAAGACAACACACACATAAAATAACTTCAATATAATGGAAAATTAACATGCGGTGTTGCTCGATGTGGGCGTGCGCTGTCGTTTTGGAACTCGAAGTTCCTACCATTGCGCCGGATGAATGGGGCAACCACTGGGCGTAACATTTGGTCTACGTAACGCTGGCTTGTCATGTTGCCTTGAACGATCATGGAAACTTGATTGGCCAGCGTTACCTAGACAAAATTCCAAGACGACAACGCACGCCCACATCGAGCCCGTGCTGCCGTCGAATTTCTGAGACAACAAGGCGTAAGGACACTGCCGTGGCCAGCCAAATCCCGCGATATGTCGCCGATTGAACACAATTGGGATGTCTTGGGTGGCAGAGTGCGCAACAGACCGCAGCATTGTAACAAACTGCAACAGCTTGGCCGAGCATAGCAAGAAGAATGGCGACGGATACCAAGGGAGATAATCTGTCGCACAATCACTAGCATGTCCAGAAAGTATCGTGCATGCATCAACGCTCGTGGTCAATGGAGCAGATACTGATCCCCTTTGGATATAAACCTTTCCTGTGACATTGAAATTTCGTTTCTTTTTATTTGAATTTGGGGGTTCCCTTATTTTTGTCCCTAGTATTAAAGATACTAATCATGTATTTAGTTTATAGCACAATTCAAAACAATCAAGGGGTTTTACAATAATTTAGCAAATTTAAGCAAAACGACAGCATTAAGTTGGCGTGTTAAACGACATTTCAGTGCCATGGCGCGCACATGTAGGATAACGTGACGTCACCGCGCACCAGCGACGTTGGAATCAACATGGACGCTCGAAAAAAGTATCACGGCGCTTTATATTCTGTATGAAAATCTGCAAATAAATTGTTTATTTTAACTTTAGAAATTATTTTCGGGATTGAGACGCAACCGCAGTAGCAGAGCGCAATTATTTCAACGGACCATTCAAACCAGGAAATTTGTTTGTTTGTTTGTTTGATTTGAGATTTAACGTCCCCGTGAACACTGTAATGGCTATTTTGGAGACGTCGCTTCCAATTTTGTGGGACTATTACCCGACATTGAGATGAAATGACATCTAAAACCCTGCCGCCCAATGAAACCAATAGGGTGTATAAGCATGGACGGACCGACTCGCACCGCTTTGCCTGGGCAGGCTTAGAGACTCTTAAGCGGTTTACCAGAACTCGTGTGCGGGTCGGTTTCAGCTCTGCGTGGAAGTATCATGCGGCACCATTTATTTCTTCAAGGCCCGATGGGCGGGGGCCCGAGAAGGTAAGAATTTACTGAAATTTCTGAAAATCTGTTGAAATAAATATTGCAAAGATTTTAACTTGCAGTTTTGTTGTTTTCCCGAGTATTAAAGGTTGCATGTTATTGTTAACACTTGCAAATTAAGGGCCTGAAAAGTAGGTCCGGTCTATAAACGGTCACATTACGTAATATTGGTCAGTAGGAGGTATTATAGGTCACTACCGATTATAGCGTGCAGTTACTTGACCCCCCTTTATTAGGTTACTAGAAAGGCTGGTTGCAGCATAAAAATATCTTCACTATAATGAAAACTTAACAAGCGGAAAGCCAACAGGACAGTTACTTTCCTACGAAATGATCAAACGGCTAACAAAAAATAAATAAGGAAAACATTCCTGTAAAGACGAACTGTAACAATAATAAACCGCATTGGAACGGCCGGTAAAATGCTTTGTGTCGATGAACACCCATATACCGCACAACGAAGCTTCAGATCAGATTGTGCAGATGAAAAGGCTGATCTGTGTCTGGGCGCACATACTTGAATTTTGTGCGGGTTATATATTTTTTGCTTATGTACAACAGACATGTAAACCTCACCTCATATTGTGATGACGTCTGCACGGGTATATTAGTTACGCACCGGCATCGGAGCTCAGTCGGATGCGCGTCTGATTGTTAATCTGCAGGAGGCAGATTCGATACCTGCCGGGATCTGCAACATTATTTTTTGGAGATTGATCATGAAATCTTTTTTACGGTCATTCTTTCCATTCCGCAGATTTAAAAAGGGCAGTCGTCAGTTTAGAGCGAAATAATGTGCATTGTACTGGATGACCGCTTACGTATAAAAATAGACGAGAAGGCAGTGATCAGGAATCGATACAATTGACCAAAGCTTCCATCAGTGACACCAAAGGGAAAGAAGCACAAACATGTAACAACTAGACCCTAATGGAAACATTAATAGCGGAAAGCCAAAAGGACAGTTACTTTCCCACAAAATGGCCAATTGGCTATCCAAAACAAAATAATATAAGCGATAAACACACTCAAAGACAAACCATAACAAAACCGCGACAGAAGAACCGCCTTGGAACGGTCAGTGAAACGAATACCACTTGCGTGGCTTAATCGATTTTTTGTGGCCACAGTCCTCGCCATTACTTCCGTCGCGATTTAGACAAATAATTTGTTCAGTCCGCATAGAGTCCTCCTTGGAAACTAACGCCTGTCCAGACAAATAATTTGTTCAGTCCGCATGAAGGCCTCCCTGGTAACTAAACTAGAGCCTGTCCAGGAAAAGTGTAGATAGATAAACAAGCCGGTTCAAAAATGACCTAAATTAGTGTTGAATGAGCCGTAACACTCCAATACAAACAAACAATTATTTTACGCATGTTAAGCCAAATAATAGGGTTATGGTGATTATAGGAACCGCTTCAACGAGTTCTTACACTATATGAACGTAGCTTTTGCAAGAAAAGCATCACGTTTGCACTTGCAAATCAGGTACATGGTGTTCTATCCTTTACTGTTGGATGGATAACACATCCGTATGTAATAATCGATTCTTTTGTGGCTCCCAAAAACTTTTTTTCTGATAAAATTAGACAGGCTGCAAAAAATGGGTGCTCGTTCGATGAGGCGGTTCTATAGAGGCGGTTTTCGCGAGACTCCACATTCTATTTTTTTTTTTTCAAAACGAACAATGAAGAGCAAATGCAAGAATTAAACTATCAATTGTCAACGTCTATGGTGGTCGTCGCTTCATGGAATTTGAGTCCAGACCACTGTATCTGTTACATTATCAACGGTGAAATATTACCGGCGGAGGCTACATTTGTGTAGTGGTGTACGTTTGTCAGTAGCGATTTCTAGTAAAAATTGCTATTGACAAACGTTTGTCAATACCGACTGTTTCATCAATATCACTGTTGACAAATGTCTGTCAAAAACGAAACTTTCTCATGACGTTGCTCGTACTGCGAACACCGTGTGGCCATTAAATGAGCCAGTATTTAGAAAATATATAAACAATTGTTTAGTTAAAAATCTCTTTATAAAATAGCGATACGACAAACATCAATGAAACAAATATACCATGGAATAAACGGATGCGACTTTTTAACTGAGGTGACAATGAGACAATATTATTTGAGCTCGTCCATGGGATTATGGTACATGTACAGGTGTAACGTACATATCTAATCGGTGAGCAGCGAAGGCACAGGCGAGCTTGCATATTCGCGCAGTCTCCCCAGAGCCTTGTTTGTTGATTCGCAAAAATATGGAAGTAGACAAAGGGTCCGCCTCGAGCCCAACTGGTTGGCCGCGCATGCGCCATTTGAAGAATGAATTTAAGGACGACGTAAATTGCTATATTGCCATGAGCTGAGATTTAGGAGCACGGAAAGTGAAATAATATCATGAGTGCTCCAATTCGCTAAATCCAAATTATTTTCTGCAGAAAGTTCTATCAGTTAATGGTTAAACAACAATGCCGTTTAACCTACATGTTCGCCCAACTAGGGTCATACTTTAAATTCTGATCACAGTCTTCGCTGTACACGAATCCCTAAGGATCCAGTGCTTTTTATTCTGGCAACATATACTATGTTCGGACTGAACGTATATTTCTAATACTCGCTTTATGCTCATGGATATATTTACACGCAGTGAACCCTACTTGAAATATGACCCCAACGATACCTTACGGATAGTTAAAGACCTCGGGTATTGTTATCTATATTTTATGACTATTGCTAGTCTATGTAGAACGCGCAAGTCTGTGTGTCTGTGTTTCTAGACCGTGTATTTGTGCTGCTAGTCTATATAATCTTTGCTGCTAGTGAATAGGTATGGCTGCAGTTGCATATATAGATATACGTTTGCTCTTTTAATTGGAGTTGTCGATGGCAGTGGTGAACTTGAAAATGAAAGTCTCATGAAAATTAAACAACAAATATTACGTTAGACTGTAAACGTGTAATAACAGGCGCTGCTTGTTTAATTATCGATTGCCGTTTGATAAAAATCGGAAATAAACAAATTGACTTTCACACAGAGAAATTGCCAAAATTCAACCCGCCGGACCCAATTGACTTTTCTAAACCGAATGAATGTCAAGAATGGAAACAGAGGTTTACCAAATATCATATTGCATCAAAGCTAAGTCAAGATTCGGACGAAGGGCATGTAGCAGCAGTTGGTTATTAAATGGGAAAGGAGGCGAAGTACATTTTAGACCTTTTGGCCCGCCCGACAGGAGAAAATGAGAGCAATTATGACACATTTCTTGACAAATTCGAGAGCGATTTTGTTCGCCAATCTAACACTATCCACGAACGCGCCAAATTCAATCAAAGAAAAACAGAATAATGAAGAAAGCGTTGAAACTTTTTTCCGGTCAGAAAAGTGTGCATATGATGATAAACGTAATGAAAAAATAAGGGATAAACTGGTCATAAGTTTACTTTATATAGAGCTGTGTGAACAGCTCCACTTTTAGGCTGATGTTACCTTTGAAACAGCAGTCACTATAGTTAGAAATGGTGAAATGGTAAAAACCCAACTTAAATTACAGACATCCCATGAACTTGATGAAATTCAAGGTCAAAATAAACAATATTCTCAATGGAAGCCAAGACCAAGGTCGAAGCCGAATACAATTTTTGGGACGATTGAACGCTACATAGCGTACTTCCGGTAGTTCTATTCAGCAAAATACTGAATGTAATAGGCGGCATGGTTCAGCGAAATGTCCAGCCATGTGTCAACGATGCAGAAAATGCAACCACTTGAACCACTTTGACTTTCGTTGCAGGATACAAGCAACAAAACAGAAAACTTTTTGTGAAATAGAACTATACGATTATCAAAGCACTGACAGTTCTGCTGGTGGTGCATGTGGCTATGATACAAGCTTTGTTCCAGGTTCCATGGAACTTGAAGATCCAGAACCAGTTTGGAACACTGATCTTGAGATTTTTGGCAGTGTAATCACATTTTAGATTGACACAGGTGCTGGCGCATTTGTGGTGTATGAGGTTACATATATTTCACTGCGCAAGAAACCGCGTCTTGGGACGTCATCGTCGCTTTCGACCAGTCCGGTCGGTCAGCTGGGCTGTATCGGAAATTTATGGAGGGCATTTACTTTAAAGGTAAAAAGTACAGGTTCAGAATGTTTGTAATATCCGGTGACACGGCTAATTACCTATTAGGTCGTACCATAGCCAGTGCGATGGGACTGGCACAACGTATTGAAGACGTTAGCGAGATTTTCGGTTAGTCCGGTCCACTCGATTGTGAGGCAGTCAAAATCAAAATCAAACCCGACGCGAAGCCTTACAGCATTTGTATGTCCAGATGCGTAGTGTCCCCATTATTAGACAAAGTTAAGTAGAAGTAAAACAAAGATCAGGAATCGATACAATTAACTTTCTCCACCAACCAAAGACACCAAACGGAAAGAAATACAAACATTAAGCGACCAGACCATAATGGAAACCTAAACAAAGGAAGGCCATAAGGACAGTTACTTTCCCACAAAATGGCCATATGGCCATCCAAAGTTAAAAGACACAAGTGATACACACAGTAAGTTACAAACAACAACATAAATAAATCGCCACAGAAGAACCGCCTTGGAACAATCAGTGGAAAGATTTCCACTGGGGGGGGGGGGGGGGGGGGGGCCCAATGAGGCTGTTCTAACCAGTAACCACAATCTATATTTTGAGCAGAAATAAGAAAAATATCACAAAGGGCTTGGTTCACAAATGGCAGTTAACTGCCCTGTAAATTCCTAAGTGAGCAACCTGTTCAATACAAAATGATTTTGTAATTTTTGTATACTATGACCTATTGTGTCTCCGACAATGTATGAAATAATCAACAAAACTGCCAATATCTGAATGAAAACTATGTAAAAACAGACACAGTCCACACCAAAATCGACCATTTTCTTCATATTTATCATAAAGAAATGAAGAAAAAAATATGAATGCATACATGCGACACAAAGATTTTTGGTCGAAAGCTCCGAAAGTACAAGAAAAACATTTGATTAAATTCCCAAGGTATCGAAGATGTGCATTCATTGTTAAATTAAAGGAAATGTACCCTGTCCCCCTACCTAATTTCTACGAGGGGTCGAGCTATCTTTACTGCCAAACAGCCGAAATTTAGAAGAAAAAAAATAAATCAAGATCAAGGCAAAGAAAATGAGACCCATTAGAAGGTTTTGCTTATGATATTTTATTTCTAACGCTATTGCTTGTCCAAAAAATCACGGTATTTTGGCAAGAACGCCGTTAATCAAACAAGGGACATTAATCTTACTGCAAGTCGCTGTGCGTCATTGGTGACGGATAAGAGACTTATTGATTCCATGTTACAAGTTCAGAGCCATTTACCATGCATATGTTTAGAGTTTACAGACACTTGACATTCATACAGAGTACAGTGACAGATGATTTGATTTATTACTATGACAGCTACGTCACGTCTATATCAATATCTACCTTAGTATTGGACGATGACGTCATCAGTCACAATGGCCTAATGTTTATACACTTCGGTTAGCATCTAAAAGGCCCCCGGTTCGATCCCAACTGCCGGCATTTTTTTTTTTTTCATTTCTTTTTTCAACTACTGTTATGCTTTGAAAATACTTTTTGACCATTGTTTTTATTTTCCACAGTTGATTTTTTTTAATTATTGCCATGCTACTAAATGGGCGAGTTTGATGAATGTATTATGTTTCTCAAAGGAAAAAAAAGCATCGGCCTCATCAGCATGAGAACAATGCTTTTGAGATGTTTTATTAAATAATCTACTGCAAGAAAACTTGTCGCATCATTACCCCCGTCTATCGGGTGCTTCCACCTAGAGCTTAAACGATCGCACAAGAGTACAGGTAACTGCCTGCCCATGCAAGGTGGTGCTAGTTGGACCATCCATGCATATAAACACATTGGTTTCATTTGGCAGCAGAGATTGGTGGGTCATTGCCTCTCGTCGTGTAAATGTCTCACAAAGTTAGGAGCGACGTCTCCAAAATGCCATAAATCGTGTTGATGTGGATGTTAAACCACAATTAAAACGAACATGTCGTCAGCAGACCACATCAATAAGTTAATACAGCAAGTTTGTATACGATGTCCTGCTTGTTGAACTCATGTTTTCAAAAAGACTAAGGACATAAAGATGCTCGTATGATAAATTCCATGTGTGATAATGTAAGTAGCTCAATAAACTGGATTCTGGGGTTGAAGGAAATTCAAATGCGGGAATAAAGAGATGGAAATACTTGTCATATATAAAATGAATTCATGTATGATAAAAAGTCGTATTTGATAAATAGAGATTATATATGGCATTTTTCATATCATACCCCGTATCAGCCCGAGACTCTCATATCAGCCCGAGGGCCGAAGGCCCGAAGGCTGATATGGGTCGAGGGCTGATATGGGGTATGATATGAAAAATGCCATATCATAATCTATTTATCATACCTTTCACTTTAAAAAAAAATTGTTCAAAATAAATTGTATTAATTGCATATGCCTAATACCAAAGTTAGTTACATTTTCCTCTCGTATTCGCTGCGCCGTGCCATTTTTTTTTTTTTTTTTTTGCCAAACAGTTCGAACAGACGAAAATATTGAAAATTGCAAATGGCGTTCTGAACAACAAATGCGAGATGCCGCAAAAGGAAGAACGCCGCGTGTTCCGAATAGGGTGACACCAGAGGTATGATAAAGGCTTAGGGTTGCGATAAAGGGTTGTGATATGGATTTTTGGATCTGAAATTACAGAGGCATGCTAAAACGGATACTTCTCGATCTCAGTCTTATACTGTACGGTTTTGAACATCTCTGTTTACTTGGCATTCACCACAGAAGAGGGAAGAATATGCCACTGAGGAATAGCTAAAGGAAAAAAGGAATGTTTCAGGGCATCACTACAGGACTGGTGCCAACGATATTGTGAGTTGTTAACTTTTGATTCTCTTGTTTGGGTTGAAGCTGTCCCAGGGGTTAAATATCTGTCTTTATAAATAGAGTATTTTATAGAAGAATGTTAAAGATGACTGCTCAAGAAGGGCCTCTCGGGATGGCCATTCTAGATCGTTAAGCATGTCACGGACTCTTGTTCTAGTTCGCCATCATCAGCAGGTTCATCAAGAAGCTGTCCTCTGCACCTTCCCCCACTTGCTGAATCTGAATTTTAACATAGGCATGCCAAATGTGTCTTGCGTGTTCAAGTTGATGGCGAACCAGTGTTTTATATGCAACAGCAACTGTCTGCCCAGGTGCAAAGGCAAAGTTACGTCAAGAAATGCCAAAGTCCTAGTTGCTTTCGATGTTATCTCTGAAATGTGTTGACCCAAATCAGGATGGTCAGTGATGGTGATACCCAGATATTTAATGGCTCAATTTTTGTATAGTGTATAATCAAACTTAACTTGCTTGTCCGGAGGTTGCCGTGACACCCTCATTGAATGGTATTGGGCCACAGTGAACTTCATCTGCCAATCAGCCTCACACTGTGCTGGTCGATCCAGGCCATCTTGTAAAATAAGACTGTCAGAAGGAGAATATATGTTCCTTTACAGGACAAAGCCATCAGCAAACAAATGGACGGATGACCTAATATTATTAGGGAGAACATTAATGAATACCAAGAAAAGAACCGGCCCAAGGACTGAACCGTGGGGGGACACCAGATAAAACTGGGACTGAATCAGAAGTACAACTTATTGTGAGCGTTTGAAACCCGCCTATGTGTAGATCCTCTTATCGGCTAGTTGAACAATTAATACAAATAAAAATCAAAAATGAGTTCCTTTAAGAGCAATGAACACATTCATAAGAAAGAAGATGAGTCATACTACGTAGTTTCGGCTAATAAAGCCTCATCAGTGACTCTGTAATGATCCGGCAAAGAAAGCCAGAGGAAACATACTGCAATTTTGCAAATTTCGAATAGGCAGTCGATACAAAGACTGATATAAATCAAATAGGGGTCCAAAAAATTAAAAACCTGTCTAGAATATGAGTCTAAACCAAAAATTTATTTCTGATTTCTCAGAATATTCACCTTCCGTGAGGTTCGTTGTCAAGGGCCTTGACAAAGTCCATGGTGATCATGTCAGTCTGTTGGTGGCACGGTATATGGCCCCATCCAGATTGTTCACTATATCATTTTAAAAGTGAGCTAATTGAGTTTTGCAAGACCTTTGACTTCGGAAAACATGTTGACAGTCAGCAAGAATGCTCTCAAAGGTTAGGTGCGTGTTGATGTTGCTAACTAATATATGCTCCAAGGTTTTGCAACAGGGTTTTCCAGCCATAAAAAAGAACATATGAAGAAGCGCACAGCCCGGATTTTACAATGACATTTAACAATCGAATTTATGTTCAGTAAAGTAAGAAAATACAAACATCTCAGTGGTATTCCACTGGAAGCCATCTGTTTTATCAAGCAGAGGCAGACCCCAGCCAAGGACGCTTCGGATGAAATTTGAACCCATTCGACCCAGTGACTTCAGAGATGTCTTTTAATGTGCTGGCACCAGATGACTTATGATAATGGACAAATGCCCATCCTTTAAGTTCGCCCAGCAACATTAGGCTCTGGTCAGATAAAAAATATAACAACAACCAAACCTGTAATGGCTAATATGGTTAATATTTCTATAGTCAGATTCATGTAGTATATGGTTGCTGAGGAGCCCTATGTTATAAAGCGTTGAACATTCTATGGTTTCTGAGGATATGCTTATTTATTTATTTATTTCCGTTTCTATGACAGCCAATAAAAAAGACCAGCATCCTAAAATCATATGGCAAATAAAACATGGCTTAAGGAACATTTCTATGAAAGTTTTGTCACAGTATCAGCAATGACTTGGTAGTTAATACCTTTTTTCATTTTTCTAACTCTAAGTTGCCATAGCAACCAAATTAATGCGCCAAATGTCATAAAGATACATTAACTTTCAATCCCCCAGTCCAAGGATTTAACAGATGAAATTTGGGCCTGATTGGCCCAGTGGATTCAGAGGAAATGTAGTTAGAAAGTGTTGACGGGAGACAGACGACGATTGGACAATTGCCCATCCTCCAATATGCGTCATAGGAGCCTTTGGTTCTGGTGAGATTAAAATACTTTTACTTGAAGAAAAAGGTATATAATAAACACACTATAACTATGTCAACTTGATCTGCCGTTCAATATTGCATCTCGTGATATTTCCTCAATAAACAGTCACAATTGTGATACAGTGCGGCAGATCAAGTTATGGTATAATAATGTCTTTTTAATGAACATCTAAACCTGTTCGTTACCATGGCAACATACATTTTAACGGTATGTTCTTCCATATAAATTGTTGCAGAACCTGGAATGCGTCTTCCTAGTAATTACAAATATTATTGTTGTCCTTTGTATGTTTTCTGACCACAAACGGGATAAAATTAAATCAAAAATGAAGTTTTCATCTGATGTTCTTTTGTTGCTATAGCAACCATACTACATAAGCTTGGAACTTATTTTTGCCGTTTTTTAAGATACCACGCCATATACTATTAACACACAAAAATTTACAATTTTTGAAACAGGGCCATTTTTGGCCCTTCTTGAACCAAGCCCTTTTCGTCTTAAAATTTGCATTTTCGGTGGTAACATTTACAATATAATGTATAGGCGTGTTTTTGTAACGATATAGGTTATATTGTTTTATATTCAACCTCTGAACTAGATCTGCTCGGAACTGTTTGCTTGATATAATTGAGCCTGTGCATGACAAGAACAATAGAACTGTTGAGACCAGCTAACCTCAGAACAGCCTGCGCATGCGCGCAGTCTGATCAGAGTCTTTGCTGTTCAAATGAGTCTTCTAAAGCATCCCGATTAACCAGAGACAAACACGGGAAGGCAGACCAGACTGAATATACATACAGGTTGATCTGAGTATTCGCTGGTTATACTAATCTTATCGTTGGCTTTGCCATGCACGGGCTCATATGTTTTGTGAAAGAACTCATTTGCCAAGAAAAACTTCATCTGAAAATATTGTCATTTTATGTCGTCTGCTGTATACTTGCAAACTTTCAAAAACATTTGGTATGCATGCAATCAGTGTCGATCCCGATCACACTGCTCATCAAGTAGCAGTCTGCCCTTGGTTTACAATGTTTTGCAACATAACAGTTACATCAAAGCAAAAGAGAATTGTTGTGATTGGCATTTCAAGGTTTAAGTACATTGATGATTGTTATAAGTCAGCCAAACTCTTTTATTGCTCTATCGAGGCCTATTTTAATACCTAAGGGATAGGTAAATAACCCTTTCACCCCCGAGTTTCTGAAGTACCTTCTTTCGCCAGGTCATTTCTAAACTAATGATTTCAAATATCTTTCTGTGTATTTGGTTCGAGTATAATTCGCTTATTTGCAAACCGTGTTGGTCCTGGTGACCGAGAGGACGCGGGTTCGATACCTGCCGGGATCGACAACATTCTTTCATAGAGTTTGATCATGAAACCTTTTCTACAGCCATTCTCTACCTTCCGCTGATTCATGATGGGCAGTTGTCAATTTCTTGCGAAAGAACGTGCACTGTTGTGGCCTCGTCAAATCGATTTAAGACCCCCAGTGGAATTCGTTTCCGCTGACCGTTCCAAGGGTTCTTCTGTCGCGGTTTATTTTTGTTACGGTTAGTCTTTGGGTGTTTGTGTCGCTTATGTTATTTTATTTTGGACAGCCTATTGGCCATTTTGTGTAAAGGTAACTGTCCTTTTGGCTTTCCGCTATTGATGTTTCCGTTATGGTCTGTTGTTTCATGTTTGTGTTTCTTTCCCTTTTGTGTCTCTCATGGGAGATGTGGGTTAATTGTATCGATTCCTGACCATTGCCTTCGCTTCTATTTATTTTACAAAATCCTAAACATATGTTGTCGTCCATGACAAATATCACCATGTATACACAAACAAACAAAACCAACAATTTAATCTGAAAGCGGAAAATTAATTAAGAAAGCAAGGAAGCATGACCAGTCAACAAATCAGTCAGCCAGTTGGCCAAGTACTAATTGATCTTGACTTTCAACAAGTTTGAACAAAATCATTAAATGTATCTATTTTTTTGTATATTTTTCAATTATTATGTCTTTGCTACTAACGATTTTGGCCAGCCAGAATAACACAGGGTTGAATATATAGTTTAAAAAAAAAAAACAAAATAAAATTTCAAATTGATTAAAATCTTCTTTAAAATGTTCCTTTCACAAGGATTCCTGAAAACAAACCCAAAACATTAAATTGTCAATTTGAACTGAACATTATATCAACCTGGCCAAATAGTCCTACCCAATAGTTTTGCTGGCCAAATTGTCCTATGCCGAATTGTCCTAGGTCAAATCGTCCGGGCCAAATCGTCCTAGATTCGTAGTGGGGCGGGGGTTATATTGCTAGAACCAGAGCAATGCACATGCGAAGACAAATCACTTTACGTTGAACGTTTCAGAAAGGTCACAATTGGTGCTTTAAACTATGAAGGACTAATTATTAATATCGGAAAACCTAATCTGAGACGAAAAATTACTAGTGCAACGACAATACAACTATCATTTTCCCGAAAAATGTGTGTCTTATCATATGCGTAGTGCACAATTCCTTGACCGTGAGCGTTCAATTGAAAATGGAACTAGGATTTCTCACCATGGGTCTTCCAATTTCAAATTTCCTTTAAATCTTATTTGCAACAGTCCGATTTATCATGACATTGTGTATGTCTACAACCAACAAAAAGGTGCATGCCATCTTCTCAGAAGATCGTTTCATGTAAAATAATGAGATTTCGTGATTAATTAGCTCCACTTTGTCCGGTTCTCCTTTTGACTGGCTGTAACTGTCGAATTCGGACCATCGGAGATACATTTGTGAATAATATGTGTCTTCCGTGAAGCTAATGTGAGCAGCCGTATTGATTAGTAACCATAACACGATATCTAGAACAACAACAAACCTGCATATGTGATGCTGATTCCGCCATTTTCTTCCTTATCCAGAGCGGAAAAATTATCTTATCCTGTGCGTTTGTTCCTTACCCTGCGCGCTTACTTTTACCAGTGTGTGTACACAGACAGTCACTATATAACCTTTCCTAACTGCATACCCAAGCCTTGTGTCAATAGCCATCCATATAACACACAGCGAATTCTAAAACAGCCTGTACGCAAACAGTCCCAATATAACCTTTCCTAACTGCATACACAAGCCTTGTGTCAATAGCTATCCACATAACACACTGCCAATTCTAAAACTGCCTCTACACAAACAGTCACAATATTACCTTTCCTAACTGCATACACAATATGGAAGTGGAGGCAATGATCAGGAATCGATACAATTAACCCACAGTTCCCATCAGCGTCACTAAAGGGAAAGAATCACAAACACGAAACAACAGACTCTAATGAAAATGTCAATAGTATAAAGCCAAAAAGATAGTTACTGTCCCACAAAATGGCCAATTGGCTATACAAACAAAATAATAAAAGCGACACAAACACCAAAGGCAAACCATAACAAAAATAAACCGCGGCAGAAGAACCGCCCTGGAACGGTCAGTGAAACGAATTCCACTGGGGAGCTTAATAGCCTTTAATAGCCATCCATATTACACACAGCGAATGCTCATAACAGCCTGTACACAAACAGTCACAATATAACCTTTCCTAACCTTTCCTAACTGCATACACAAGCTTGTGTCAATAGCCATTCATGTAACACATAACGAATTTTCATATCAGCCTGTACACAAACAGTCACAATATAGCCTTTCCAATCTGCATACACAAACCTTTAATCGCCATATAACACAGCGAATTCTCATAACAGCCTGTACGCAAATCACAAGTCACAATATAACGTTTCCTTACTGCATGCACAAGCCTTGTGTCATTAACCATCCACATAACACACAGCAAATTCTCACAACAGCCTCTATACAAACAGTCAAAATACATCATTTCCTAACTGCATACAAAAGCCTTGTGTCAAAAGCCATCCACTTTACACACAGCGAATTCATTCAAGTTTAGTATATTTTGGTTGCTGTTACTTCCCCCCTACACCTTCCCCTTATGTCAGTACAACCATTTAGCAATGCCTACGAAAGAAATAAATTGTTCTAGTGTTCTGCAGTGTTTTAGGAAAAACTGGGAACCAATCAACCATGGTCGAACCAACCTTTCCTCGTTGGTTGAGCCATGAAAACGTCGTACCCTCTTACTAGATACAGTTCGATTTACTTAAGTCACTTACCAGTACATCGAACTCACTCCGTTTACAAACATAGTCTAGTCACAATGAGAGCATGCACAAAATAGAAGTGCAGACAGGAATCGATACAATTAACCCACAGCTCCCATTAGAGACACCAAAAGAAGGATTTGACCCCGCCTATCCGGGCTTGAAGAAATAGATGGTCTGCATTGTGTTCCACGCAGAGCTGAAACCGCCCGCGCACGACTACTGGTAACCCGTTTAGAGGATCAAAGCCTGCCCAGGCAAAGCGGTGCGAGTCGGACCGTCCATGCTTATAACCCCATTTGTTTCATTTGGCGAAAGGGTTTGCGATGTAATTTTATCTCAATGTCGGGTAAAAGTCTCACAAAATCAGAAGCAACGTCTCCAAAATGGCATTTACAGTGTTGACGGGTACGTTTAACGTCAAAACAAACCATCAAGCAAACAAACCAAAGGGAAAGAAGCACAAACATGAAGCAACTAGAATACAATGGAAACATCAATAGCGGAAAGCCAAAAGGACAGTTACTTTCCCACAAAATGGACAATTACAGCCTTGTCAATAGGCATGCCTATAATTCTCATATCAGCCTGTATGCAAACAATTGTCATCCAAATAATGCGCAGCAAAGACTCTGAGCAGCCTTTACACTAAGTTCAGGGTACCTGTGCACAAACATAATCACAATACAACAATCTCTGTCTGCATCAAGAAGCTTTGTGTCAGTAACCACCCATATAACACGCAGTGAAGTCTTAGATCAACATATACAAAGAAACCAGTCCTCCTGTACACAAACATAGTCACAATACAACCACATCTGACTTCCTGAAAAATTAGGAAAGTGAAGGCAATGGTCAGGAATCGCTACAATACCTCACACCTCCCATCCAAGACAACACACACATTAAATAACTTCAATATAATGGAACATTAACATGCGGTGTTGCTCGATGTGGGCGTGCGTTGTCGTCTTGGAACTCGAAGTTCTTACCATTGCGCCGGATGAATGGGGCAACCACTGGGCGTAACATTTGGTCTACGTAACGCTGGCTAGTCATGTTGCCTTGAACGATCATGGGAACTTGATTGGCCAGCGTTACGTAGACCAAATTCCAAGACGACAACGCACGCCCACATCGAACCCGTGCTGCCGTCGAATTTCTGAGACAACAAGGTGTAAGGACACTGCCGTGGCCAGCCAAATCCCCCGATATGTCGCCGATCGAGCACATTTGGGATGTCTTGGGTGGCAGAGTGCGCAACAGACCGCAGCATTGTAACAATCTGCAACAGCTTGGCCGAGCATAGCCGGATACCAAGGGAGATAATCCGTCGCAAAATCACTAGCATGTCCAGAAGGTATCGTGCATGCATCAACGCTCGTGGTGAATGGAGCAGATACTGATCCCCTTTGCATATAAACCTTCCCTGTGACATTGAAGTTTCGCTTCTTTTTATTGAATTTGGGGGTTCCCTTATTTTTTGTCCCTAGTATTAAAGATACTAATCATGTATTTAGTTTATACCACAATTCAAAACAATCAAGGGGTTTACAATAATTTAGCAAATTTCAGCAAAACGACAACATTAAGTTTGGCGTGTTAAACGACATTTCCGTGCCATGGCGCGCACATGTAGGATAACGTGACGTCACCGCGCACCAGAGACGTTGGAATCAACATGGACGCTCGAAAAAAGTATCACGGCGCTTTACATTCTGTATGAAAATCTGCAAATAAATTGTTTATTTTAACTTTAGAAATTATTTTCGGGGATGAGACGCAACCGCAGTAGCAGAGCGCAATTATTTCAACGGACCATTCAAACCAGGAAATTAGTTTGTTTGTTTGTTTGATTTGAGATTTAACGTCCCCTTGAACACTGTAATGGCTATTTTGGAGACGTCGCTTCCAATTTTGTGGGACTTTTACCCGACATTGAGATGAAATGACATCTAAAACCCTGCCGCCCGATGAAACCAATAGGGTTTATAAGCATGGACGGGCCGACTCGCACCGCTTTGCCTAAGCAGGCTTAGATCCTCTAAGCGGTTTACCAGAACTAGAGTGCGGGTCGGTTTCAGCTTTGCGTGGAAGCATCATGCAGCCCATATATTTCTTCAAGCCCCGATGGGCGGGGCCCGAGAAGGTAAGAATTTACTGAAATTTCTGAAAATCTGTTGAAATAAATATTGCAAAGATTTTAACTTGCAGTTTCGTTGTTTTTCCGAGTATAAAAGGTTGCATGTTATTGTTAACACTTGCAAATTAAGGACCTGAAATGTAGGTCCTGTCTATAAACGGTCACATTACGTATTAAAGGTCAGTAGGAGGTATTATAGGTCACTACCGATTATAGCGTGCAGTTATTTGACCCCCTTTATTAGGTTACTAGAAGGGCTGGTTGCAGCATAAAAATATCTTCACTATAATGAAAACTTAACAAGCGGAAAGCCAACAGGACAGTTACTTTCCTACGAAATGATCAAACGGCTAACAAAAAAAAATATATATATATACATAAGGAAAACATTCCTGAAAAGACGAACTGTAACAATAATAAACCGCATTGGAACGGCCAGTTAAATGCTTTGTGTCGATGAACACCCATATACCGCACAGCGAAGCTTCAGATCAGATTGTGCAGGTTAAAAGGCTGATCTGTGTCTTCGATGGGCGCACATACTTGAATTTTGTGCGGTTTATATAGTTCTTGCTTATGTACAACAGACATGTAAACCTCACCTCATATTGTGATGACGTCTGCACGGGTATATTATGTTACGCACCGGCATCGGAGCTCAGTCGGATGCGCGTCTGATTGTTGATCTGCAGGAGGCAGATGCGATACCTGCCGGGATCAGCAACATTATTTTGTGGAGATTGATCATGAAATCTTTTCTACGGTCATTCTTTCCATTCCGCAGATTTAAAAAGGGCAGTCGTCAGTTTCTAGCGAAAGAATGTGCATTGTACTGGTTGACCGCTTACGTATAAAAATAGACGAGAAGGCAGTGATCAGGAATCGATACAATTGACCCAAGCTTCCATCAGTGACACCAAAGGGAAAGAAGCACAAACATGTAACAACTAGACCCAAATGGAAACACCAATAGCGGAAAGCCAAAAGGACAGTTACTTTCCCACAAAATGGCCAATTTGGTTATCCAAAACAAAATAATATAAGCGATAAACACACACAAAGACAAACCATAACAAAAAAAAACCGCGACAGAAGAACCACCTTGGAACGGTCAGTGAAACGAATACCACTTGCGTGGCTTAATCGATTTTGTGTGGCCACAATCCTCGCCATTACTTCCGTCGCGATTTAAACAAATAATTTGTTCAGTCCACATGAAGTCCTCCTTGGAAACTAACGCCTGTCCGGACAAATAATTTGTTCAGTCCGCATGAAGCCTCCGTGGTAACTAAACTAGAGCCTGTCCAGGAAAAGTGTAGATAGGTAAACTGGTCGGTTCAAAAATGACCTAAATTAGTGTTGAATGAGCCGTAACACTCCAATACAAACAAACAATTATTTTACGCATGTTAAGCCAAATAATAGGGTTATGGTGATTGTAGGAACCGCTTCAACGAGTTCTTACACTATATGAACGTAGCTTTTGCAAGAAAAGCATCACGTTTGCACTTGCAAATCAGGTACATGGTGTTCTATCCTTTACTATTGGATGGATAACACATCCGTGTGTAATAATCGATTCTTTTGTGGCTCCCAAAAACTTTTTTTTCTGATAAAATTAGACAGGCTGCTAAAAATGGGTGCTCGTTCGATGAGGCGGTTCTATAGAGGCGGTTTTCGCGAGACTCCACATTCTATGTTTTTTTTCAAAACGAACAATGAAGAGCAAATGCAAGAATTAAACTATCAATTGTCAACGTCTATGGTGGTCGTCGCTTCATGGAATTTGAGTCCAGACCACTGTATCTGTTACATTATCAACGGTGAAATATTACCGGCAGAGGCTACATTTGTGTAGTGGTGAACGTTTGTCAGTAGCGATTTCTAGTAAAAATTGCTATTGACAAACGTTTGTCAATACCGACTGTTTCATCAATATCACTGTTGACAAATGTCTGTCAAAAACGAAACTTTCTCATGACGTTGCTCGTACTGCGAACACCGTGTGGCCATTAAATGAGCCAGTATTTAGAAAATATATAAACAATTGTTTAGTTAAAAATCTCTTTATAAAATAGCGATACGACAAACATCAATGAAACAAATATACCATGGAATAAACGGATGCGACTTTTTAACTGAGGTGACAATGAGACAATATTATTTGAGCTCGTCCATGGGATTATGGTACATGTACAGGTGTAACGTACATATCTAATCGGTGAGCAGCGAAGGCACAGGCGAGCTTGCATATTCGCGCAGTCTCCCCAGAGCCTTGTTTGTTGATTCGCAAAAATATGGAAGTAGACAAAGGGTCCGCCTCGAGCCCAACTGGTTGGCCGCGCATGCGCCATTTGAAGAATGAATTTAAGGACGACGTAAATTGCTATATTATTATGAGCTGAGATTAAGGAGCACGGAAAGTGAAATAATATCATGAGTGCTCCAATTCGCTAAATCCAAATTATTTTCTGCAGAAAGTTCTATCAGTTAATGGTTAAACAACAATGCCGTTTAACCTACATGTTCGCCCAACTAGGGTCATACTTTAAATTCTGATCACAGTCTTCGCTGTACACGAATCCCTAAGGATCCAGTGCTTTTTATTCTGGCAACATATACTATGTTCGGACTGAACGTATATTTCTAATACTCGCTTTATGCTCATGAATATATTTACACGCAGTGAACCCTACTTGAAATATGACCCCAACGACACCTTACGGATAGTTAAAGACCTCGAGTATTGTTAGCTATATTTTATGACTATTGCTAGTCTATGTAGAACGCGCAAGTCTGTGTGTCTGTGTTTCTAGACCGTGTATCTGTGCTGCTAGTCTATATAATCTTTGCTGCTAGTGAATAGGTATGGCTGCAGTTGCATATATAGATATACGTTTGCTCTTTTAATTGGAGTTGTCGATGGCAGTGGTGAACTTGAAAATGAAAGTCTCATGAAAATTAAACAACAACTATTACGTTAGACTGTAAACGTGTAATAACAGGCGCTGCTTGTTTAATTATCGATTGCCGTTTGATAAAAATCGGAAATAAAGAAATTGACTTTCACACAGAGAAATTGCCAAAATTCAACCCGCCGGACCCAATTGACTTTTCTAAACCGAATGAATGTCAAGAATGGAAACAGAGGTTTACCAAATATCGTATTGCATCAAAGCTAAGTCAAGATTCGGACGAAGGGCATGTAGCAGCAGTTGGCTATTAAATGGGAAAGGAGGCGAAGTACATTTTAGACCTTTTGGCCCGCCCGACAGGAGAAAATGAGAACAATTATGACACATTTCTTGACAAATTCGAGAGCGATTTTGTTCGCCAATCTAACACTATCCACGAACGCGCCAAATTCAATCAAAGAAAAACAGAATAATGAAGAAAGCGTTGAAACTTTTTTCCGGTCAGAAAAGTGTGCATATGATGATAAACGTAATGAAAAAATAAGGGATAAACTGGTCATAAGATTACTTTATATAGAGCTGTCTGAACAGCTCCACTTTTAGGCTGATGTTACCTTTGAAACAGCAGTCACTATAGTTAGAAATGGTGAAATGGTAAAAACCCAACTTAAATTACAGACATCCCATGAACTTGATGAAATTCGAGGTCAAAATAAACAATATTCTCATGGAAGCCAAGACCAAGGTCGAAGCCGAATAAAATTTTTGGGACGATTGCATGCTACATAGCGTACTTCCGGTAGTTCTATTCAGCAAAATACTGGATGTAATAGGCGGCATGGTTCAGCGAAATGTTCAGCCATGTGTCAACGATGCAGAAAATGCAACCACTTGAACCACTTTGACTTTTGTTGCAGGATACAAGCAACAAAACAGAAAACTCTTTGTGAAATAGAACTATACGATTATCAAAGCACTGACAGTTCTGCTGGTGGTGCATGTGGCTATGATACAAGCTTTGTTCCAGGTTCCATGGAACTTGAAGATCCAGAACCAGTTTGGAACACTGATCTTGAGATTTTTGGCAGTGTAATCACATTTTCGATTGACACAGGTGCTGGCGCATTTGTGGTGTATGAGGTTACATATATTTCACTGCGCAAGAAACCGCGTCTGGGGACGCCATCGTCGCTTTCGACCAGTCCGGTCGGTCAGCTGGGCTGTATCGGAAATTTTGTGGAGGGCATTTACTTTAAAGGTAAAAAGTACAGGTTCAGAATGTTTGTAATATCCGGTGACACGGCTAATTACCTATTAGGTCGTACCATAGCCACTGCGATGGGACTGGCACAACGTATTGAAGACGTTAGCGAGATTTTCGGTCAGTCCGGTCCACTCGATTGTGAGGCAGTCAAAATCAAAATCAAACCCGACGCGAAGCCTTACAGCATTTGTATGTCCAGATGCGTAGTGTTCCCATTATTAGACAAAGTTAAGTAGAAGTAAAACAAAGATCAGGAATCGATACAATTAACTTTCTCCACCCACCAAAGACACCAAACTGAAAGAAATACAAACATTAAGCGACCAGACCATAATGGAAACCTAAACAAAGGAAGGCCATAAGGACAGTTACTTTCCCACAAAATGGCCATATGGCCATCCAAAATTAAAAGACACAAGTGATACACACAGTAAGTAACAAACAACAACATAAATAAATCGCCACAGAAGAACCGCCTTGGAACGGTCAGTGGAAAGATTTCCACTTGGGGGCTTAAATCGATTTTACGTGGCCACAATCCTCGCCCTTACTTCCGTCGCGATTTAGACAAATAATTTGTTCAGTCCGCATGAAGGCCTCCTAACTCATCAGTGCAACATCTCCGTGAACACAAAAAATCAAAGAACCACAGAGGTGAGACAACGGTGAGGACTCGACAGCAAGAAACCACTGAAATGCTGGAGCAAAAGAAAATCAACAGTTAGACTCCGATGGGCCCGACCAGAGACAGAGCATCAGGCACCAACCAACATTGCCAAGAATTAGATCTCTCTAATTCTCAATAAGCCTTTACGTTGGAGCCGTCATAGAATCTGAGGCCTGACCCACCGGCGTGCAATTAAAGAGGGAAGCAAAGTTGCCAACCGTGATTGGGTTAACTACCATGCATGCAGTCTGTCGTATAACATCCATGTTGTACCCAATGTTTTTACATCGAAGAATGATTTTACGCAATTGGGTGCTGAAGTCATTACGGTTATATATTTTTCTGAATTTATATACTAAGTCACCATAAAATTCGGGTTCCGATAGACCTTGTTGCGGAAGAGATTTAAGTCCAATATTGAATTTTGAAATTAAATCAGACTGGCGACTATAAAATTTTGAAAATGGTTTGCGTAGTTTATGGTACCGATAACCCTGATTAAGGAGTTTAGCCGTTAATAATTTATTACGAGTGTTGAAGTCAGTTACATGACTACACACTCTAGCAAATCGAATTAATTGCGAAATATAAACGCCATAGGATGGCGCAAGAGGAACATCACCATCAAAAAAGGAAAATTTACAATCTCAAAATCAAAGTCATCGCGTTTATCATAAATTTTGCACGAAACAAACCAATCTACAATAGATAGATGTAAATCCAAAAACGGGGCCTCGGTATCAGAAGAATTTGCTTTATTTAATTGAAGTTCTGGGGGCGGGGGGGGGGGGGGTAAATCTGACTGATCAAACCATCGAAATAGGTATTATCAATATTTAATAAATCATCTAAATATCTAGAAGTGGAGCTAAAAGCTTTAATAATTCCAGATTGAATAAGAGCGGATGGAGACTGATGGTATTATCGAAAAAGTAACTGAGGCAGCAGCCTGGTGCGCCCCTATGTTTCCATTGTTAAAGCAAAGTGCGTCTGTTAGAATATGAGTTGACCTGCAATATCTTAATCAAGCAGTAGTACGTGTAAGGTTGATACTACCTAACCTAGACATAGTTCCCAAACGCTTGAAGGGTGCAAAGTTTTCTCAAAATTCGATTCCTCCAGTGGATTTTACCAGTTACCCCTCCACCCAGAAAGTTCGCACCTCACAACATTCATAACGCCCTTCGGAATGTATAAATTTAACCGGGACCCGTTCGATATCTCTTCTGCGTCTGAGACCTATCAGCGTAAAATGTCAGAGTTGGGTGTAAAGAGGATATCTTGAATTTTGACACAACTTCTGAAGAGCATGGTATAAGACTGAATAAAGCCATGTAAAAGATTCAGTCAGCAGGGCTTAAGTTGAATAAGGGCAAATGCGAATTCAGGAAACCCAAACATGAGTATTTTGGCCATACAGTACTGATTGAAAGATATCAGTCCCAGTAAGCAGAAATTTAAGGCTACATTGATTTTCAAAGCTCCACAAAAAGTGCCAAACGTGTCATAGGGATGGTTAATCACTTAGGCTGAACTGTCAACAGTTTTGAAGTCATGAGTAATCTCCTAAAGAGGGATACTGCATGGTTATGGGCCCGAAGCAAGAACGGACATTTAATAAAGTAAACGGAAAAAATACTTCTGCTTCAGTCCCTGTGTATTATGATCAGTCAAAACCAATAGTAGTTAGTGCATATTCAAGTAGTTATGGATTGGTGTCGGCACTTCATCTAAGAGATGGAGAAGAACTGAAGACAATACCGTTTTGTTATAGAAACTTCACTGAAAGTGCAAAGGAATGGACACAAATTAGTTGAGTTTCTACTAATTTATTTTAGTTCGATTGCGATTAAAGCTTCAAGCTTATTGAATCACTCTCGAATATTCATTTCGGATGTTTTAACGCGCGCGAAAGAAAGAGGCTGCGGCTTTTAAACCACTGTTACCCATATACACCTGGGTAGAGTGAGGCAGTATCATTATGTGTCTTCCCCAAGGACACACCTCGATACAAGTGGCCGGATTCGGACACAAATTGAAAAAGAATGCCTGGCTGGGGTATCGGCCTGTGAAAAAAATCCCAGATACTTGCTGGGTCTTGAGTCATTCACTCTCTTTTCTGACCATAAACTACTGGTTCCTCTTATAAACAGCCAATATTTGGACAAAACACCATTGAGATGCCAAAGGCTCTTAATGCATCTTAGAAGGTTCAATTCCCGCCCCCGCCCATAGGGGCTTGAAAAAATATATGGGCTGCATGATGCTTCTACGCAGAGCTGAATCCGGCCCGCCCACTAGTACTGGTAAACCGCTTTGAGGATCTGAGCCTGTCCAGGAACCGCGGTGCGAGGCGGACCGCCCATGCTTATAAACCCTATTGGTTTCATTGGGCGACAGGGCTTGAGATGCCATTTCATCTCAATGTCGGGTAAAAGTCCCACAAAATTGGAAGCAACGTCTCCAAAATGACCTTTACAGTGTTGACGGGGACGTTAAACCTCAAATCAAACAAATCAATGTGAAAGTTGTATTTGTTAGTGATAAAGATGTGGTAGTACCTGGCACCCTATCAAGAGCGCCCTCAATCAGGACTGTAATGAGACTCTCGAAAATGAGGTCAATTTCTATGTACAGTCAGGTGACAAGAATAGGTCGATATCAGATTTGAAGCTTGAACAAATCAGATGTGCAATAGAGCATGACAGTGACCCTCATAAGGTCAGTATATTCATCAAAATGGATGGCCTGAAAAAAGAAATATTCACTTCCAGAAATGGTAAGGCCATGTTTGCAGTGCGCAATGAGTTGTCACACTATAAAGGTCTAGCGACCTAACGGAGAGTTGTTATTCCAAAGGAATTACATGCAGCAATTTCGCAGAGGGTATTCATGAAGGTCATTGGGGCATTAATAAATGCAGGGAATCATTCAAGATGTGTATATGGTGGCCAAAAATATATAAGGATATCAAACATCTAGCAGAAAATTGTTCATTCTGTCAAATTCATAAACTTACCATGATAAAAGAGTTATTTGAAACCACATGACTACCTGATCACCACTGGCATGAAATTACGACCGACATATGCGAATATCAAAACAAGCATTATCTTGCAGTTACAGACTACTATTCACGTTGTATTGAGCTAGTACACACGTCTAATCTCACAAGCAGCACTGTAATAGGTAAACGAAAACCTATTTGCACGCTGGGAAGACCTAGAAGAGATGGTATCCGATAATGGCATGCAATTTAAGTCGGCTGAGGAAAGGGAATTTGCACAAAGATGCAACATGCAGCAAACTTTTGTAAGTCCATATTACCCTCAAGGAAACGGTGAAGCAGACGCCGGGGCTAAAAGAGCAAAACGTATCTTAGCCCAAAAGAACATGTTTCAAGCCCTGAAAGCATACAGAAAGTAGAAGTAAAACAAAGATCAGGAATTGATTCAATTAACTTACTCCACCCACCAAAGACACCAAACGGAAAGAAATACACACATTAAGCGACAAGACCACAATGGAAAACTAAACAAAGGAAGGCCATAAGGACAGTTACTTTCCCACAAAATGGCCATATGGCCATCCTAAATAAAAAGACTAAGGTGATACACACAGTAAGTAACAAACAACAACATAAATAAATCGCCACAGAAGAGCCGCCTTGGAACGGTCAGTGGAAGATTTCCACTGGGGGGCTTAAATCGATTTTACGTGGCCACAATCCTCGCCCTTACTTCCGTCGCGATTTAGACAAATAATTTGTTCAGTCCGCATGAAGGCCTCCTAACTCATCAGTGCAACATCTCCGTGAACACAAAAATCAAAGAACCACAGAGGTGAGACAACGGTGAGTACTCGACAGCAAGAAACCACTGAAATGCTGGAGCAAAAGAAAACCAACAGTTAGACTCCGATGGGCCCGACCAGAGAAGTACTCCTATAGCCGCAACCGGTTATTTTAGCCCAGCCCAGATGGCCATTGGCCGTAATAGTAGAGCAACAGTTCCTATCCTGCCATATAATCTAATGACAAAGTGGCCAAAGCACAGGGATGCAAAGTTCAAACACAAATCATTTTTTACTTTGATCGTAAGCACAATACTAGTTCACTCCCTTGACTAGTGACCCAGTTCGCCTTAAAACTGATAAAAAAAAGGCCTGGAACCAGATGAGTACGGTTGCTGATGCCGATCCCGATCGTCGAATATGTGCGAAACCGTAAGCATTTGCAATCAATACCAAATGCTGAGATTGATTGTGACGCGTCGAAATCGAAGCCAGAAATTATCTAAGAAGCTCAGACTCCACAATTGGCTCTAACATCTGAGTCCGTGAAATCGCCAGCCAAAACTCCTGTTAAAATATTATGTAACCCTGAGCCTGGCAAAGGTGAAAGCCGTCGTTCCAGTGGCAGGATTTCTAAGATACCAGACTGGTTGAACGACTTTGTAACAACTGGGTCGCTTATTATACTCGTACATGTGGCTGACAGCGATGTTGTCGGGATTTAATAGTTGTTTCCCTTCTTAATTTAAGTTTTTAAGCGGAATGCACTTGATCAATCAAAACTCATAAAAATCGGGGCTGTTTAGGATTGGCTGCAGTTGCAGATATGGATATGCAGTTGCATATATAGATTTGTTCCTCTTTTTAGTTTGAGTTGTCGATGACAGGGGTGAAAATGAAAGTCCCATGAAAGTAAAACAACAAAGATTACAAACCAGATAGTAGATTGTATATATTATAAACCCAAAACAGCTAGTCTATGTATCTATGTATTTGTGTTGCTAGTCTATGTATATTTGTGTCCAGTCTATGTATCTGTGGTGCTAGTCTATGCATCTGTGTTGCTAGTATGTATATATGTTGCTAGTCTGTATATGTGTTGCATGTTTATGTATCTTTGTTGCTAGTCTGTGCATGTGGTGCTAGTCTGTGTCTATGTTGAGTGTTTGTGTATCCGCGTTCCTAGACTCTGTATTATGTTACTAGTCTATGTCTATATGTCTATGTATCTGTGTCTCTAGTCCGCGATTGTGTTGCGAGTCTGTGTATCTGTGTTCCTAGCTTGCCTATCAGTGTTTCTAGTCTTTGAATTTTGTTGCTAGTCTCAGTTGTGTGTTAGTCCATGTATCTGTGTTGTTTGTCCGTGCACACGTATCCAACTTTGAGCGACCGCCAATCCGATTTACCTGTAATAATGATAGCGGCGAAATGTAAAGAAATATATAAGGGCATTTTAGTTTTTATTTCATAAAATAAATTTGAAAATAATTCGGGAATAATCGGAAGACGACGGAAAATATCGAGTTATAAGCAGGCCTTAATAATATCATAAATTTTCGTCTTAAAATTTGCATTTTCGGTGGTAACATTTACAATATAATGTATAGGCGTGTTTTTGTAACGATATAGGTTATATTGTTTTATATACAACTTCTGAACAAGATCTGCTCGGAACTGTTTGCTTGATATAATTGAGCCTGTGCATGACAAGAACAATAGAACTGTTGAGACCAGCTAACCTCAGAACATTCTGCGCATGCGCGCAGTCTGATCAGAGTCTTTGCTATTCAAATGAGTCTTCTAAAGCATCCGGATTAACCAGAGACAAACACGGGAAGGCAGACCAGACTGAATATACATACAGGTTGATCTGAGTCTTCGCTGGTTATACTAATCTTATCGTTGGCTTTGCCATGCACGGGCTCATATGTTTTGTGAAAGAACTCATTTGCCGAGAAAAACTTCATCTGAAAATATTGTCATTTTATGTCGTCTGCTTCATACTTGCAAACTTTCAAAAACATTTGGTATGCATGCAATCAGTGTCGATCCCGATCACACTGCTCATCAAGTAGCAGTCTACCCTTGGTTTACAATGTTTTGCAACACAACAGTTACATCAAAGCAAAAGAGAATTGTTGTGATTGGCATTTCAAGGTTTAAGTACATTGATGATTTTTATAAGTCAGCCAAACTCTTTTATTGCTCTATCCAGGCCTATTTTAATACCTAAGGGATAGGTAAATAACCCTTACACCCCGAGCTTCTGAAGTACCTTCTTTCGCCTGGTCATTTCTAAACTAATGATTTCAAATATCTTTCTGTGTATTTGGTTCGAGTATAATTCGCTTACTTGCAAACCGTGTTGGTCCTGGTGACCGAGAGGACGCGGGTTCGATACCTGCCGGGATCGACAACATTCTTTCATAGAGTTTGATCATGAAACCTATTCTACAGCCATTCTCTACCTTCCGCTGATTCATGATGGGCAGTTGTCAATTTCTTGCGAAAGAACGTGCACTGTTGTGGCCTCGTCAAATCGATTTAAGACCCCCAGTGGAATTCGTTTCCGCTGACCGTTCCAAGGGTTCTTCTGTCGCGGTTTATTTTTGTTACGGTTAGTCTTTGGGTGTTTGTGTCGCTTATGTTATTTTATTTTGGACAGCCTATTGGCCATTTTGTGTAAATGTAACTGTCCTTTTGGCTTTCCGCTATTGATGTTTCCGTTATGGTCTGTTGTTTCATGTTTGTGTTTCTTTCCCTTTTGTGTCTCTCATGGGAGATGTGGGTTAATTGTATCGATTCCTGACCATTGCCTCCGCTTCTATTTATTTTACAAAATCCTAAACATATGTTGTCGTCCATGACAAATATCACCATGTATACACAAACAAACAAAACCAACAATTTAATCTGAAAGCGGAAATTAAGAAAGCAAGGAAGCATGACCAGTCAACAAATCAGTCAGCCAGTTGGCCAAGTACTAATTGATCTTGACTTTCAACAAGTTTAAACAAAATCATTAAATGTATCTATTTTTTGTATATTTTTCAATTATTATGTCTTTGCTACTAACGATTTTGGCCAGCCAGAATAACACAGGGTTGAATATATAGTTAAAAAAAAAACAAAATAAAATTTCAAATTGATTAAAATCTTCTTTAAAATGTTCCTTTCACAAGGATTCCTGAAAACAAACCCAAAACATTAAATTGTCAATTTGAACTGAACATTATATCAACGTGGCCAAATAGTCCTACCCAATAGTTTTGCTGGCCAAATTGTCCTAGGCCGAATTGTCCTAGGTCAAATCGGCCGGGCCAAATCGTCCTAGATTCGTAGTTGGGCGGGGGTTATATTGCTAGAACCAGAGCAATGCACATGCGAAGACAATTCACATAACGTTGAACGTTTCAGAAAGGTCACAATTGGTGCTTTAAACTATGAAGGACTAATTATTAATATCGGAAAACCTAATCTGAGACGAAAAATTACTAGTGCAACGACAATACAACTATCATTTTCCCGAAAAATTTGTGTCTTATCATATGCGTAGTGCCCAATTCCTTGACCGTGAGCGTTCAATTGAAAATGGAACTAGGATTTCTCACCATGGGTCTTCCAATTTCAAATTTCCTTTAAATCTTATTTGCAACAGTCCGATTTATCATGACATTGTGTATGTCTACAACCAACAAAAAGGTGCATGCCATCTTCTCAGAAGAGCGTTTCATGTAAAATAATGAGATTTCGTGATTAATTAGCTCCACTTTGTCCGTTTCTCCTTTTGACTGGCTGTAACTGTCGAATTCGGACCATCGCATACATTTGTGAATAATATGTGTCTTCCGTGAAGCTAATGTGAGCAGCCGTATTGATTAGTAACCATAACACGATATCTAGAACAACAACAAACCTGCATATGTGATGCTGATTCCGCCATTTTCTTCCTTATCCAGAGCGGAAAAATTATCTTATCCTGTGCGTTTGTTCCTTACCCTGCGCGCTTACTTTTACCAGTGTGTGTACACAGACAGTCACTATATAACCTTTCCTAACTGCATACCCAAGCCTTGTGTCAATAGCCATCCATATAACACACAGCGAATTCTAAAACAGCCTGTACGCAAACAGTCCCAATATAACCTTTCCTAACTGCATACCCAAGCCTTGTGTCAATAGCCATCCACATAACACACTGCCAATTCTAAAACTGCCTCTACACAAACAGTCAAAATATAACCTTTCCTAACTGCATACACAATATGGAAGTGGAGGCAATGATCAGGAATCGATACAATTAACCCACAGTTCCCATCAGCGTCACTAAAGGGAAAGAATCACAAACACGAAACAACAGACTCTAATGAAAATGTCAATAGTGGAAAGCCAAAAAGATAGTTACTGTCCCACAAAATGGTCAATTGGCTATACAAATAAAAGCGACACAAACACCAAAGGCAAACCATAACAAAAATAAACCGCGGCAGAAGAACCGCCCTGGAACGGTCAGTGAAACGAATTCCACTGGGGAGCTTAATAGCCTTTAATAGCCATCCATATTACACACAGCGAATGCTCATAACAGCCTGTACACAAACAGTCACAATATAACCTTTCCTAACCTTTCCTAACTGCATACACAAGCTTGTGTCAATAGCCATTCATATAACACACAACGAATTTTCATATCAGCCTGTACACAAACAGTCACAATATAGCCTTTCCAATCTGCATACACAAACCTTTAATCGCCATATAACACAGCGAATTCTCATAACAGCCTGTACGCAAATCACAAGTCACAATATAACGTTTCCTTACTGCATGCACAAGCCTTGTGTCATTAACCATCCATATAACACAACAAATTCTCACAACAGCCTCTATACAAACAGTCAAAATACATCATTTCCTAACTGCATACAAAAGCCTTGTGTCAAAAGCCATCCACTTTACACACAGCGAATTCATTCAAGTTTAGTATGTTTTGGTTGCTGTTACTTCCCCCCTACACCTTCCCCCTATGTCAGTACAACCATTTATCAATGCCTACGAAAGAAATAAATTGTTCTAGTTTTCTGCAGTGTTTTAGGAAAAACTGGGAACCAATCAACCATGGTCGAACCAACCTTTCCTCGTTGGTTGAGCCATGAAAACGTCGTACCCTCTTACTAGATACAGTTCGATTTACTTAAGTCACTTACCAGTATATCGAACTCACTCCGTTTACAAACATAGTCTAGTCACAATGAGAGCATGCACAAAATAGAAGTGCAGACAGGAATCGATACAATTAACCCACAGCTCCCATTAGAGACACCAAAAGAAGGATTTGACCCCGCCTATCGGAGCTTGAAGAAATAGATGGTCTGCATTGTGTTCCACGCAGAGCTGAAACCGCCCGCGCACGACTACTGGTAGAGGATCAAAGCCTGCCCAGGCAAAGCGGTGCGAGTCGGACCGTCCATGCTTATAACCCTATTGGTTTCATTCGGCGAAAGGGTTTGCGATGTAATTTTATTTCAATGTCGGGTAAAAGTCTCACAAAATCTGAAGCAACGTCTCCAAAATGACATTTACAGTGTTGACGGGTACGTTTAACGTCAAAACAAACCATCAAGCAAACAAACCAAAGGGAAAGAAGCACAAACATGAAGCAACTAGAATGCAATTGAAACATCAATAGCGGAAAGCCAAAAGGACAGTTACTTTCCCACAAAATGGACAATTACAGCCTTGTCAATAGGCATGCCTATAATTCTCATATCAGCCTGTATGCAAACAATTGTCATCCAAATAATGCGCAGCAAAGACTCTGAGCAGCCTTTACACTAAGTTCAGGGTACCTGTGCACAAACATAATCACAAAGAACAATCTCTGTCTGCATCAAGAAGCTTTGTGTCAGCAACCACCCATATAACACGCAGTGAAGTCTTAGATCAACATATACAAAGAAACCAGTCCTCCTGTACACAAACATAGTCACAATACAACCACATCTGACTTCCTGAAAAATTAGGAAAGTGAAGGCAATGGTCAGGAATCGCTACAATACCTCACACCTCCCATCCAAGACAACACACACATTAAATAACTTCAATATAATGGAAAATTAACATGCGGTGTTGCTCGACGTGGGCGTGCGTTGTCGTCTTGGAACTCGAAGTTCTTACCATTGCGCCGGATGAATGGGGCAACCACTGGGCGTAACATTTGGTCTACGTAACGCTGGCTAGTCATGTTGCCTTGAACGATCATGGGAACTTGATTGGCCAGCGTTACGTAGACCAAATTCCAAGACGACAACGCACGCCCACATCGAACCCGTGCTGCCGTCGAATTTCTGAGACAACAAGGTGTAAGGACACTGCCGTGGCCAGCCAAATCCCCCGATATGTCGCCGATCGAGCACATTTGGGATGTCTTGGGTGGCAGAGTGCGCAACAGACCGCAGCATTGTAACAATCTGCAACAGCTTGGCCGAGCATAGCCGGATACCAAGGGAGATAATCCGTCGCAAAATCACTAGCATGTCCAGAAGGTATCGTGCATGCATCAACGCTCGTGGTGAATGGAGCAGATACTGATCCCCTTTGCATATAAACCTTCCCTGTGACATTGAAGTTTCGCTTCTTTTTATTGAATTTGGGGGTTCCCTTATTTTTTGTCCCTAGTATTAAAGATACTAATCATGTATTTAGTTTATACCACAATTCAAAACAATCAAGGGATTTACAGTAATTTAGAGAATTTCAGCAAAACGACAACATTAAGTTTGGCGTGTTAAACGACTTTTCCGTGCCATGGCGCGCACATGTAGGATAACGTGACGTCACCGCGCACCAGAGACGTTGGAATCAACATGGACGCTCGAAAAAAGTATCACGGCGCTTTACATTCTGTATGAAAATCTGCAAATAAATTGTTTATTTTAACTTTAGAAATTATTTTCGGGGATGAGACGCAACTGCAGTAGCAGAGCGCAATTATTTCAACGGACCATTCAAACCAGGAAATTTGTTTGTTTGTTTGTTTGATTTGAGATTTAACGTCCCCGTGAACACTGTAATGGCTATTTTGGAGACGTCGCTTCCAATTCTGTGGGACTTTTACCCGACATTGAGATGAAATGACATCTAAAACCCTGCCGCCCGATGAAACCAATAGGGTTTATAAGCATGGACGGGCCGACTCGCACCGCTTTGCCTGGGCAGGCTTAGATCCTCTAAGCGGTTTACCAGAACTAGTGTGCCGGTCGGTTTCAGCTTTGCGTGGAAGCATCATGCAGCCCATATATTTCTTCAAGCCCCGATGGGCGGGGGCCCGAGAAGGTAAGAATTTACTGAAATTTCTGAAAATCTGTTGAAATAAATATTGCAAAGATTTTAACTTGCAGTTTCGTTGTTTTCCCGAGTATAAAAGGTTGCATGTTATTGTTAACACTTGCAAATTAAGGGCCTGAAATGTAGGTCCTGTCTATAAACGGTCACATTACGTATTAAAGGTCAGTAGGAGGTATTATAGGTCACAACCGATTATAGCGTGCAGTTATTTGACCCCCTTTATTAGGTTACTAGAAGGGCTGGTTGCAGCATAAAAATATCTTCACTATAATGAAAACTTAACAAGCGGAAAGCCAACAGGACAGTTACTTTCCTACGAAATGATCAAACGGCTAACAAAAAAAAAATATATATATACATAAGGAAAACATTCCTGAAAAGACGAACTGTAACAATAATAAACCGCATTGGAACGGCCAGTAAAATGCTTTGTGTCGATGAACACCCATATACCGCACAGCGAAGCTTCAGATCAGATTGTGCAGGTGAAAAGGCTGATCTGTGTCTTCGATGGGCGCACATACTTGAATTTTGTGCGGTTTATATAGTTCTTGCTTATGTACAACAGACATGTAAACCTCACCTCATATTGTGATGACGTCTGCACGGGTATATTATGTTACGCACCGGCATCGGAGCTCAGTCGGATGCGCGTCTGATTGTTGATCTGCAGGAGGCAGATGCGATACCTGCCGGGATCAGCAACATTATTTTGTGGAGATTGATCATGAAATCTTTTCTACGGTCATTCTTTCCATTCCGCAGATTTAAAAAGGGCAGTCGTCAGTTTCTAGCGAAAGAATGTGCATTGTACTGGTTGACCGCTTACGTATAAAACTAGACGAGAAGGCAGTGATCAGGAATCGATACAATTGACCCAAGTTTCCATCAGTGACACCAAAGGGAAAGAAGCACAAACATGTAACAACTAGACCCAAATGGAAACACCAATAGCGGAAAGCCAAAAGGACAGTTACTTTCCCACAAAATGGCCAATTTGGTTATCCAAAACAAAATAATATAAGCGATAAACACACTCAAAGACAAACCATAACAAAAAAAAAAAAAAAAAAAAAAAAAAAAAACGCGACAGAAGAACCACCTTGGAACGGTCAGTGAAACGAATACCACTTGCGTGGCTTAATCGATTTTGTGTGGCCACAATCCTCGCCATTACTTCCGTCGCGATTTAAACAAATAATTTGTTCAGTCCACATGAAGTCCTCCTTGGAAACTAACGCCTGTCCGGACAAATAATTTGTTCAGTCCGCATGAAGCCTCCGTGGTAACTAAACTAGAGCCTGTCCAGGAAAAGTGTAGATAGGTAAACTGGTCGGTTCAAAAATGACCTAAATTAGTGTTGAATGAGCCGTAACACTCCAATACAAACAAACAATTATTTTACGCATGTTAAGCCAAATAATAGGGTTATGGTGATTATAGAAACCGCTTGAACGAGTTCTTACAATATATGAACGTAGCTATACAAGAAAAGTATCACGTTTGCACTTGCAAATCAGGTGAGTGAGTGAGTTTTAGTTTTACGTCCCACCAACAGCTAAGGTCATACGGAGACGGGACCTCGGTTTAAAGACTCATCCGAAAGTCTGTTGCAAATCAGGTACATGGTGTTCTGTCCTTTACTATTGGATGGATAATACATCCGTGTGTAATAATCGATTCTTTTGTGTCTCCCAAAAACTATTTTTTCTGATAAAATTAGACAGGCTGCAAAAAGTGGGTGCTCGTTCGATGAGGCTGTTCTATAGAGGCGGTTTCCTCGAAACTCCACATCTATGTTTTTTTTTTTCAAAACGAACAATGAAGAGCAAACGCAAGAATTAAACTATCAATTGTCAAGGTCTATGGTGGTCGTCGCTTCATGGAATTTGAGTCCAGACCACTGTCTCTGTTACATTATCAACGGTGAAATATTACATGTAATGTATTTTTAAAAGCCCGTATGTGGGACCAGGACTGGGGACGGGATAGGGAAGAAGTCCTACCTGGGTAAATGGTTGATTATCTCCCTGGCAGATGCTCTGATCTGGTTGCTTGAAGTGGTTTGGCTAGACTGAAGAGCGTGGTGTCTTCTGCATGCTTTTCTCGCTTCCCGGGTTCTATGTTTTATTCAAGTGGGTAAAGACCATCACATTCTGGTCGGCGTTTCTTGATAGCTCACGATACAACACTCCTCCCCACTTTAACTTGAAGGCCTTGTCACCAGCTGCCAGGTTCATCCTTGAGTGAGTGGGACTGATGTCCCACTGTCACTTCGGGTTTGGTTTAGACTACAAGTCTCACCGTCTATTGTCTGGCTTGAAGGAGGCGAAGAAGCCTCACTTGCAAGCTGCTGTCCTGAGTCTAGCTTGTTATTTGACAGCTTGAGCGGACAAAGAAGACACACTCAATTTGCTGTCTGGCCATCTTGTTAAGTCCAACAGATTTCGAACTAGAAGTCCAGAAATCTTGACAGAACTAGAAGCTCAATGTCATTTAGTGGACTATTACAGAAATCCACGGATAGACTGCTGTCTAGAAGACACATTTCTGGATCTGTGCAATCTAAAAAACCAATCTTTCCTTTATTCTCAGTGGATACTTCCAAAACATCAGCACAGTTTGTTAACCAGTGAACTTAATCAATCAGTATACCTAAAGGTTACCGGGTAATGCTTTATCCGTGTGTATCTTCTAGTAGAAATCTGCCTTTCATCTCTGTGGTTGTCTCCTTTTGGCATATCCCATTATTTTTCCTCCCTGCCCAGCTAATTGTACCTGAATGGAGCCACCCACATTTACCGTGAACCTGACCCATTAAACATCTGGCCTGGCGCAGTAATGACAACCACCGCAGGGCAAAACTACTGCTTGTGTGTCAGATAGATACATTTTCTGTTTACCTGACCCCGAGACCCAACGTCCCCATCAACACCACCTAAGCAACCCAGGAGACGCCGCCCTCAACCCTGCGTGACCCTTACCAGAGATGAAATGACATCTCAATTCCTGACGCCCGAGGAAACCAGCATAGCCTATATGCATGGACAGTCAGACTTGCACTACCCCGCCCGGGCAGGCCCAGACCCCCTAAGTAGATAACTAGTACTCATGTGCGGTATGCTGCACATGGCATTAGAGGATCTGAATTCCTTAACTGTCTGTATTTTCAGGTTAAGCTTCATTAAGATAACCCCTCAACCCATTGAGCTAGCTGACCCTTGAGGCTCCCCGATCATTAAAAACCATGTTAAATTTGAATGAGCCTTTTCAGAATTTTGCCTAGAAGATAGTACCCAAGATAACTGGTAAACAATACTGTGGCTAAAAGGAGTTATAGTTAATTCCAAATTAGGAGTAATTTACTCCAACTTTTTTCATTTCTGACTCCTAACTTTTTAAAAAGCATGGTAAAACTCCCACTTTTTCTGGAGGACTGCATTTTTACTCCAATTTTCAAAACTCTAGGGAGAACCCTGCTAAAATCTCATTCCTGTTCATTCAAATGTGTTTTTAACGGAGGCAAAGAGAAACTGTTATTTACAAGCCTATACTCTTTCAACTCCAGCTAAAACCTTCCATTTATTCAACAGCGTCTTTCTTTAATACGGAGGCAAAGAGAAACTGCTATTTATAAGCCTATACTCGTTCTACTCCAGCTAAAATCTATTTTGTTCATTCAGCTGTGTCTTTCTTATGGAGGCAAAGAGAAACTGCTATTTTATAAGCCTATACTCTTTCTACTCCATTTTAAACTTTCAAACGTTTGGAAGCATTTACATATCAAAATAAAGGGACCTGTATCATTAGATTTGGACAAATTGTTTTTTGTTGTTTTAAAAGCCTTATTTGCCATCATTATTTTGACTATTTTTGCCTGTCATAGTTTACATTTGTCAAGTTACTTGGTATTTTCTTGCCTTGCACTTTAGTGACAACCCTTCCTAGTGGCTAGAACCCTACTTAGAAACTGTTTTCATCAAGCCATTCCAAAATTTTGTGTAGAAGTCATTAGACAACTGGTTCTTCCACTGATGATCTGAAAATACCAACGTGGATCATTCCATTTGATGTTTCATTCTTCTGTCCTTTAGATTCTTGTCCATAATCCACCAGCAGTCAGTCATTGTACCCGGGATTCTGTTAGCGAGCTGACTGTTAACAGAAAACATCTTTCCTTTACCCATTGGAATGTCTCTTTCCTTCCACAGCTTGGGATTTGCACTGGTGTTGTATAACTCAATTAAGAGCAGCCGCCATACTTCTAGAATGTTCAAAACAAGCTTGCTTGGCTGTCTATTCATCAGCACATCCCTGACTGAATTTTGAAATAGCCTCCTGCATCCGATGCTTTTCAGGCGGGTCTCTAAATGTGGCAGTGGCAAGGGTCAGAACTTGGTCAGCTTGTCTTCCAAAGATCTTTCCTGTCTTGAAATGATTGCTGGAATTTCATTTTTGCTGTTTTCCAATCTATCCTCAAATCTCTTCCCAGTCCAGAAATTCAAAGCTTTGCCCTCTAAAGACCAATTTAGGCAATCACAACATTCTCTGTCGGACCATTTTAAAACTGACCAGCAGCTTTCAAACTTGTGTCTGTCAGAGAAACATCCAGCACACATTTCCATCAAATCCACGTTCTTTGGAAGCTGCCTTCGGACCACCACGCCTCTCTCTCCTTGAGTGTCTAGAAGACTCCTCAGGATGTGATATGATATCATCACTCGCTTTTTCCCACATCAGTAGCGGTATGCCATGGTGACATTGACCTAGAAGTACTAGCAATATTGTCTTGACACGCTCGACCTTGAATATGTCCTTGGTGACCTTGACATCCGGTGTCGAATGTTTCTTGTATGCGACCCTGACCTTGCATATCTGGAGCATGACCTTGGCTTCTCATGCTTTCTTGGTGACCTTGACCTGTCATACTTTCTTGATGGTGACCTTGGCCTGCCATGCCTTTTTGAAGAGTCAACCCGTCATGCCTTCTATGTGTCCATGACATGTTATGCCTTCTAGATGTCCTTGATATTCCATGCCTTCTTGAAGGTGACCTTGACGCTTCACGTCCCCTTGAAGGTGACTAACCTTCCTTACCCTCCTGAAGGTGACCTTGACATCTTGACATTGAAGGTGATTTCCTCAACATGCCATCTCGAAGGCGATCTCGACCTTTCATGTCCTCTAGAAGGTGACCTTGACACTCCATGTCTTCTTGAAGGAGAGCTTAACCTACCATGCCTCCTAGGTGACCATGACAATTTCTGTCTCCTGAAGGTGAGCTTGACCTTCCCTCCTAGGTGACCCTGACAATTTCTGTCTTCCTGAAGGTGAGCTTGACCTTCTATGCCTTCCAGAAGGTGTCTCCAACCTTGGCTTAATCTGCCGTCTTGTGGTTGGATTTGACCTTTAACCCCTGGAGTTTAACCTTGGTCTGGTTGACCTTCTCGACGACAGTAACCTTCTTGACCCTTAGAAATTCCTACCATGTGATCTTGACCATGAATGTCTTTTACGGCTGTAGGAATCATATTCACTGGCATGAGGCCTATCTTTTTTCTTATCAAGTCTATTTTCATATCTGCTTTCGGAGAGACCAAAGACTATTTTCACGTGAAACTATTTTTTCATTCTTGTCTGATGATGTCGACCAAAGCGCATGTGTCTAGAAGACTCCAAGCACTCCGGTGAACCATCTGGCTAATCAGTCACTTCTTTCTGTTAATTCTTAAACTCTTTCTGAAATCCAATGCATGTCCTCTTCTGTTCCTTCCTAGCTATGAGGATTAGAAATCAACTCCATGACTGCTCTACTGTTCTTGGCAATGGGGATTAGAAATCAACCCAATGTGCTCTACTTCTGTTTTTGGTCATGGGGATTGGAAATCAACGCCATGCCCACTACATTCTTCTATCAATTCTGTTCATGTGAAAGCATTTCTTCATCCTTTGACTGATTGTGTCGTCCGGCGCCTGTGTATCTAAAAGACGACTATTGCTCCATCCAGCCATCTGTCTGGTCAATAATCTTAGCCTCAACATTTGCTATCTTTTACTTGTGCAAGGAGTGACAAATACAAACTTGTGTAAAGTGTAATATTATTATTTCAAGAATAACCTCCGTGTATAGAATACTCCAGAGATTCTTTCCCAAAATATCCATCCTTTGTTTTCTGGCTTTTCGACAGGCAAGACACTTTTCAATAATTTTCGTGTATAGAATACTGCGAAAACCCTAGAAAAGTCTGTCTTTTGAGTGATAAGCAGTTATTTACTAATAATTTTGAGAATATATTACAGTCGAGTCCGGTAACTTTGCATGGCCGTTTATTTTGTGCACCCTGCATTCGCATTTTCACAAACTGTATCCCTAATTATCAGTTCCACTATTACCAGTGCATCGGCATTAAAGTAGAAGTTAAACAAAGATCAGAAATTGATACAATTAACTTACTCCACCCATAAAAGACACCAAAGGGAAAGAAATACAAACATTAAGCGACCAGACCATATGAAAACCTAAACAAAGGAAGGCCATAAGGACAGTTACTTTCCCACAAAATGGCCATATGGCCATCCAAAACCAAAAGACACAAGTGATACACACAGTAAGTAACAAACAACAACATAAATAAATCGCCACAGAAGAGCCGCCTTGGAACGGTCAGTGGAAGATTTCCACTGGGGGGCTTAAATCGATTTTACGTGGCCACAATCCTCGCCCTTACTTCCGTCGCGATTTAGACAAATAATTTGTTCAGTCCGCATGAAGGCCTCCTAACTCATCAGTGCACCATCTCCGTGAACACAAAAATCAAAGAACCACAGAGGTGAGACAACGGTGAGGACTCGACAGCAAGAAACCACTGAAATGCTGGAGCAAAAGAAAACCAACAGTTAGACTCCAATGAGCCCGACCAGAGACAGAGCATCAGGCACCAACCAACATTATCTCTCTAATTTTCAATAAGCCTTTACGTTGGAGCCGTCATAGAATCTGAGGCCTGACCCACCGGCGTGCAATTAAAGAGGGAAGCAAAGTTGCCAACCGCGATTGGGTTAACTACCATGCATGCAGTCTGTCGTATAATATCCATGTTGTACCCAATCTTTTTATATCGAAGAATGATTTTACGAAATTGGGTGCTGAAGTCATTGCGGTTATATATTTTTCTGAATTTATATACTCAGTCACCATAAAATTCGGGTTCCGATAGACCTTGTTGCAGAAGAGATTTAAGTCCAATATTGAATTTTGAAATTAAATCAGAATGGCGTCTATAAAATTTTGAAAAGGCTTTGCGTAGTTTATGGTACCGATAACCCTGATTAAGGAGTTTAGCCGTTAATAATTTATTACGAGTGTTGAAGTCAGTTACATGACTACACACTCTAGCAAATCGAATTAATTGCGAAATATAAACGCCATAGGATGGCGCACGAGGAACATCACCATCCAAAAAAGGAAAATTTACAATCTCAAAATCAAAGTCATCGCGTATATCATAAATTTTGCACGAAACAAATCCATCTACAATAGATAGATGTAAATCCAAAAACGGGGCCTCGGTATCAGAAGAATTTGCTTTATTTAACTGAAGTTCTAGGGGGTAAATCTGACTGATCAAACCATCAAAATAGGTATTATCAATATTTAATAAATCATCTAAATATCTAGAAGTAGAGCTAAAAGCTTCAATAATTTCAGATTGGTTATCAATGGAAAGCGACAAAATGAAGACTCTTTCATAACAATACAAGAACAGATCAGCCACAAGAGGTGCGCAATTAGTACCCATCGGAATACCCACAATTTGTCTAAATAACTTAGTACCGAATCTAATATAAATATTGTCAAGTAGAAAGGTGAGGGCATCACACACTTTCTGACATGACCAAAGTGTATAATTCTTATGCTCTTTAGAAGTGAAAAATGCATTTCTGACATTACATGCAAGATAGAGAGAATCTTCTCTTTGAAAAGCCCATTCAATTAAATCATTAAGCTTTTCTTTTATAAGATTATGAGGAAGTGTAGTGTAAAGAGTGGAAAAATCGTAGGTAGACAGACTAGAAGCACGAAAATGTCTAGATTTCAATTTATTTAAACCTCATTCGAATTTTTTATAGACCAAAACAGATTTCTTCCTGATCTTTCAAAGACTTTATCACAATATTTAATTACATGCGCTTTAATAGCAGTAAGACAGGAAGTTAATAATTTAGAAAGTTCAGTGGTAGTGCAAGAGCTAGAATTTGCAATAAACCGTGCTTTGTAAGGTTTTTTATTAAGTTTAACTTAGCCCAGAAAAAGATGGGCCGGCACGTGCAGATGAGATAGTTTTGCGGAATTTTTCAATTTTCTCAAAATACGAAATTTTAAAAGTCAAGACTGAGTTTAAAACTAGCCAAAGGTGCTATTATCTTGTATCAAAATTTACTGCTGACAACATTGCAGAAGAACCAATCAACAACTTATCTGAGTCAACCCTCATGTTCAAACTGTTCAAAAAACATATTGTGCGCAATGTTAGGCAACAAAATTGATAGTTCAATTTCAAGGGGGTATCCCTTTTCATAGTATTCTTTGTCCTGTATATTAATAACTTCAGAGGCCAATTTTTATTGCAGCTGGTCGATAGAGAAATGTTGCAATGTTGTTGACTGTGAAAATCGAGTGGTGGCTTGAACAAAGTCACACGTAGCTATCAAAACTTTATATGCGCAATGTTACCGGACTGCACAATTCTTCTAAAACGTAAGAACAATGCTTTTTAATAGATGGCTGGCTTCTTTTAAGTAATAAGCAGTTCTTTTTAACTATTTTGGGTATAGCATACTCCTAAAATGTAAGAACTATGCTTTTTAATATATGGCTGTTTGCCAATACTTTTCAACACAACAAAATTGAAGAAAAAGTACTATTTTCGGTTTAGAAAACTCAAGAAAATAACCATTTCTCGTCTGCAACAAACCAACCAACCCTTTCTTCAAAAATGCAGACAGCTATTTGTCATCAATTTCATTCAAGAAAGTACTTTGTGTATAGAATACGCCAAAGATTTTACGTAGGTTTCTTGAATTAATACCACAATGATACAGGTTAGGGATTTCTTTTATAATAATGGTCGCGTATAAAATACAGCGAACAATCGAAGAAAAGTACATGTAAATCTTGGTTTAGAAAACACAGAGATTACCTTTTCTTCTTTCTTGACAACCAGGTATTCCTCTGCCATTCCACGGAGAAAATCAGCCACCCAACCAGGCAAAACTAAACCCCAACTGGCATGGGACAATTTATAATTTTTCCAAACCAAAAATTGACCCAAGAAAAACTGGCAGAAGACAAGCAAAAATCAACCCAATTACCTAAACCTAAATTAATTTAAGACTGCCTTAAGAATAGGTTCATTCAGCTAAACGCCAAACTCACCGGTTGTCCCCAAAACTGACTGGCTCCACGATGTTGAAAAAATAAACAGGCCAAACCAAGAAGCAAAATGCCTCAGAACTTCACCTGCCTACAATTTCAACCTGTCATGCTATCAAGAGTTGAACCCTTCACAGTCCCCTCTGTAAACAAAAGGAACCGCGTATCATGTTCACCGTCCCCCACGTCCGAAAACGTGAAGTAAATTTGAACCCTTCACAATCCCCAACGTTAAAAAAAAAATGACGAAGTGGACCGCGTATCATGTTCACCGTCCCTCACGAATCCGAGGATAACTCGTGAAGTAGTAATACACTTCTTACGAAATGACCGGAGTATTCCCCCTTCCGTTTTATCGCTCGTCGCCAAATAATGTATTTTTATAGCCCGTATGCGGGACCAGGACTGGGGACGGGACAAGGAAAAAGTCTTACCTGGGTAAATGGTTGATAATCTCCCTGGCAGATGCACTGTTCTGGTTGCTTGAAGTGGCCTTGCTCGACTGAAGAGCGTGGTGTCTTCTGCATGCTTTTCTCGCTTCCCGGGTACTATGTTTTATTCAAGTGGGTAAAACCCATCACCTTTCGGTCGGCGTTTCTGGATAGCTCACGACACAACACATGCAGAGGCTACATTTGTGTAGTGGTGAACGTTTGTCAGTAGCGATTTCTAGTAAAAATGGCTATTGACAAACGTTTGTCAATACCGACTGTTCATCAATATCACTGTTGACAAATGTCTGTCAAAAACGAAACTTTCTCGTGACGTTGCTCGTACTGCGAACACTGTGTGGCCATTAAATGAGCCAGTATTTAGAAATTATATAAACAATTGTTCAGTTAAAAATCTCTTTATAAAATAGCGATACGACATACATCAATGAAACAAATATACCATTGAATAAAGGGATGCGACTTTTTAACTGAGGTGACAATGAGACAATATTATTTGAGCTCGTCCATGGGATTATGGTACATGTACAGGTGTAACGTACATATCTAATCGGTGAGCAGCGAAGGCACAGGCGAGCTTGCATATTCGCGCAGTCTCACCAGAGCCTTGTTTGTTGATTCGCAAAAAATATGTAAGTAGACAAAGGGTCCGTCTCGAGCCCCACTGGTTGGCTGTGCATGCGCCATTTGAAGAATGAATATAGGGACGACGTAAATTGCTATATTGTCATGAGCTGAGATTAAGGAGCACGGAAAGTGAAATAATATCATGAGTGCTCCAATTCGCTAAATCCAAATTATTTTCTGCAGAAAGTTCTATCAGTTAATGGTTAAACAACAATGCCGTATAACATACATGTTCGCCCAACTAGGGTCATACTTTAAATTCTGATCAGAGTCTTCGCTGTACACGAATCCCTAAGGATCCAGTGCTTTTTTATTCGGGCAACATATACTTTGTTCAGATTGAACGTATATTTCTAATACTCGCTTTATGCTCATGAATATATTTAAACGCAGTGGACCCTACTTGAAATATGACCCCAACGACACCTTACGGATAGTTAAAGACCTCGGGTATTGTTATCTATATTTTATGACTATTGCTTGTCTATGTAGAACGCGCAAGTCTGTGTGTCTGTGTTTCAAGACCGTGTTTCTGTGCTGCTAGTCTATATATATTTGCTGCTAGTGAATAGGTATGGCTGCAGTTGCATATATAGATATACGTTTGCTCTTTTTAATTGGAGTTGTCGATGGCAGTGGTGAACTTGAAAATGAAAGTCTCATGAAAATTAAACAACAAATATTACGTTAGATTGTAAACGTGTAATGACAGGCGCTGCTTGTTTAATTATCGATCGCCGTTTGATAAAAATCTGAATTAAACAAATTGACTTTCACACAGAGAAATTGCCAAAATTCAACCCGCCGGAACCAATGGACTTTTCTAAGCCAAATGAATGTCAAGAATGGAAACAGAGGTTTACCAAATATCGTATTGCTTCAAAGCTAAATCAAGATTCGGACGAAGGGCATTTAGCAGCAGTTGTTTATTAAATGGGAAAGGAGGCCAAGTACTTTTTTGGACCTTTTGGCCCTCCCGACAGGAGAAAATGAGAACAATTATGACACATTTCTTGACAAATTCGAGGGCGATTTTGTTCGAAAATCTAACACTATCCACAAACGCGACAAATTCCATCAAAGAAAAACAGAATAATGAAGAAAGCGTTGAAAATTTTATCCGGTCAGAAAAGTGTGCATATGATGATAAACGTAATGAACAAATAAGGGATAAACTGGTCATAAGTTTACTTTATATAGAGCTGTCTGAACAACTCCACTTTTAGGCTGATGTTACCTTTGAAACAGCAGTTACTATAGTTTGAAATGGTGAAATGGTAAAAACCCAACTCAAATCCAAGACATCCAATGAACTTGATGAAATTCGAGGTCCAAATAAACAATATTCTCAATGGAAGCCAAGACCAAGGTCGAAGCCGAATAAAATTTTGGGACGATTAAACGCTACATAGCGTACTACCGGTAGTTCTATTCAGCAAAGTACTGGATGTAATAGGCGGCATGGTTCAGCGAAATGTCCAGCCATGTGTCAACGATGCAGAAAATACAACCACTTGAACCACTTTACTTTTGTTGCAGGATACAAGCAACAAAACAGAAAACTCTTTGTGAAATAGAACTATACGATTATCAAAGCACTGACAGTTCTGCTGGTGGTGCATGTGGCTATGATACAAGCTTTGTTCCAGGTTCCATGGAACTTGAAGATCCAGAACCAGTTTGGAACACTGATCTTGAGATTTTTGGCAGTGTAATCACATTTTAGATTGACACAGGTGCTGGCGAATTTGTGGTGTCTGAGGTTACTGCGCAAGAAACCGCGTCTGGAAACGTCATCGTCGCTTTCGACCAGTCCGGTCGGTCAGCTGGACTGTATAGGAAATTTTGTAGAGGGCATTTACTTTAAAGGTAAAAAGTGCAGGTTCAGAATGTTTGTAATATCCGGTGACACGGCTAATTATCTATTAGGTCGTACCATAGCCAGTGCGATGGAACTGGCACAACGTATTGAAGACGTTAGCAAGATTTTCGGTCAGTCCGATCCACTCGATTGTGAGGCAGTCAAAATCAAAATCAAACCCGACGCGAAGCCTTACAGCATTAGAATGTCCAGATGCGTAGTGTTCCCATTATTAGACAAAGTTAAGGCTGAATAAGAGCGGGTGGAGACTGATGGTATTATCGAAAAAGTAACTGAGGCAGCAGCCTGGCGCGCCCCTATGTTTCCATTGTTAAAGCAAAGTGCGTCTGTTAGAATATGAGTTGACCTGCAAAATCTTAATCAAGCAGTAGTACGTGAAAGGTTGATACTACCTAACCTAGACCATATTGCCCAAAAGCTTGAAGGGTGTAAAGTTTTCTCAAAATTCGATGCCTCCAGTGGATTTTACCAGTTACCCCTCCAGCCAGAAAGTTCGCACCTCACAACATTCATAACGCCCTTCGGAATGTATAAATTTAACCGGGTCCCGTTCGATATCTCTTCTGCGTCTGAGAACGATCAGCGTAAAATGTCAGAGTTGCCAGAGGGATTGGGTGTACAGAGAATATCTTGAATTTTGGCACAACTTCTGAAGAGCATGGTATGGGACTTAATAAAGCCATGTAAAAGATTCAGTCAGCAGGGCTTAAGTTGAATAAGGGCAAATGCGAATTCAGGAAACCCAAACTTGAGTATTTGGCCATACAGTACTGATGGAAAGGTATCAGTCCGAGTAAGCAGAACTTTTAAGGCTGCATTGATTTTCAAAGCTCCACAAAAAATGCCAAACGTGTCATAGGGATGGTTAATCATTGGTTAATCACTTAGGCTGGCCTGTCAACAGTTTTGACGTCATGAGTTTCCCTAAAGGGGGAAACTGCATGGTTTTGGGTCCGAAGCAAGAACGGACATTTAATAAAGTAAAAGGAAAAAAATTCTTCTGCTCCAGTCCTTGTGTATTATGATCAGTCAAAACCAATAGTAGTAAGTGCATATTCAAATAGTTATGGATTGGTGTCAGCACTTTATCTAAGAGATGGAGAAGAACTGAATATGTTCTATAAAAGGGTTATCCTTTGGAAGCAAGGAATACACAACAGAAGTGAAAAATATGGAGTGTACATGTTTTCTGGGCCAGACTAGCTAGTTTCGGCCAATAAGGCCTCATCAGTGACCCTCAGATATTTTCAAAATTCCACAATGGAATCAATGATCCCAAAGGACAAGAAAATATAATCTACACTATGATGTAGGGCAGGGAGACGTTTTACCGCCGCCACACATTCCCTGAAGACAATACCGTTTTGTTTTATAAACTTCACTGAAAGTGCAAAGGAATGGACACAAATTAGTTGAGTTTTTACAAATTTATTTTAGTTCGATTGCGATTAAAGCTTCAAGCTTATTGAATCACTCTCGAATATTCATTTCGGATGTTTTAACGCGCGCGAAAGAAAGAGGCTGCTGCTTTTAAACCACTGTTACCCATTTACACCTGGGTAGAGTGAGGCAGTGTCATTATGTGTCTTCCCCAAGGACACACCTCGATACCAGTGGCCGGATTCGGACACAAATTGAAAAAGAATGCCTGGCTGGGGTATCGGCCTGTGAAAAAAATTCCAGATACTTGCTGGGTCTTGAGTCATTCAACCTCTTTTCTGACCATAAACTACTGGTTCCTCTTATAAACAGCCAATGTTTGCACAAAACACCATTGAGATGCCAAACGCTCTTAATGCATCTTAGAAGGTTCAATGTGAAAGCTGTATTTGTAAGTGATAAAGATGTGGTAGTACCTGGCACCCTATCAAGAGCGCCCTCAATCAGGACTGTAATGAGACCCTCGAAAATGAGGTCAATTTCTATGTACAGTCAGGTGACAAGAATAGGTCGATATCAGATTTGAAGCTTGAACAAATCAGATGTGCAACAGAGTATGACAGTGACCCTCATAAGGTCAGTATATTCATCAAAATGGATGGCTTGCAAAAAAGAAATATTCACTTCCAGAAATGGTAAGGCCATGTTTGCAGTGCGCAATGAGTTGTCACACTATAAAGGTCTAGCGACCTAACGGAGAGTTGTTATTGCAAAGGAATTACATGCAGCAATTTCGCAGAGGGTATTCATGAAGGTCATTGGGGCATTAATAAATGCAGGGAATCACTCAAGATGTGTATATGTTGGCCAAAAATATCTAAGGATATCAAACATATAGCAGAAAAGTGTTCATTCTGTCAAATTCATAAACTAACCATGAGAAAAGAGCTATAAGAAACCACATGACTACCTGATCGCCACTGACATGAAATTACGACCGACATATGCGAATATCAAAACAAGCATTATCTTGCAGTTACAGACTACTATTCACGTTGTATTGAGCTAGTACACACATCTAATCTCTCAAGCAGCATGGTAATAGGTAAACGAAAACCTATTTGCACGCTGGGGAGACCTAGAAGAGATGGTATCCGATAATGGCATTCCATTTAAATCGGCTGAGGAAAGGGAATTTGCACAAAGATGCAACATGCAGCAAACTTTTGCAAGTCCATATTATCCTCAAGGAAACGGTGAAGCAGACGCCGGGGCTAAAAGAGCAAAACGTATCTTAGCCCAAAAGAACATATTTCAAGCCCTGAAAGCATACAGAAGTACTCCTATAACCACAACCGGTTATTTTAGCCCAGCCCAGATAGCCATGGGCCGTAATAGTAGAGCAACAGTTCCTATTCTGCCACATAATCTAATGACAAAGTGGCCAAAGCACAGGGATTCAAAGTTCAAACACAAAAGCATTTTTACTTTGATCGTAAGTACAATACTAGTTCACTCCCTTGACTTGGTCCAGTGACCCAGTTCGCCTTAAAACTGATAAAAAAAGACCTGGAACCAGATGGGCACGGTTGCTGATGCCGATCCCGATCGTCGACTATGTGCGAAACCGTAAGCATTTGCAATCAATACCAAATGCTGAGATTGATTGTGGCGCGTCGAAATCGAAGCCAGAAATTACCTAAGAAGCTCAGACTCCACAATTGGCTCTAACATCTGAGTCCGTGAAATCGCCAGCCAAAACTCCTGTTAAAATGTTTTGTAACCCTGAGCCTGGCAAAGGTGAAAGCCGTCGTTCTAGTGGCAGGATTTCTAAGATACCAGACTGGTTGAACGACATTGTAACAACTGGGTCGCTTATTATACTCGTACATGTAGTTTCATGGCTGACAGCGATGTTGTCGGGATTTAATAGTTGTTTCCCTTCTTAATTTAAGTTTTTAAGCGGAGTGCACTTGATCAATCAAAACTCATAAAAATGAAGGCTGTTTAGGATTGGCTGCAGTTGCAGATACGGATATGCAGTTTCATATATAGATTTGTTCCTCTTTTTAGTTTGAGTTGTCGATGACAGGGGTGACCTTGAAAATGAACGTCCCATGAAAGTAAAACAACAAAGATTACAAACCAGATAGTTGATTGTATATATTATAAACCCAACACAGCTAGTCTATGTATCTATGTATTTCTGTTGCTAGTCTATGTATATTTGTGTCAAGTAGAAGTAAAACAAAGATCAGGAATCGATACAATTAACTTACTCCACCCATCAAAGACACCAAAGGGAAAGAAATACAAACATTAAGCGACCAGACCATAATGGAAACCTAAACAAAGGAAGGCCATAAGGACAGTTACTTTCCCACAAAATGGCCATATGGCCATCCAAAATTAAAAGACACAAGTGATACACACAGTAAGTAACAAACAACAACATAAATAAATCGCCACAGAAGAACCGCCTTGGAACGGTCAGTGGACAGTTTTCCACTGGGGGGCTTAAATCGATTTTACGTGGCCACAATCCTCGCCCTTACTTCCGCCGCGATTTAGACAAATAATTTGTACAGTCCGCATGAAGGCCTCCTAACTCATCAGTGCAACATCTCCGTGAACACAAAAAATCAAAGAACCACAGAGGTGAGACAACGGTGAGGACTCGACAGCAAGAAACTACTGAAATGCTGGAGCAAAAGAAAACCAACAGTTAGACTCCGATGGGCCCGACCAATCTGTGGTGCTAGTCTATGCATCTGTGTTGGTAGTATGTATATATGTAGCTAGTCTGTATATGTATTGCAGGTTTATGTATCTTTGTTGCTCGTCTGTGCATGTGTTGCTAGTCTGTGTTTATGTTGAGTGTCAGTGTATCCGCGTTCCTAGACTCTGTATCATGTTACTAGTCTATGTCTATATGTCTATGTATATGTGTCTCTAGTCCGCGATTGTGTTGCGAGTCTGTGTATCTGTGTTCCTAGCTTGCCTATCAGTGTTTCTAGTCTTTGAATTTTGTTGCTAGTCTCAGTTGTGTGTTAGTCCATGTATCTGTGTTGTTTGTCCGTGCACACGTATCCAACTTTGAGCGACCGCCGATCCGATTTACCTGTAATAATGATAGCGGCGAAATGTAAAGAAATATATAGCGACATTTTAGTTTTTATTTCATAAAATAAATTTGAAAATAATTAATTCGGGAATAATCGGAAGACGACGGAAAATATCGAGTAATAAGCAGGCCTTAATAATAGCGTGTTCAAAGGCAGGACTATTATCTTTTCTTAAATTAGTGGAGCAGAAAAAAGTATTATAATTATTGCAGTTTGCATGGTAATTATGATGTAAACGAGCAATCGGTGTTCGAACTAGCGCAGTTTCACTGTACATGTTTTTGCAAGCATACCTATATAATTTTGACCACATTAATAAGTTCTGAAGTAAGATATTTGAAGCAAGGAATACACCAAATAAACGAAAATAGCAGACTCGGTTTTATTGAGTCTGTTCATGACCAGTACTGAAATGTGCAACACCGGCCACGCCCTCTAGCACCGGCTTAAGCAGAACTCTATATATTTAAAATGATACCAAATGAACTCAATGATCCCAAAGGACCCGAAAATATAATTTGCACTATGATGATGTACGGGGAGACGTTTAACGGCCGCCACACGGCACAACACAAGCTGCAGTGAAACTAAATAAGTTCTGAAGTTAGATTCTTTGGAAGCAAGGAATACACCAAATGAACGAAAAAATAAAATAACTTTATATAAAAGAACTGGGATTTATAGGGGTGCACATTATTTTCCTTCTTTCGGCTCTGAGTCATACATGTTGGGTACTCGTTACTTGCCGAGGCGGTTCTTATGATTTCCCAAAATCTTGTTTTTTTAGCAGAATTAGGAAAAATATCTTTATATAATAGAACTCGGGTTTATAGGGATGCACATTATTTTCCTTCTTTCTGCTCTGAGTCATACATGTTGAGTACTCGTTATTTGCCGAGGCGGTTCTTATGAGTTCCCACAATCTTTTTTTAGCAGAATTAGGAAAATATCTTTATATAATAGAACTGGGGTTTATAGGGATGCACATTAGTTTCCTTCTTTCTGCTCTAAGTCATACATGTTGAGTACTCGTTATTTGCCGAGGCGGTTCTTATGAGTTCCCACAATCTTTATTTTTAGCAAAATTATGAAAAATATCAGCCTTTTTCATCTAAAGATATATATATATACGAATAGGCGTGTTTTCGTAATGTACGGCATAAACCGGTTTTCTTTCGCATTACAAAATGTTTGCATATGATGGTTGACCAGTAAAGGCCGAGATCAGATGGGGCATATGCTCTGGGCCTGGACTGTTTGCGTATATCAACAAAAGGGACGTCAGTATCAAATCGAGATAACATGCCTATATAATTCTGTTCTTCTCCCCTCGAACCCCACTTTTATACAGAAAAACGGGTTTACAGGGGTGAACATTATTTTTCATATTTCTGCTCTAAAATAAAGATTGTGGGTACTTGTGAGAACCGCCTCATTGAGGCTGTTCTAACGTGTAACCACAATCTATATTTTGAGCAGAAATAAGAAAAATATCACACATTTTCGTCTTAAAATTTGCATTTTCGGCGGTAACATTTACAATATAATGTATAGGCGTGTTTTTGTAACGATATAGGTTATATTATTTTATATACAACCTCTGAACTAGATCTGCTCGGAACTGTTTGCTTGATATAATTGAGCCTGTGCATGACAAGAACAATAGAACTGTTGAGTCCAGCTAACCTCAGAACAGCCTGCGCATGCGCACAGTCTGATCAGAGTCTTTGCTGTTCAAATGAGTCTTCTAAAGCATCCAGATTAACCAGAGACAAACACGGGAAGGCAGACCAGACTGAATATACATACAGGTTGATCTGAGTCTTCGCTGGTTATACTAATCTTATCGTTGGCTTTGCCATGCACGGGCTCATATGTTTTGTGAAAGAACTCATTTGCCGAGAAAAACTTCATCTGAAAATATTGTCATTTTATGTCGTCTGCTTCATACTTGCAAACTTTCGAAAACATTTGGTATGCATGCAATCAGTGTAGATCCCGATCACACTGCTCATCAAGTAGCAGTCTGCCCTTGGTTTACAATGTTTTGCAACATAACAGTTACATCAAAGCAAACGAGAATTGTTGTGATTGGCATTTCAAGGTTTAAGTACATTGATGATTTTATAAGTCAGCCAAACTCTTTTATTGCTCTATCCAGGCCTATTTTAATCCCTAAGTGATAGGTAAATAACCCTTTCACCCCCGAGTTTCTGAAGTACATTCTTTCGCCTGATCATTTCTAAACTAATGATTTCAAATATCTTTCTGTGTATTTGGTTCGAGTATAATTCGCTTACTTGCAAACCGTGTTGGTCCTGGTGAGACGGTACATTTTGAGTCTCATTTGGACCTACACTGTTTGCATAGGTATATACCTAGAACCGGTCTACAGGGCTGGAAGATTTAAGCCATTAGCTTCTGTTCGTTAGGAGTGTAATAACTCGGTCCACACTATTTTGGACATATTAAACCTGTCACTTTATCTATCGACACTTTTCCGGCGCAGGCTTATAGATATACAATGAGGCATATAATTTATATAGGCGTGTCCTATATAGGGTCTGAGGTAACCAGACATTCTCCCTATTCAACACAATAGAGCATGATCTTTGATATGCTCATAAAAAATAATTTACAATGCAGTCAGCCATTTTTCAGCCTTGATTATTCGAGTGACATTTTTCGTTGTTAAAAGTTGCGAGCAGGGGTTCATATTATTTTAAAAGTTGTGAGCAGGACAAATGTCATGCGTAAATGAGTTGAACACCAAAATGTTTTATCACCTTGGCACAAGGTTTGAGACCCATTGTTCTAAATGGTCTGTTTTACTGCACGTTGGTGTGATAAGAATTCTCCTAGGTTAGTGGCAAAAAATGTAGACCAAGACCAGACGTCAAACGTCTGAAATGAGTCTTCACTGTTTGTTCACTGTTTGTAAGACATATCCTTCCCAATTTTAGGGGGATGCTTATAAGACAAATAAGAAATAGTTTCTGATCACGCATCTGATCGCCTATATGATCGCGTCTACCAAATGCATGTACATAATTATGGGGACTACTTTGGTCAATATATTAATAATAATCGCTATTTGGCGTTCAATACACAAGATATGCATGCACCTAGTAAACCGGATTAATTCGACACGAGTGTTGAATTATACCTAATAAAGATTGTGTTTTTTTATTTTTCTTTTTGCATTCTCTCTTTTCTATCAGTTTAAAAAAGGCTTGCTCAGCTACATTTAAATATTGCAGATGATCAAGCGATACTGGGGGTTAGAACCACTTTAATAAAAAGCACACGTTAATGAGGAAACAGGACCGGCAAAGATCAGCCTGTGCATCCGTATAGTCTGATCAGCGATTTTGTTACTTCCGTTTAATTGATCGGAATTGCGTTTGATACAATAACTGAAAAAAAACAACAACAAAAAATCTTGCACAACCACGCAATCTCAGCGCTCAGCACTTTTGCTACTTGTATTATGTTGTTGTTTGTATTATTATTATTATTTTTTTTTTTTAATTATTTGCAGGAAACCCCACCCCTCATAGAGTAAAACTGAAGTTTGCAGGGGTATGCATAATTTTTTCTTATTTCTGCTCAAAAAAACATAGATTGCGGGTACTCGTTAGAACAACCTCGGCTCTCACGGGTACCCAGAATCTATGTTTAGAGCCGAATTATGAAAATTCGGAAAATTTTTATTTGTTGGTGGCAAAATTTTCACTATGTTTGAATAGGAGAGATTTCGTAATGCTGGCTTGCATTCAATGTTTCTATTATTTGCTTCATATCATAGATACTATGCAAACTATACATGCCTCGGTCATCCTGATCAAAGCTTTTAGGTGCATACTTTGCGACTTCTATCCAGGCACTTTTAGGTGCATACTTTGCGACTTCTATCCATGCACTTTGTCTCAATGTCAAATCACATATAAGTAGTTTCTTTTTTGTCGCAGTGCCATTTGTTACAGCCTAAATAAAATACTGCAAAGTTTTGCCCACCCGTTTTCTTGTAAGTATTTTACAAATAAATGATAATTTCAGATCGTTGTAGAAGTCTTGGGATTCTTTACAACTGCTTACTTCTCTCCATGTTTTTAATAATAAAGCATCCAGGTGATATTGGTGATTCCACATGCCCCCAAAATAGGTAACCATCGTATTAATCCTCGAAATAAGAGAGTAAACTGCCCTTTAATCTTTCTTGAAAGATAATCGGTAAACACCACTGGTCAGTAAGGCAAGGTAATTCGTGAGTATCAGCAATCAGGAGAGAAAATTGGATTATCTCCATTGATCTCAGTGGTTCTTCAAAGTCCCATATGTGTGTTGTTGTTGTGGTTCATCTGCGGCGTTGCTAGTCAGTGGACCTGTATTGAAATCCATGGAGCCGTGTTGGTAGTCTCTCTCTCTCTCTCTCTCTCTCTGTCTCTTTCTCTCTCTCTCTCTCTCTCTTTCTCTCTCTCTCTGCGTGTGTGTGTGTGTTGGTTTTAGTCCCATCAACAGCTAAGGCCATATGGAGACGGGACCTCTCCGAAGGTTTGCAAAAGCTCGAGATCGAACCAATCCTGGCTTATGAGACCAGCAGCAAGCACAGGCACTACACCAAGGAGACTTCTATTCCAAGCCTGTGTACCGTTTTGCTAGTCTACGCATTTTTTTTTGCGTCATGATGATGATGATCATGATGATGATGATGATGATGTTTTCGAGTAAAACGCCGCGCCAACCTTCTTTCTGGGGAATAAGCGTCAATCGGTTAATGATAAAAAAATTATGTAGAATTATGAGGATATTAACAGTTAAAAAAGTTAGAATGATATGTATAAAAATCTGAAACAAAATTAAATCTGATGAAAAAAAAATCCAACTTCTTTTAAAAATAAAATACTATTATCAACAGGTACATCTTGAAACAACTATTGCAGTGTGTCAGCTTTGAAGTATAAGTTACGGGACTGTTAGTACTACGTTCCGAACGAAAACCGGATTGGTATTCTGAAATGAAGTTGTTGGACTCTAAGTACCAAACTTATCTCTTGTTTATCGTTCTCTCCAATGTTTTACACAAACAACTTGTCAAAGCTATCGGACGATAATTTGTAGGTTTTGCATGATCTTTCCCTGGTTTTTGGAATTGGTACAACTGTAGCTAAACGCCAGCTCTCAGGACAGACCCCCGTTTCCCAAATATTATTAATGATATCTAAAAGTGTTGAAAGAGAACTTTTTGGTAGATGCTTAAGCATCTGGTAGTTGATTTAATCCGGGCTGGTTGCCGTACCATGTGATTTTTCAATAGCTTCAACTAGTTCGAATAAATTAAAAGTAGAAGTAAAACAAAGATCAGGAATTGATACAATTAACTTACTCCACCCATAAAAGGTTTATTGTATTCTTCGTGATTGAGGGATTTAAAGTTTAGATTTCTTTTCTCTTGATCCTTTTTTAAATTTTTAAAAGTGTCAGAATAATCTTGCGATGATGAGTTTCTCAAGAATGTGCTACCAAGAGTATCTGAAATATCTTTTTTGTTAAAGCTTTTGTGTCAAAACTAGTATTAAAATGTGCAAAACTAGGGGACTTGGTTTTTCCTGATATTTTTCGTATCATATCCCAAACCTTTTTAATGGGGATTTTGTAGTTCAGTTTTGAAACATATTCCCTCCATTACTTTCGTGTTGAAGCTCGATTGTTCGCCGAGCTTTAGCTCTAAAAACTTTAACGTCGTTTAGTTTTTCTGTAGGCGGTCTTTTGCAGAACTTATTTTAAGCCTGCTTGCGTTTTTGATAGTTTCTCTACAGCCAGTACTAAACCAATGTTTGCTATTCTTAGGACTTGTGGAGGTCTTTGGAATGCCTTGTTCTGATATTTTAATAAGCGAATCTGTGAAATCAGAAACAATGTCAGATGGTTCATTAAAGTGATCAATTGATAACTCTTCTTCACATAAATTATGGAATGTGTTGCGTCTGTGTACTGTGTATCTGATTATGTGTTATGCCTTTTGCCAGTATGTGAATCTGTGTTGCCAGTCTGTGCGTCTGTGTTATAAGTCGGTTTAGCTATGTAGCTGGCGTGTGTATCTGTGTAAATAGTCCATATATCTGTGTTGCTTTTCTGTTTACCTGTGTTATTAATATGTTGATATGTGTTGTTGTCTGTTTATCTGTGTTGCTAGTCTATGTATCATTGTTGCTAATCTCTTTAGCCGTGTTGCTAGTCTATATATCTTTGTTGCTAATATGTGTTGCCAGTTTGTGTATCTGAGTTAATAGTCCGTGTATCTGTGTTTCCATTCTGTTTATCTGTGTTACTAGTTTGTGTATATTGGTTGCTAATCTCTTTATCCGTGTTGCTAGTCTATATACCTTTGTTGCTGGTCTGTGTGTCTGTGTTGCTATTCTTTGTATCTGTGTTGCTAAACTGTGTATCTTTGTTGCTAGTCTGTTTATCTGTGTTGCTAGTCTATATATCTTTGTTGCGAGTCTGTTTATCTGTGTTGCTAGTCTATATAACCGTTTTGCTAGTCTGCGTATCTGTATTACAAGTATGTTTATCTGTGTTACTAGTCTGGGTAGCAGAGTTATTAGCCTGTATATCAGTGTTGCTAGTCTATGTATCTTCGTAGCTAGTCCGCTATTTGTTTCGTTTGCTTGTCTATGCATCTTTGTCGCTAGTCGGTGTATCGATAAATGTTATAGCCACTCCGAAATTAAATATCAATTCCAATATTCTAGGCAATGAATAAAGGACATTAAGTGATCCTGTCGGACTTCCTATTATGGACTGCGGAAATTACTGTCGTAAAGTTTTAACGTTAGCAAGTTGAACGTCGTGTTGCATTTGTAAGTGTATTATTTCATTTACAGTATATACCTTTATTAAAACCATCTTTGGGACTGTTCATAAGTGGTCTTAAAACCATTTTAACAGTCCCAAAGGTAGTCTCTGACCAGAGGACACTGTATGCAGAAAATAAAAAAGAAAGAATAACCGCAACATACGACAAAAGCATTTAATAGCAGAATAAGTCTTAATTTTGGGTGGTCTTAATAGCGGAATTTTACTGTATGTTTTCAGGAAAATGGATTTTTTGTAGAGTGCGGCGCCTTCAATGGAGAACAAAAATCAAACACATTATTGTTTGAGAAGTACAGAAAATGGAATGGCCTACTTATTGAGCCAGTTCCACCCACGTTCCAGGAACTTAGAACGAAAAATAGGAAATCGTTCAGTGTGATGGCTTGTTTAAGCAAGTCCCAATATCCTGCGCAGGTAAATAATCATTCTAAATACCATTCGAATAATACACCCATGTGTGATGACAAGAATTTTATATAGGTGTGTAGGGTCGGTGGAAATCATGCTCATTGTATGGCATCACGAAGGATAGATTTATGTCTCCGAAAATCTATGATATATTCTTTTTCGTGCATAACTTTTTCGTTTTCAAATTAACATACTGTTTTCGGTTTGATCATTTCTAATGTTGACGTCCACCATAAGATGTTGTCATTCTCAAACCTTAACGACGAGCCCGTGATTTTTTGTATAATATTACACTTGATATATTTTTTATGAATTTCTTATTCCCCATATACTCTCGAAATTAGGTCTAAAATAATAGCCGTGTTTCCGCTAACCCGACCGAGCATGCTTCAGAACCCCCGTCTCTACTATTTGTATCAATAAAAGAACAAAATAAAAAGTAAAACACCGACCCTTCCATTTTCAATTTCCGACCATACACTGTGTCGTTTTTGCATTTCCCATAGTAATTTCGCAATTGAAGTGTATATATATATATATATATATATATATATATATATATATTTGCATTTAGTACCTTCCAAAATCGAGAGCTGACATTTTGGAGCATCTAAAATGACTTATAATATACAGTGCACGCCTCAACATGGCGATTTTATAAACAAAACATGTACAAAAAGAAAAACACATAAAAAATACAGGCCCAACCCAATTTTTTGGGGTGGGGGGAGACAAAATAAAATAATACAAAGTTTTTTCCTACCGACCGACAAATTTTTTTCAGCATGCTAGTAGAAACACAGCTATTTTGTACGCCTTACTTTCATAGGAAATGACCATGAGCTTAAGATTTTTTTTATCATATAACAGCTTTAAATCGAATTGTGTTGAAACGAATTTCATTAGATAACGTAGGGTTATCATGGACACCGTCATGACGTCAGGCGCCAGTCATCACGTATTATCATACGTGTGGTCATATGATTTTAATGAAATTATGTTACAGTTCCACTAAATAACAACAACATTTTAATGATAAACACCAGTAATTATGTTGAACATGTGAGAATGCTAAAGGTACTCCGGCCCCCGCCCATCGGGGCTTGTAGAAAAAGATTGGCTGCATGATGCTTCATAGCAGAGCTGAAACCGGCCGCAAACGACTACTGGTAAAGTAGAAGTAAAACAAAGATCAGGAAACGATACAATTAACTTACTCCACCCATCAAAGACACCAAAGGGAAAGAAACACAAACATTAAGCAACCAGACCATAATGGAAACCTTAACAAAGGAAGGCCACAAAATGGCCATATGGCCATCCAAAATAAAAAGACACAAGTGATACACAAAGTAAGTAACAAACAACAACATAAATAAATCGCAACAGAAGAACCGCCTTGGAACGGTCAGTGGAAAGATTTCCACTGGTGGGGGGGGGGCTTAAATCGATTTTACGTGGCCACAATCCTCGCCCTTACTTCCGTCGCGATTTAGACAAATAATTTGTTCAGTCCGCATGAAGGCCTCCTAACTCATCAGTGGAACATTTCCGTGAACACAAATAATCAAAGAACCAGAGAGGTGAGACAACGGTGAGGACTCGACAGCAAGAAACCACTGAAATGCTGTAGCAAAATAAAAAAAAAAAACAGTTAGAATCCGATGGGGCCGACCAGAGACAGAGGAGCCTCTTAGAGACAAAGGAGCCGCTTAACCGCTTAGAGGATCTAAGGCCTGCCCAAGCTAATACACCCTGTTGGTTTCATCGGGAGACAGGGCTTGAGATGTCATTTCATCTCCATGTCGGGTAAAATGTCCCACAAAATTGGAAGCAATGTCTCCAAAATGACGTTTACAGTGTTGACGGGGACGCTTAAACCTCAAATTAAGCACGCAAGCTCATGGTACTCACATTTTGTCATCGCATTATGGTAACACACCCGTGTGACATATTGTAATCTTTCATTTCCAAAACAATTATTTTCTGATGAAAAATGGAGATATTTTTTTATGATTTTTATTCCAAACATAGGTTGCGGGTGCTAGTTCTAACGAGTATCAACAACCTAGGAATAGAAATAATAAAATGTGTACCCTTGTAAACCCAGTTTTTAGCTCACGAAGTGCTCATGGTGTGCTATAGTGAGCAGTGAATGTCCGTCGTGCGTCGTCCGTCGTCAACAATTTGCTTTAAATGTGAACTCACCCTGAACCCTTTTGCTAATTTGATTCAAACGTCACTTATGATTTAGGAGGCCTTCATGTGGACTGAACAAACGATTTGTCTAAATCGCGACGGAGGTAAGGGCGAGGATTGTGCCCACGTAAAATCGATTTAAGCACCCCCAGCCCCCAATGGAATTCGTCAGTGAGGTTTTTCTGTCGTGGCTTATTTTTGTTATTGGTTGTCTTTGAGAGGTTTATCGCTTATATTATTTTGTTTTGGATAGTCAATTGGCCTTTTTGTGGGAAAGTAACTGTCATTTTTGCTTTCCGCTATTGATGTTTCCATTAGGGTCTAGTTGTTTCATATTTATGTTTCTTTGCATTTGGTGTCTCTGTTGGGAGGTGTGAGTAAATTTTGTCGATTCCGGATCATTATCTTCACTCCTACTTTTCACATGAGAGTTGCCTTGGTGGGTCCCTGCCAAAAGAGTTAAAACTATTCAACTCCGATGAACAAGATGGTCGTCAGAGCTAAAAATATCTTTCAACTCCTCCTGTACCCTTCGGCCAATGTCAATCAAACTTCATCGGAATGTTGCGTAGGTGGCTTTCTACTAAAATAGCTAAACTGGTTCCGCACCGATGAGCAAAATGGCCGGTGGAGCTAAAAATCTATATATAAAAAATATAAATTTGCATAAAACGCGAACTTCTGCTGAATCCTTGGGCCAATTTGATTCAAACTTCACAGGAATGTTGCCTATGTGATGTCCTACCACAAGAGCTCTTTACATTGACCTCAAGATGAAAAGGGGGTTTTAGTTTTCCTGATGTCCTAACATATTTTCTATTGTTTGACTGCGACCATGTCCCATTGGTGGTCTGCTTCTTAAAGTTTCTGCCCTATACTGTCTAGAAATATGACCTTCTCGGCCACAATTCCAACATTTTATTTTTCTGGTTACTGTCTCATTTACCCTGTGTTTTTGTTGTGGATATTTACGGTCATTTCGACCTCTAGAGTGGTCAACCTCCATGGGCTCATAAGATTGTTTTGTATGTGACATAGAAACACGTCCCCTTAAGTTATTTTCATTGGTGCAGATTGCTATGGCCCCCTGCAACGTGTCTGGTTGATCTCTTTAGATTTTAAGTTTCAAGTGATCAAGTTGTAACCCATCTACAAAAATGTCAATGAACTGTCTTTCCACTGCCTCACCCCCTAAATTACAATATGCATCTTCAGCTAAAGATAAAATTCTTTCAGTATATGTTTGTATGTTTTTTCCATGTTTCTGTCTGACAGACCTTAACATGACGAAAGCCATCTGTGCGTCTGTTATATCAGAAAAGCGCACAGCTAGTTACCGTTTAAGTTGATCCCAAGTGTTAAGAGGGTTTGCCTGCATGTATCTATGAATGAATCCACTGACAGCACCACTGGATGACTGGTATGCTATCAGTCGTTTTCTAGCATCAGGTAAGTTAGTGAGAGTAGCATATTTTTCAATTGATTTTATCCATTCTTTGTATTTTTTTAGGGTTCCCATCAAACTTCACTACCGTACTCGAAATACCTGGGGCTGTTAATGCATGAGAAACGTTTGCTATTTCCAACTCTAAATTTTGAAAGACTTGAGCCACAGGGTATTGAGGCGCTTGCTGTTGACCCTGACCTTGACCATCAGCCATCATTGTATTATTTAAGTTAATCTTAATTAACCTTAATTAAATATTAAGTTTTAATACTCATGGGTCAATACACACAACATAGAAAGAAAAAGTAAAAGGCCTACCTGGCTTGGTTCTGTGTTTTCCTGTGATCCGTCCATTTTCCTTTATTGAATCTTTTCACCTGTCAGCGCACAACAAAGTCTATCCAGGTCACTAGGCAACCAAATCACCCTATGACGTAACACACGCCATAAAGTGGGGTTTAACCATGATCGTATAGTTTTACATTAATAAAGTGTTACGAGTAGTACTTAGCAAATAATTAAAGTAGAAGTAAAACAAAGATCAGGAATTGATACAATTAACTTACTCCACCCATAAAAGACACCAAAGGGACAGAAATACAAACATTAAGCGACCAGACAAAAATGGAAACCTAAACAAAGGAAGGCCAAAAGGACAGTTACTTTCCCACAAAATGGCCATATGGCCATCCAAAATTAAAAGACACAAGTGATACACACAGTAAATAACAAACAACAACATAAATAAATCGCCGCAGACGAGCCGCCTTGGAACGGTCAGTGGAAGACCTCCACTGGGGGGCTTAAATCGATTTTACGTGGCCACAATCCTCGCCCTAACTTCCGTCGCGATTTAGACAAATAATTTGTTCAGTCCGCATGAAGGCCTCTGATTTTCTGTTTTATTTTCTGACCAATTAGAATGGTCTCTTATAAAATTTCAATGTTACGTAATTATTATAACATATCGAAAATCTAAAGCTTCTGAGACAGGTAGTGTCCAGGACTAGATCTAGCCCAATATACCGAACACGTCTCTTACATAACTGAAAACCTGACTGACTTGACATGATCAAACTGGAGGTTTTATACGTTTCAGAGCATTCCATAGGCTTTTGTTCTCACGTTAACACAGCTTCTTTTTATACAAAACGTCCATCATTAAACAAATGTTAAAAGTATCTCAACACCTGCTGACCACGTAAGCACACACCTGCAGGGTACTTTGCACTCATAGAATGCTCACATGATTTGAGTAAACAGAAACATGCACCCTGTGATTGACGTTTTGTAGATACATTTCAGGTTTTATGTAATCTGCACTGGCTTTTTCTCCCGCGAAAATATTTGAATAACAGCACATGTTACTTGCGTAATACATAATTGAAATTGTCAAAGTAAATGTCAGTAAGTTTTACACCTCAATGTATAGTGCATTTTAGATAATATCGAAAGACTGGATTAAAAATATATGCAAGGTAAAAACGTTTCAATTTTCTATCTGTAAAAGCTAAAAATGTTTCATATACCCATCAACATAACCCCAAATGCATTTATTACCCATTCTACAGCATATTGGTCATATAAAGTTCTCACTACATATCAACGTTGTTTCAACCATTCATGTAACATGCTTGTGTAACAAAAGTGCATTTACAACACGTCAACACTATTTGGGTCATTAAGATCACACGCCTATGTAACTACATTACAGAAGGGTCGCCTACGTCTGCCGCGGTTGCTCCGCCACCAGACTGAAAATCCGGCCTCGACCATAAAGAAGAAAAAACAGCTCTCATAGTCGCAGGGATTGCACTCGCCCCAGGAGCATCGATCGCTATCAAAAATACGTTGCAATATGCATCCACACCACTTGATTACGTCTGCTGGAGAGCGCTCTACTTGATGCCGAGCGACATGGCACTCCATCCCGGCAATGGCCAAGGTTATAATAACCAAATAAAAATCAAAAATGAGTTCCTTTAAGAACAATGAAAACATTCATAAGAAATAAGATGGGTCATACTACGTAGTTTCGGCTAATAAAGCCTCATCAGTGACCCTATAACGATCCGGCAAAGAAAGCCAGAGGAATCATACTGCAATTTTGCGAATTTCAAATAGGCAGTCGATTCAAAGACTGATATAAATCAAAATGGGGTCCAAATAATTAAAAACCTGTCAAGAATATGACTCTAACCAATAATTTATTTCTGATTTCTCAGAATATTTACGCTGATCTCAAAGGACCAAAAGTAAAATATAAACTGCACTATGGTTGATGTACGGGGAGACGTTTTACGGCCGCCACACGGCACAACACCAGCTGCAGTGAAGGCAAATAAAAATCAAAAATGAGTTCCTTTAAGAGCAATGAAAACATTCATAAGAAAGAAGATGGTCATACTACGTAGTTTCGGCTAATAAAGCCTCATCAGTGACCCTGTAACGATCCGGCAAAGAAAGCCAGAGGAATCATACTGCAATTTTGCGAATTTCAAATAGGCAGTCGATTCAAAGACTGATATAAATCAAAATGGGGTCCAAATAATTAAAAACCTGTCTAGAATATGATTCTAACCAATAATTTATTTCTGATTTCTCAGAATATTTACGCTGATCTCAAAGAACCAAAAGTAAAATATAAACTGCACTATGGTTGATGTACGGGGAGACGTTTTACGGCCGCCACACGGCACAACACCAGCTGCAGTGAAGGCAAATAAAAATCAAAAATGAGTTCCTTTAAGAGCAATGAAAACATTCATAAGAAAGAAGATGGTGATACTACGTAGTTTCGGCTAATAAAGCCTCATCAATGACCCTGTAACGATCCGGCAAAGAAAGCCAGAGGAATCATACTGCAATTTTGCGAATTTCAAATAGGCAGTCGATTCAAAGACTGATATAAATCAAAATGGGGTCCAAATAATTAAAAACCTGTCTAGAATATGATTCTAACCAATAATTCATTTCTGATTTCTCAGAATATTTACGCTGATCTCAAAGGACCAAAATTAAAATATAAACTGCACTATGGTTGATGTACGGGGAGACGTTTTACGGCCGCCACACGGCACAACACCAGCTGCAGTGAAGGCAAATAAAAATAAAAAATGAGTTCCTTTAAGAGCAATGAAAACATTCATAAGAAAGAAGATGGTCATACTACGTAGTTTCGGCTAATAAAGCCTCATCAGTGACCCTGTAACGATCCGGCAAAGAAAGCCAGAGGAATCATACTGCAATTTTGCGAATTTCAAATAGGCAGTCGATTCAAAGACTGATATAAATCAAAATGGGGTCCAAATAATTAAAAACCTGTCTAGAATATGACTCTAACCAATAATTTATTTCTGATTTCTCAGAATATTTACGCTGATCTCAAAGGACCAAAAGTAAAATATAAACTGCACTATGGTTGATGTACGGGGAGACGTTTTACGGCCGCCACACGGCACAACACCAGCTGCAGTGAAGGCAAATAAAAATCAAAAATGAGTTCCTTTAAGGGCAATGAAAACATTCATAAGAAAGAAGATGGTCATACTACGTAGTTTCGGCTAATAAAGCCTCATCAGTGACCCTGTAACGATCCGGCAAAGAAAGACAGAGGAATCATACTGCAATTTTGCGAATTTCAAATAGGCAGTCGATTCAAAGACTGATATAAATCAAAATGGGGTCCAAATAATTAAAATCCTGTCTAGAATATGACTCTAACCAATAATTTATTTCTGATTTCTCAGAATATTTACGCTGATCTCAAAGGACCAAAATTAAAATATAAACTGCACTATGGTTGATGTACGGGGAGACGTTTTACGGCCGCCACACGGCACAACACCAGCTGCAGTGAAGGCAAATAAAAATCAAAAATGAGTTCCTTTAAGAGCAATGAAAACATTCATAAGAAAGAAGATGGTCATACTACGTAGTTTCGGCTAATAAAGCCTCATCAGTGACCCTGTAACGATCCGGCAAAGAAAGCCAGAGGAATCATACTGCAATTTTGCGAATTTCAAATAGGCAGTCGATTCAAAGACTGATATAAATCAAAATGGGGTCCAAATAATTAAAAACCTGTCTAGAATATGACTCTAACCAATAATTTATTTCTGATTTCTCAGAATATTTACGCTGATCTCAAAGGACCAAAAGTAAAATATAAACTGCACTATGGTTGATGTACGGGGAGACGTTTTACGGCCGCCACACGGCACAACACCAGCTGCAGTGAAGGCAAATAAAAATCAAAAATGAGTTCCTTTAAGAGCAATGAAAACATTCATAAGAAAGAAGATGGTCATACTACGTAGTTTCGGCTAATAAAGCCTCATCAGTGACCCTGTAACGATCCGGCAAAGAAAGCCAGAGGAATCATACTGCAATTTTGCGAATTTCAAATAGGCAGTCGATTCAAAGACTGATATAAATCAAAATGGGGTCCAAATAATTAAAATCCTGTCTAGAATATGACTCTAACCAATAATTTATTTCTGATTTCTCAGAATATTTACGCTGATCTCAAAGGACCAAAATTAAAATATAAACTGCACTATGGTTGATGTACGGGGAGACGTTTTACGGCCGCCACACGGCACAACACCAGCTGCAGTGAAGGCAAATAAAAATCAAAAATGAGTTCCTTTAAGAGCAATGAAAACATTCATAAGAAAGAAGATGGTCATACTACGTAGTTTCGGCTAAAAAAGCCTCATCAGTGACCCTGTAACGATCCGGCAAAGAAAGCCAGAGGAATCATACTGCAATTTTGCGAATTTCAAATAGGCAGTCGATTCAAAGACTGATATAAATCAAAATGGGGTCCAAATAATTAAAAACCTGTCTAGAATATGACTCTAACCAATAATTTATTTCTGATTTCTCAGAATATTTACGCTGATCTCAAAGGACCAAAAGTAAAATATAAACTGCACTATGGTTGATGTACGGGGAGACGTTTTACGACCGCCACATGGCACAACACCAGCCATCAAGCAAGTACCGTTGCCTCCGCGAACCACTTGGAGTGAAAGGGGTGAGGCAATCGGTGACGATAACTAACAACCCCAGCACGATCGGCTCGAACCAGCAGCTTCTGGTTCGATTCCCCAACCTCGGCCAACATGGTGTCATCGTCCCCGGGACCGCGAGGTTGGCCTTCACGATCACGCTGCACAGCGGAGATTAAAATCGGACCTTGGTTCAGAACCTAGGCCGCGCCCTCGTGAAAAAGACCGTCATTAAAATTTTGGGGGAATGAGGTCCTCAGCATCGACGACAGTGACGTGTACCACTGCTACTGCGATCTCTGAAGGACGGCTTCAGAGAGGAAAAATGGTCAGTACCAAGGCATTGATACGTCGAATAAACGAAATACGACGAGGATCCGAATCAATGCTGGTTCTAGCGGACAAAGCCGTCGCCGATGCTTTCGGCAATCGCTTCTACATCCCACTGGACTTCGAGCTGCTCGAGAGCCACATGCCATTCTACCAGAGCGGGCCAGACGACCGGCTCGAGTATGAGCTCACGTTCAACGACTACAACCGTGTGATCCAGGCCACAGGCAGAGGTGCTCTTTCGACATTGGAAACATCTGTCTTGAGTATGACATGGTCACCCTGCCAGAGCCAACCAGTACAGAAGCCGCATTTCGATCCTGTAAGACCGGGTACTGCGGCACCGCAAAATCGGCAAAGACAAGAGCGACATCCTCTGGAATATCAATCTCAACGTGCCCGCCCGCAACATGAAGGGCGTCCTAATGCTCTTTTGGGATGAGGCTGCACAACAGCCCTTCGCTCGCGACACTGAGGCCTTCTATAACCCGAAAATCGCCAAGGTCAAGGTCACCATCGAGGGGATCCCCAACCATCTCTTCAGCCAAGGGATGTGCTCTTACCAGATGTTTGATGAAGCGAGGAAACTCTTCCCAGCCGGCAGCCAGCGACACCCTGAAGTGGCAACGGTCATAAAGGATCTGGTCCTAGCCGACGTCAGCTTTGCAGAATAACTCACCAGCAAGTACGCGCTGTGGCTTGACCTCAGGACAAGCGACGACGGCGGGCTCCACGGCTCCGGCAGTCGGATAGAGAATGCCAGCGAAGGTGTGACCATCCAGATAACGAAAAGAGCCGAGGCGGCAGGCGCATTGAATATCTACCTCTACGTCATCATGGATGCACAAATTAACATCGAAGATGGCCGATTCGTATCATGATTTATTGAGCAACAATTAAAAGAGTTCCAACCGCGCACAGCCCATTCGACGACAATCAGCAGGCAGACGGGATGCGGAAAAACCGTTTTTATCATCGATCTGCTTGAAGGCCTTTGCCGCGGATTATTTCAGCACGTAGTGGTTCTGTGTCCTACCATACGGTACAACAGGACGTATCATCAGCGCCCCTTGATCTGGACCTACCTCGAGATTTACGTCATAGACCACGGTGAGCGCCTTCACGATTACTTGCGAGCGTTTACCGGGTGTTCCAGGGCGAGCCGACCCAGTACATCTTAGACGACTGCAGTGCTAAGGGGGCTTTGACGAAGAAGAAAGACATGCTGTCAGAGCTGGCGTTCTCGGGCCGCCACGCGGAGCAGTCTGTCTGGGTCCTTACGCAGAAGTACAACTCCGTGTTAAAAGACTTGCGCGAGCAGACGCGCTGGGTCTTTTTGTTCCAATGCAAAGATTCGTAACTCTATCGAATACTGTCTGCGTGAAAATGACGTGATCCCCGCACGAGGGGGTTGGTTACGACAGCAGCTAGCCGAGACAAAACACGCTAAGCTTCTGTTGAAGACTGATCAACCCGCTGATTATATAATTATTACGTGATTAATATTGCTTAGCGGTTGCGAAGCAGTTGCGTAGCTGTTGCGAAGATACGCCAACAACGCTGTCTTTTTTATCCTTTCTCGTGTGATCCAGATGTTCGCCGCGCATGTATGTGCATGCCTGCGGCTGCATTTTAGAAAGGTCCGCCCTTGTTTCCTATCCACGATAGGAATGGACGAGCTGATAGACCAGATGCTTGGCGACCCGGCGGCGCCAGACACGCAACAAGCAAAGCAACAAGCAGAGCCACGGAAAGATGACATGGTGCAAAAATACCGCGAAGGGTGCGCTGCAACAGTTACAGTAGGGTCGGCCAGAAAATACGGAATTGTGGCTCACGGAAAGGCATTGACCGTCGACCAGGTCGAGGAGCTGAGTGACTCTTAGGTCGAGAGGCTCTACGCCCGTTACTCCGCCTGATTAGGGGCAGACATGTCAAAGACAATTTCGAACGCAGCTCTCGGGCTGGTCGGGTCGTTCGTCCCGATCCCGGACCAACAAGGGCTATTTCGCGATCTTGAAAGCGATCCGTTTTTAGGTAGCGCACTTCAAGGCGCTGCCAGAGAACTCTGTCACCGCTATGGCACGTGGTTAGCTCCGCTCACCGCAACGTTAATCACTCTTAAGCATGTCAGGTTTGAAAATTGCTGCCCAATCAATTCATCATACAATGATGACGGAGAATACGATGCATCATACGATGATGGGGAAGGATCAACAGCCGGACGCTGCAACTCAGCAGGCGGAGCAAGTTGAAACGTTACTGGCGGAGCCAGTAACGCAAAGAGTGACGAAGCCTAAAGACCTGAAAAAGGTTGCAGCTGGTTGTGCCGGCGCTGCCGCTCAAAAGGCCAAGCAAGAACGACTGCTCAAGGAGCTTCAGGAAACCAAAGAAAAACATCATGTCGCGAATAACGATGGCGCCGTTAACGATGTTGTTGTTGCAGAGCAACATGTTGCAAAGAAACAACAGGAATATCACGGTATTCTGCCAGACAGACTAAGAACCTGGGCCCCATGGGTCATCGGGGTTTGCCTTGCGGGCCTTGCGGGCGGTATTGCTGTAGTTGCTCTGCAACATGTGACCCTATCGCGGCGACAAGTTGCTCAGAGCACAACAAAATGACAAGTCGAATAGGAAGTTATCTGCATCACAGGATAAACCCCGGCCCGTGAAACAATTTAAAACCAGGGCAGATCCATTCTATTGAGTGATGCCTTCAGCAGCAACAACAACCATGACAACCCCGGCAACTGATGGTAAAATTCTTGCCAATGCGCTCTACCATAGCGCAGCCGTCTGTTGCATCGCTGTGGGATACGCCCGGCTTTTGCAAGATGGCGATGGGGGTAGCCCCCCGAAGCTAGACTTCACACTCCGTGATGTGGGTATGGCCATAATTGACGTCGTTATCGCCATGGCAACCACAGGCATGCTAATTAAACAGGCGATTTTACCTGCTGATATCATGAAGTAATCGGTACGAAGTGACGGTAAAATGGCAAGTATTGCTATGCTCGTTGGCGGTGCCCTTGTGAACGCCCTGGCGTTCTCGGGATCGAACTACTTGTTCTCCATTTTTAAATAGCTCAGGCGTCGACGAAGAGCGCAAGCGTCACGATAAAGCAGTAGAACAGTTACAGGCTGCACAGTTACGAAAACGGACCGAGTATATTGATTTCATCACTGAGGAACTCCGCCGCCAGGGGCAAGCCGTTCGAACCTTCAAAGACGTCGATAACGCGATACGCCTGTATGCGCAGGTCGCCGGGCATAACCTTGACCCCCTGGTGCCCGAGCCCCTGCTCTCTGACTTTTACCACCCGAGTTACGACCAGAAAGACCGCGAGATTGCTTTCGTCATCCTGGGGATGGCCGCGTCCCTCCGTGTGGCCTACAAAATTAGGACTATATACATTATATAAAAGGGTTATCCTTTGGAAGCAAGGAATACACCACAGAAGTGAAAAATATGGAGTGTACATGTTTTTTGGGCCAGACTAGCTAGTTTCGGCCAATTAGGCATCATCGGTGACCCTCAGATATTTTCGAAAATTCCACAATGAAATCACGCGCCAGGTAATTGATTAATCAGCTTAAAAATACTTAATTATTTCAGTACTTAATCACCGGTGTTTTACAAACTCCATTTGCGGCCATGCTGGCGTCGTTGCCGATCAAAATAGTGAGGCGAGTTTTAGTTTTTCATTCTCTTTGGAGACTTATTAGGCTCTTGGAAACATTAGTAGCAATGACCGACAGTAAGCTCTCTGCCATATATTATAGCCCAAAGGGCTACTGGAAGGGGCTCGCTGCCATTGAGAAGCTGGCGCCTGCAGCCAAGTTGAGTGAACAACGGGCTAAGGACTGTCTCAAAAGACAGGCTATCTGGCAGATCTACCTTCCTACCCCACGGCACATGCCACGGCCAATATTCGACATCGCCACACCAAACGAAGTACACCAGGCGGATCTGCTCTTTCTGCCACACGACCGAGTTTTAGTTTTTCATTCTCTTTGGAGACTTATTAGGCTCTTGGAAACATTAGTAGCAATGACCGACAGTAAGCTCTCTGCCATATATTATAGCCCAAAGGGCTACTGGAAGGGGCTCGCTGCCATTGAGAAGCTGGCGCCTGCAGCCAAGTTGAGTGAACAACGGGCTAAGGACTGTCTCAAAAGACAGGCTATCTGGCAGATCTACCTTCCTACCCCACGGCACATGCCACGGCCAATATTCGACATCGCCACACCAAACGAAGTACACCAGGCGGATCTGCTCTTTCTGCCACACGACCGAGTTTGCCGGAAAACCTTCCGCTACGCTCTCACTGTTGTTGACGTCGCCAGCCGTTACAAGGAGGCTGAGCCCCTGATCAACAAGACTGCGGCAGAGGTTGCCGATTGCCTGGCTCGGATTTACAAACGGAGCCCGTTGAAGTGGCCAAAATTGCTCCAGGTTGACCCCGGCCGTGAGTTCATGGGCTCTGTCAGCCAGCTGTTGGCAAAACACACTGTCCAGGTTCGGCGCGGTCGGGTTGACATCCAACGGGACCAAGGCATTGTTGAGCGCTTCAATCGTACCTTGGCTGAGCGGCTCTTTGGGCACCGGTACGCTCAGGAGATGGTGCAGCCTAGTCAGCAGTCTATAGTATGGTTGGAAAGGTTGCCTGCCGTTGTGGCAGCCTTGAATGGCGAGGTCACCCGACCGACCGCAAAAAAGCCCTCTGAGGCCATAAGCGTGCGATCAGTGGCACAAAAGTCCTCCTCTGTAGTTCCTGGTCGTCCTGTTGGTCTCAAAGAGACATTAATCCCCTCCGGTGTCGGCGTTCGCTATTTGTACCAGCCCGGCGAGCTTGAAGGGGGGCGCCGGCGAGCGACTGATCCCATATGGTCCCTTGATGTGAACCGGCTAGGGCGCACAGTGACCAAGCCCGACGAGCCCGTGGTGTATTATTTGCAGGATGGACCTCAGCGCGGTTTTGTGCGCGAAGAAATTCTTGTTGTGCCTCCCGACACTCAGCTTCCTCCGGATGGGGTTCTCAAGCGCTGACCAGCTCCTCTAAGAATGCATCCATCTCTTCTTGCGTAACGTCTGGTGCTGTTGTTGTGGAACGAACTTTGTAACCATGAGCTAGTGTATCCACCCCAGTTTTTGCGATCCAACGCTTGGAATCGACGGGCGACAGCGACACCTTGTTGAGATGACCTAAGAACATCCATGCCATGGCGGTAGGTTTGCTTCTCAAAGAGAGCCTCTTTGAACTGCTCATGCCTGATGCGCTTCTTGCAGTTGCTTTTCTCACACCCTTGGCCTTCTTGATGTTCTTTCCAGATGCCTGGAGGATGGCGTACATCTTCGGCCGCAGGCCCACATATTCGGCGATTGACTGTCGGCGCACTCGTCCTTCATCTTTCCGATAACCTTCTTGTTCTCTGTGCTGTGCAGCGTGTGGCCTTTCGGAAAGTCGGACGTGTCGATGAGGCCCTGGTGCTTGGCCATGTCCTCGTAGACATCCTCTGTCTCGATTTCGAGGAGGAGGCTGTCAGTGTCTGTGTAGTTGAGCTGGCAGCGTTCTTCGCACTGCCCCTGAAGCCGGTTTTAATAGAAATCGACAATCAGGGTCCAGAATGCTCATACCTACGTAAATCGTTCGATTGAGCACTAGATGGCTCTTATGCATCTGGACTGCTGCAAGATCATCGTCGAAGATGTTGGCCCTGGCAAAGGCTGGGCTGGCGATGAGACGCCTGAGTTTATCTTCCTCGTTGGCGCAGACCAGCTTGTCGTCGACACGCCTGCGGAGGTTCTGCATCGTCTTGCCGAAGACCGAATTGTTCATGAGCTTGTAGAGATCCTTCTCAAAGTCACTGGTGACCTTCTTCCGGAGCTCAGTATTCATGTGGATGTAGGGCTTCATCCAGGGTCTCTGCTTGTACCGGAGGGCACGATGAATCTTGGTCAGACGCATACCCAGAGACATGTTAGCTTGATATTCCTATAGTTGAGCACGTACCGGTCTTTTTGCGAAGTTTGGGTACCAACTTCTCAACCTATGTAGGTGCCCCCCCACCCAAGCTCCATCAAGAAGTTCGCGCTGGTACTCCGACATCCACTGCTTCTTGGCCACTAGGCGCTCTGGTGCTAGCGGATACGTATTGTGTGTTTTGTGCAGCTCTGCTTGATATTCCATATCTACCTCTAGGATATAGCCCTCTTCACTATCTGCAGGTTGTTCTGCAATGGTTTCTGCGAGTCGCTGGCATTCAGATGCATCTACCCACTGGAAATCTCTGATGGGAAGAGCCTGGCTCATAGCCCATCCATAGAGATTGTTCGCATCGAGATATGGCTACTAGGTTTTTCTGGGTCATAATCCTCGACCTGAGGATTGTTGGCCTTGGCATAGCGCTTTGAGACCACAGAGATACCTCCACGCATCAACTTCTCGATGAATAGATGTTGGTCGTAATCTGTGAGTAGCTCGAGCTCCACTCCTGTCTTCTTGAGAAGGGCGTCCCATAAAAGCCCGGGGCAGTTGTAGTAGTGTGCTGGGTCTAAGCCATACTGCGTGAGGCATGTCTTTCGGAATTCCTCAAAGACATCTTCCAGCAGGAGAACATCTGTGCGATTGTAGAGGTCGTGGTAGTCACCCAGGGTCTTACGCCCACAAAACCCCCATACTCTCTGCGCGTGGGCGTAGACGTCGTCGCTGATGTGCTCGTCGGTGAGCTTGTTGTAGAATGCCTCTTTCGGAGGGAACTTGGTCTCGGCGAAGCGATCCCAGGAGTCCATATACTCGTTGGGGTAGACACCCTTCCGGCTCAAGAGCTGGAGCCTCTGTTGGTTTGGCTCGTAGTGGGACGTGATCTAGAAAGCTCCAGGTTGGTCTGCCGCCCCCAGCTTGTCAAGGGAAGCTAGCAGGAACTGGGCGCTATCGATGAAACGGAGCTGCCCGAGAGAGAAGATGTATTTTTCTGTGTTGTTGGGAATGCAGGAGACTCTGCCTTCGACCTTCAAGGTAGCCTGCATGAGCAGGTGGGAGTCGTTCCCCCTGAGGTTGTGGAACACCGCTGGAAATGCGGTAGTCTTTGGGCTTAGCCTCAACTTAATGTTGCAAGCGTTGGGAGCCTCCCTTCGATATTTACCTGTGATATGACAGTGGTCGCTGACAGAATCACCGTCTGACTGAAGACTAGCTTTTCTTTTATCTCATCCTGATACTCCTTCACGGATCTCAGGACTTTCTTGCGGAAGATAGGGTCAAATTCCTCTTCAATGGCTTTTCTCTTGGCGGCCTTCTTTTTGCGTGGTGATGGGGTAGGTTAATATTTTTTCAGTCTGTAAGGGCTTTAACAAGCGCCCTTTGACAGAATCTGGGATAGGCTCATCCAAGATGTTTTGTACCACATGATGGAGGGTCGAATTATTATCAGGTATTTCTGCCAGTAACTGCTCTATGTACTCATCCATAGTAGCCATGTTGCTGCATCTTCAACTTTACCTATATACTAACAGTTCTCTAATAGGAAATACATTAGAAAATCTTTCAGCATTTTTCTTTGACTTAACCTATATACTAACAATTCTCTAATAGGACATACATTAGAATATAACCATCTAAACTCTTTTAACCATACTAAATAGAAATGACAGATAGTCGTCTAAACCCGTTTTGAACCCTACGATTCTTGTTTATGTAATTTATGGTAATAATTGATTTAACACCAAATTGCATACAAAGTAGATGGTGTGTTTTCACCGACACTCCACACTTTGTACATAGTAGTGGCTCTTTTCTTCCTACCCTCTTACTGACACTACTGTGTCGTCCACAGAATTCTCCTCGGCAATTATTGTTGCAGGATTCTCTCTTCCCCATAGGAATCCAAGGACACTTGTTCATTTTTGTGCTGTATGTTTTAAGTACTATATTTCTCTAATACAAACACACCCCGCCCGATTGGCTGCTGGCGAGCTTAAACGAGCGCAGGCTGGTCACGACCGGCGAGTACATATATCACACGCCGTCTTTTTCATTTTTGCGAATTAGCATATAAGAGTCCTTTGATTTTGCCAAAGTTTTTTTTTTCACCAAAGAGCATTGTGAAGTAAATCAATATACCAACGGACGACCTTGAGCTATCTACAGCAGTCTAATTTTATGTTAACTAACAACTTCAAACAGCCATAGCAACGCCGCTCCTGTATGAGCCCCGCGTTGCTATGGACTGTTTACCTTAGATAGGTATTTGTATGTCAAGGGAAACAACTCGAGAATGTATGGATCAATTTACAGAATATATTTACCTCGCCTAGTGAAACCAACAAACAGCCCATAGCAACGCTGCTCCTGTATGAGCGCCGCGTTGCTAGGGGCTGCTTACCTTAGATAGGTAGTTGTATGTCAAGGGAAAAAACTCGAGAATGTATGGATCAATTTACTGAATATATTTACCTCGCCTAGTGAAACCAAAACTTACACACAGCCGCCCCTGTATGAGCGTCGTTGCTATGGATTTGTTTACCGTAGATACGGTGGTTGTATCAGCCAGATTTTGCTTCTATATACTTATGTATTGATCTGTGCCAGTGCTGGAAGGCTGAATGAAGCGTCTGAATAAATTATGTGCCAGAACCTAGTGGCAGCCAGAGTGTTCTGCATATTCAATATGACAGCCAGAGTGCAAACACATAATATTTTATTCTATTGCATCCCACTCAGTGGGGCCCACCCGGGGGTGGGTGGGCCCACACAGTATTTTTGTCCCAAAACCTACAGTGTATATACTACTGAAGCTGTCTGATTAACTTCCGAGGTACCGGGCAAATGTTATTGCAATGCAATAAACATGCACGATCGTCATTCTTGCATTTCCTATGACAAATTGTGACGGAAACGCCCCACAACTCCATACCACCTCTTCAGTTGCGACCGTAAAACTAACATGGCATGGCGGCTACTTTAAAACGTTGTTAAAACGATAACGTCTGTTCTGCAATGACGTCAACATAAAACTTAAAATGCTACTTTCATGGCGACAACGTTACATCGCTCTAACATAAGGTAAACAAAGAAAAGTCCATTTCTTGATATCCAAAGTTCAAAACTCATGTTCAAGCAGCACGTTAATTTTCAACATGGATTTTGTCGCTTGAACGCGCCTTCAAACAACAATGCTCATTGGAGTATGCACGAATATATTCTTATAAGCCTGATAAAAACTACGGTCCAGACAGCCACGCCCATCGGGGCTTCAAGAAATAGATTGGGCTGCATGATGCTTCAAAGCAGAGCTAAACCGACTGCACAGGAGTATTAGTAAACCGCATGGAGATAAGCCTAGTCCAGCAAACGTTGTGCTAGTCGGACCGCCCATGCATATAAGTTTATTGGTTTCATTGGGTGGCAGGGATTGAGATGTAATTTCATCTCAATGTCGGGAAAATGTCCCGCAAAATTGAAAGCAAAGTCTCCAAAAAGACCAATACCGTGTTGACAGGGACGTTAAACCTCAAAACAAACAAACAAACAAAAATTATGGTTAGCGCGTTCTACTTATGATCGAGAAATTATAGGTTCGAATCTGGCCACCGTAGGCGAAGTGTGTCCTTGGGCAAGATACGTTAAGACCCTGCCCCACTCCACCCAGGTGTAAATGGGTAGCAGTGGTGTAAAAGTCACTGGCACTCTCACTCGCGCGCGCGATATCATCCGGAGTGTTCGAGAGCGATTCAATAAGCTTGAAGCTTTCATAGCAATCGAACTAAACTAAATTGATATAACCTAAACATAAGTAAACTATACTTTTTTTTTTTCAGAAAATGCAGATGTCCCCACATACCACTTTCAAAACAATCTTAATTTAACAGCACCACTGTGACTTTGAAAATAAGATCAAGGTCACGAAAACCTAATCAGTTCTTCCTCCTGACCAAATGTTATATCCATGCAAATTTGATAAAAATCCACCCAGTAGTTCACAAAACTTACATTTGGCCTAAATTTGATCTGTTTAGCATTGCTGTGACCTTGCAAGTAAGGTCAATGTCACCAAAACCTAATCAGCTCTTCATCCTGTCCAAGTTTTATATCCGTGCAAATTTAATCAAAATCCTCCGAATTTCAGGAGGTTTACAACACAATACATAAATTTAGCCTAGATTATACATATTTAGCACAGCTGTGACCTTGAAAATAAGATCAAGGTCACCAAAACCTAATCTGAGACATCCTGTCCAAATGTTATATCCGTACAAATTTGATTAAAATCCACCCAGTAGTTTATGATATACTGTGTCGCGGAAAATACCGCGATTTTAATGTTTTATCTCATCGTTGATGATTTATTCCTATTTTTTAATCTTAATTGTTATTGTAATTTATCAGATTGAAATTTGACATTTAATTATCGTGACGTCAACGTTAGATGACGTTGACGTCAGTTACCATGGAGGCAGGGACAGAAAGGTACATGTTGGCAGAGAAGTACTCATAAACAAAGAATATAGATAGTTAACTACGATTCTAAACAATTACAACTAAGAATTTGTGGTACAATTTAATGACAACAGATTTTACATGCAAACGTGGTTAAAAGAGAACTTTTACGATGTGGCTTTGGAAGTTTTTCAAATTTATTTCGCCACATTGATTGGTGCCGGAACCCGGGAACTGCTTTTAAACGGTGGTCCAAGAACAATGTATACTGTGGCTTGTTAGTACATCTAACATTGAAACAACGGCATGTCAATTTCATTCCTTAAGCAAGTAAGGATTCGATACAGAAATATTTTGGAGAACAATCTCACAGGAGGAAGAAATATTCTTGCAGAAGATGTTGAAAACGGCAAGTTGAATGTTCTGCAATGTAAAGTAAATGCATACATCCAAAGGTTGAGATAATTTAGCGCTAAACTAGAGGTGTCAAATGAATATCTCTCTGAAGCAGTTCTTAGAACAAAAAATATCAGTGATATTGAAGATTCTATGGATGATGATTCTTTACTTATGTCAGAAATTACTGACTGTATTGGCAAATTGGCGACATTAAAAGAAACTCCTTAGGATTTCAAACAAAATTCAAACACAGAGCTAACTTCCAGGTTTGAACAAATGGTACAACTGCAGACCCAAGTACAACAGCTTTTAGTTTGCTACAGCAGCAAATCACGCAACAGCTACAAATGGTTGAAGAATTAAAGCGAATGCAGCAGACACACAATAGTTCAGTGAAGCTTCCACGGATATAAATTCCTGAATTTAATGGTGATAAGCTGAAATGGACAGAATTTTGAAATTTGTTTCAAGCAACAGTTCATCAGAATTCATCACTTCATAACATTGAAAAGTTAAATTATTTGATTACCAAACTAAAAGGCGAAGCCAAACAATCAGTATCCGGTCTCATATTGTCAAATGAAAATTATATTACCGCAGTAAACTTGTTAAAAGAACGCTTTGGAGATGACCAGATGGTTTTAAATGAACATTATTCAAGATTGCTCAGTTTGAAACCAGCAACAAATGTTACAAAGAGCCTTCGCATCTTATATGATCAGCTTGAAAATCACATACGAAGTTTAGAAGCACTTGGACAGAATGTTCATCAAGACATTTTTATTTATCTAAACCACCAGGCAATGCTTTACATCACCTTGAAATTCAAAAGGGAACAAATGTTAAATGGACGGTAAAAGGACTCAGGGAATGTTTCAATAGCTATCTTTTAGCACTGGAGAGAGCAGAGCAGCATTTTCACAAAAGCAAAACTATAGAAAATAAATGACATGAAAATGTCATTAAGCGGAAATATAAGTGCAGGATCAAAATTAAATTGCAGTCAAATTTGGACGAAAAAAAAATACAATGGCTTATGCAGATATTGCACTGAGACTCACTGGAGTAATGAATGTACTAACTTCCCGACACTTGATGCGAGAAAACGAAGAATAAGGGGCAGCCGCTATGTTTGCCTTAAACAAGGTCATGTAGTAGGTGACTGTATACTAAACAAGAAATGTTACCACTGCGGACAGAAGAATAACCATCATAGGAGTTTTTGTCCACAAAAGTTTGTATCTGGAGTCAATGATAGCAAACATTTAATGGAAGAAATAGCTGTTTTAGATGAAGCAACAGGTATACAAAGTGTTCACAGTAAAACAGAACTGAACATGCTAGCCCTGGCATGCAATACGGATGAGACAACAGAAAAGACAAATGCAAAAGCTGACAATCCAGGGGATGGAATGGTTATTTCTAAGAAGAGGAAATCAGTACACCTTAAAATCCAACAGGACAGACCAAACGAGAAAAAAACATTAAGTCTAAGGAAACAAAGACGCCGTAGAAGTCCAAATCAGAGGCACAGACAGGAAAAGAAAAGAACAGACATACGCCCAAAATATCCTCTGGGTCAAAGAAGTCAAAGAAAGGATGTAAATTTGAAATGTAAAACAAGACATTTCTACAATAACATGGGGCTATGTGAAACAATATCCTTCAGAATAATCACGTCTTTCTGGCGGAAGTTTTATTGTTTTATCCCATCGTTGATGTTTAATTCCTATTTTTTTTAATCTTAATTGTTATTGTAATTTATTAGATTGAAATTTGACATTTAATTTCGTGGCGTCAACGTTAGATTACGTTGACGTCAGTTACCATGGAGGCAGGGACAGCAAGGTACATGTTGGCAGAGAAGTAATCATAAACAAAGAAGATAGATATTTAACTACGATTCTAAACAACTACAACTAAGAATTTGTTCTACAATTTAAAGACAACATATTTTACATGCAGATGAAATATATGGGCTGCATTATGCTTCCACGCAGAGCTGAATCCGACCCGCACACTAGTACTGGTAAACCGCTTAGAGGATCTAAGCCTGTCCAGAAACCACGGTTCGAGGCGGGCCGTCCATGCTAATAAACCCTATTGGTTTCATTGGGCGACAGGGCTTGAGAAGTCATTTCATCTCAGTGTCGGGTAAAAGTCCCACAAAATTGGAAGGAACGTCTCCAAAACCTCAAATCAAACAAACAAACAAAACAAAACATGCAAACGTGGTTAATAGAGAACTTTTACGATGTGGCTTTGGAAGTATTTAAGTTTATTTCGCCACATACTGCACACAACTTAAATGTGACCTAAATTTAACCAACATGTATTTAGCACTGCTATGACCTTGAGGTCACCAAAACCTAACCAATTATTCATCCTGCCCTAGTGTTACATCTGTGCAAATTTTATTAAAATTCGCACATGAGTCCATGAGATTTACTGCAAATAACCTGAATTTGGCCGAAATTTGACCTATTTAGCACGGCTGTGACCTTAAATATAAGGCAACGGTCACCAAACCCTAATCAGTTCTTTATCCTGTCTCAATGTTTTACCCCTGCTAATTTGATTAGAATCCACCCAGGAGTTCATATGAGATATCTTTCACACTAGTGTCACAACGGTTCTTCGGTCGAGGTTTATGTTTGGTTTGGTTTGTCTTTGGGTGTTTGTGTCGCTTATATTATTTTATTTTGGATAGTCTATTGGTCATTTTTTTTTAATTTGGGGGGGGGGGGGGGCGCTGTCCTTTTGGCTTTCTGCCGTTGGTGTTTCCGTTGGGGTCTGTTGTTTCGTGTTTGTGTTTCTTTCCCTTAGGTGTCTCTGATGGGAGCTTTGGGTTAATTGTATCGATTCCTGATCATTGCCTCCACTACTACTTAGATCCTCTAAGCGGTTTACCAGTACTCGTGTGCGTTCGGTTTCAGCTCTGCGTGGAAGTTGGAAGAGTTCGAATTTGGGGCAGATCCGATTGTTCGTGTGAGAGTTTCTTGCCCTTTCGTCCACCATATATATATTATGGGGAAAATGTTGTCCGGGCAATATCAACCTTATTTTTGACCTGGTCCTTATTAAAATTGCAGGTAATGAGGCCAGCCATACAATCTTGGACGAGTTTGAATTTGGGGCAGATCGGATTATTCACATGGGAGTGTTTGGCCCTTTCACCCCCAAATACATATTATGGGTAAACTGATGTCCGGGCGATAGCGAACTTACGTTTGATCTGATCCTCATTAAACTTTTAGGTAATGAAGACAGCCACAAAATCTTGAACGTGTTATAATTTTGCGGAGATCGGACTATCCACATGAGAGTCATCTGCCCTTTTGTCTCCCATTGACATATAATAAGGAAAATGTGGCCTGGGCGATAGCGAATTTATTTTTAATCTGATCCTTATTATGCCGTGGCCTGTTGCCTGTCGTCTGTCCGTCGTCCGTCTGTCCGTCGTTAACTTTTCTTATTTTCGACATCTCCTACCTAACCGGAAGTCAAATTAACATGATACCTGGTGGGAGGCATCCTGGTGACATGGAAATTCAGATTTGCTAAAATGGTTCGGATTTCCAAGATGACCACCATGTAGGCCATCTTGAACTTTTCAAACGTAATCTTCTCCTGAACCAAAGGTCAAATTGAGATGAAATTTGATGGAAGGTATCGGGGTGACACGGAGATTTAGATTTGCTAAAATCATTCCGTTCCGATATCCAAGATGGCCACCATAACGGCAATCCTGCAATTCTTTAAAATACATCTCCACCAGAACCAAGGTTGCATTGAAATGAAACTTGATGAGAGGCATCCTGGTGACATGGAGAATCGAATTTGCTAAACTTGTTCCGTTCCGCTATGGCGGCCATTTTAAAACTCTTCAAAGGACATCTCCTCCTGAACCATAAGGAAAAATTGAGCTGAAACTTGATGGTTGACATCTGCGGGACACAGAAATTCAGATTTGCTAATAATAGAACTGAAGGTAATGATCAGGAATCGATACAATTAACCCACAGCTCCCATCAGAGACACCAAAGGGAAAGAAGCACAAACATGAAACAACAGACCCTAATAGAAACATCAATAGCGGAAAGCCAGAAGGACAATTACTTTTCAACAAAATGGCCAATAGGCTATCCAAAACAAAATAATATAAGAGATACAATTACTCAAAGACAAACCATAACAAAAACAAACCGCGACAGACTGGAACTATCAGCGAAACAAACTTCAACGGGGAGTTTAACTCGATTTTACGTGGCCACAATCCTCGCCCTTACGTCCGTCGCGGTTTAGACAAATTATTTGATCAGTGCGCATTATGACCTTCCGTTAGGATATCCATGATGGCTGGCATGGTGGCCATCTTGAATTGCTTCAAACGACATCTTGTCCCATACCAAAGGTCGAATTGAACTGAAAATCTACGGGAGACATCGGGATGACATGGAGATTCAGATTTGCTAATCCGTTCCGATATCTAAGGGGCCGTGTTGAAATTCTTCGAACGACATCTCCTCCCAAAGCAAAGGTCCAATTCAGCTGAAACTTGGTGGGAGACATCAGGATGACATGGAACTTCATATTTGCTAAAATTGTTCCGTTCCGATATCCCCGATGGCTGCCATGGCTGCCATTTTGAAATTCTTCAAACTACATCTCCTCCCAAACCGAGGAATTCTTCAAATAACACCCCTTCCCGAATCAAGGGACGGACTGAGCTGAAACTCGGGAGGCATTGGGGTGATATGGAGATTCAGATTTGCAAAAAATGCTCTGTTCTGATATCCAAGATGGCATTGGGGTGACATGGAGATTTAGATTTGCAAAAAAGTGTTCTTCTCTGATATCCAAGATGGCTGTGTACTTAGGCCATCATGGAATTCTTCAAAAGACACCTCATCCCGAACCAGAGGTCAAATCAAGATGAAACCTATGTGAGGTATTGGCACGACATGGAAATTCGGATTTGCTAAAATTGTTCCATTCCGATATACAAGATGGCCACTGTGGTGGCCATCTTGAAATTCTTCTGACTACATCTCCTCCTTAACCAACGGTTAGATGGAGCAGAAACTTTATTGTAGGCATTGGGTCCACATGGAGAGTCAGAACTGTCGAAATCATTTTATTCTGTTATTTAAGATGGCTTCCATGTGGGCCAACTTCAAACCATATCAAGTTGCATTGAGCTTAACCTTAACTTGATGAAAGGCATTGGATTGACATAAAGAATCAGACTGTAGTGTTTTCCTTGCTTCCAAAGGATAACCCTTTCTAGAACATATTCTTAGTACCATTTTGTCCTGATATCCCAGATGGCTGCCATGTTGGCCATCTTGAAAATCTTCAAACTACATTTGCTACTGAATGGTCTGTTTCATTGAGTTAAAATTGGTGGGAGGTATTTGGGTGACAATGCAATTCAGAATAACATAATTGTTGCATTATGATATACCAAATGGTGGCCATCTAGAAATCGTTCAGAGCACCTGTATAGTAATTGCATATAAGATTTAGAGGGAGGGGCAGCTCAGGTGTTGTCAGTATAAGTCAAACTCGCTGAGTAGACAAGAATATTCGGTATAGTGCCATTTTTGAAAGCGGCAAAGTTTTGTTTGTATTACACTTGTATTCATATGATTGATGGACGTGGTTTACTTGTTTGATAACAGAACATGATAAAGGCAGGTGCAAACAATAGTCCTGGACTGCACTTCTACTTTGCATCAGCATCGTCTCTTCCTGAATCCTAAATCAGACTAAGCTGTTCAGAAACTTAATCAGAAGCATCAAGATAACATGCAGATTCAGAGTTGCAAAAAGCAGTGTGTTCTGATAGAAAAACATCCACAAAGGCACAATGTAATATATGATCAGCCGCCTCCATGTGAGCGATTCTGGCCCACTCGGGCCTCTAGTTAAATATAACTGATAATACCTACTTCGATGGATGATCGGTCAAATTTACCCCATCCCCACCCACCTACCCCAAGATCTTCAGTTATATAAAGCAAATTCTTCTGATACTGAGGTTCCGTTTTTGGATTTACATTTATCTATTGTAGATGGATTTGTTTCCTGTACATTTTGTGATAAACTCGATGATTTTGCTTTTGAGATTGTAAATGGTTCTCACATGGATGGTGAAGGTCATCGTATGGTGTTTTTTTTTTTCGCAATTAATTAGCGTTTCCAGAGTGTCTAGTCATGTAACTGACTTCGACACTCGAAATATATTGTTAAATGATAAACTTCTAAATCAGGGTTTCCGTTATCATAAACTATCAAAAGCCTTTTGTAATGTTCTGATTTAGTTTCAAAATTCAGTGTTGGACTTGAATATCTTCTGCAACAAGGCCAATCGGAACCCGTGTTTTATGGTGACTTCTATATTCAGAAAAAATATAAGCTTGCAAAGATTTCATTACCCGATTTCGTAAAATCATTCTTAGATATAAAAAGACAAGATACAACATAAATGTTATAGGACAGACTTTGCATGTTAGTTAATCCAAGCAAGGCTGATACCTTTGCTTTCCTTTTAAATTGCATTTCGGCGGGTCAGGCCTCAGATTCTATGACGGCTCCAGCGTAAAGGTTTACTTAACCTTTAGGTAATGTCGGTTCTTATCTGATGCTTTGTCTCTGCTTCACCCCCCCCCCCCACCCCCGCCGAGTCTAACTTTTGGTTTTCGTTTGCTCGATTGATTGTTACGTTCGCGGAGATGTAGCCTTGATAGATTAGAAAGCATTCATGCGGACTGAACAAATTGTCTTAACCACGAGAGAACAAAGAACGAAGATTGTGGCCACGTATTTAACTGCATTTAACTGACATTCTGCCGTGGTTTATTATTGTTATAGTTTGTTTTGCATGTCTACATTGCTTATATTTTTTTTTATTTTAGATAACATTTAAGGCCATTTTGTTATTGTTTCTATGTTTGATGGTGCACTGGACCTGAATGCGAGCGCAGATATTTCATAAACTCCGAATTTGACCCCCCCCCCTCTCCCCCCAGTACTACTGACCGTCCCATGTTCATTGGCGTTGTACCGTTGGTTTATGTTTTGTCTGTTTGTGTTTGTGTGCATCCATGACTTGATTCTGTCACTTTTTACTAGCTGTTAAAATCAGCACATACACTGAGATAAAATGACATATATTTTAATATTTCTACCGAAAGAAGTTTCTATTTCCCATTATCAGTTCAACAGACTACGTCATACAAATCGCGATTTAATGAGCTGTATATACTTCAACGTAATGACGTTTACGCTTCGTTACCTTTCTGTTCTTAGCGGGTTTCTTGTTTTAATTGTCGTTCTGCTTTTCTGGTTTTAATTTCCATTCTGTTGTATTATTTCAATTTTTGTTTGTCTAAATCGCGACGGATTGTGGCCGCTTAAAATCGACTTGAGCCCACCTCCACCCACAAGGGGAATTCGTTTCACTGACCGTTTCAAGGCGGTTCTTCTGTCGAAGTTTATTTTTCTTACGGTGTTTCTTTGAGTGTGTGTATCGCTTATATCATTTTGTTTAGAATAGCCAATTGGCCATTTCATGGGAAAGTAACTGTCATTTTGGCTTTCCGCTATTGATGTTTTGATTAGGGTGTAGTTGTGTCAGGTTTATGCATCTTTCCCTCTGGTGTCTAAGACGGCAGCTGTGGTTTAATTGTATCGATACCTGATCATTGCTTTCACTTCTATTTTTATAAATATCCGAACGGAAATGTCACTTCCGGAGTTCCGTAACTATCTTATCACATTGTCCATGTCTTGTACGATTTCCTGTGCGGAAAAGGCAAAGAGCAGGCAAAGAAAAAAACTTAGTACCGATTACCAAGATTATTTTATAGGGAACTGTATAATATTAGATTTTTATTGGTTATTTTATATTCACTTTAATACTATGTTAGTGGTTTCAATGGACGTAAGGTGTATTTATACCATACATTATTAATTGACTTTCCTGTTTTGTTCCGAGGTCATCCGTAATAACACTGAGGTCAAAACTCAATAATCATGTTTTTCATGGAGTCAATTAATAAAATTGTCAGTAATCAAGCAAATTCGTATTGTTCCAGTTACAGCTCCTCTGTCAGCTGTATTGGTCTCGGTCTCGAGCCAATACAGCAGACCTCAGGCCTGTAACTGGGCCAATACGAAATTACTTGATAAATAATATTATATTATTTCACACTCGTGACTCTGTCGATATTGTTGAAACTCACCGAATGCGTGCTTTGTAAATTTCAGACAAAATGGTCACTTGGTTTGACACATAATGCTCCTTTAATGATGTTTGGGGATTTTATTTTTTCAGATGGTGATGAAATTCCGCTACAACCTAAGCAGACTTACGGATAAAATAGTTCCTAAAAACATGAGTTCTTTGACAAAAAACAAACAAGGTGTTGTCCAGTGTTTTCCCCTTTACTCCCTTCTCTTGGCAGTTGGTCAAACAAAAATAGATTTTTTTAGTCTGGACATTGAGGGTGATGAGTTGGCTGTATTAAAGACAATTCCATGGCAAAAAGTTAACATAAAAGTGTTAGCTGTCGAATATGTGCATATCGAAGAGGGCGTTAAAAGTCTCATAGAGTTCATGAGTTCTAACAACTATCATGCCTTACCAAAAGTACGTGGGATGTTTGATGTTATTTTTGTAAAGAATGGATTCAAATTCAATTCCACTTTCACGTTTTATAAAGAATGACTACTCTCAGTATTGCTCACTTACATGCCATGAATATGATAGAGCTGCCGTTTAACTTTTTCATAACACACTTATCTTCGAAAGCAACGAGTTGACATTAAGGTGTGAATTTTCGGATATAATCCATATCGATAACACACCCGTGTGAACACATCCGTGTGACATAGCGCATTCTTCCAAATATCCAAAATGATTTCGAAAACACGCCTATACAAACATATTGTCGAAAAAAAATGAAAATGTTAAGATGCAAAATTGCGATATTTTTCTTATTTCTGCTCAAAACTTGGTCAAAATTATATAGGCGTGTTTTCGTGATGGGTTACGTTTTGGCTGAAAATGTGTGTTATGTTTGTTATTCGAACATTGCATTGACCTTACCTATTCAGTAGGCACTATAATTATATTTCTCTGACATTAAACGGAGCAATTCTTACAAATTTTACACAAGTATTATTTGAAGTGCTGAAACGTTCTTACATGAAAGGTTTTGTTGCAGAGATATGGTTGTTAAAATTGATCTGAAGAAGTGAACTATATGCATTCATTTAGTGCATTTGAATAGTTTTTATTGCAGATATTTATTCAAATGCTACATTTATTTGGGCTTCATGATGCTTCCGCGCAGAGCTGAAACCGACCGCACACGTATACTGGTAAACCACTTAGCGGATCAAGCTTCCCCAGACAAAGCGTTGCGAGTTGGACCGTCCATGCTTATAAACCCTTTTGGTTTCATTCGGTTGCAGGGCACGTGATGTCATTTCAGTTCGGGTAAACGTCCCACAAAATTGGAAGCAACGCCACCAAAATGTCCTAAACATTGTTGACGGCGACGTAAAACCTTAATTCAAACAATTATATTGCAAATAAAATTATGCACTATATTTCGTGCTAGTTTTAATTGCTTGGGGTCCAACGACACGCCAACCCTTATGGGTCATTTTGTTTCGATTTCCTTAGAAATGGAGAACAATAGAAGATACAGTAGAGGAAATGCAAGTGAGGGACAGGGGAGCAAGAGATAAATGAACCGACATTGTTCAGAAATAAATATGCACATGAATACACATCACAGCCATTTTGCGACTAGACTGAAGGTTCTTACAGAACGTCAAAGACATTGCGCGGTCTGTTGCCCTTTCGCACCTTAGTTTCAAAAGTTGACTATGGTCCTACGGAAACGTGCACTGATGCCAAAAAGGAGATTAGTTCAAATCGTTCACAAAGTAGCAAGAAGTAGTCACAAAGTAAATAAATGTCCTATTTTAGCACTGGCGGCCCTCTTGTTCAAAGGAGCGACACGAGTTTAGCGATTTTGGTAGGGTTCAAGCCAGGCAACATTCAAGTGAATATTGAATCAAAATTTGCCGAAGTGTTTATAGGGAGATAACATCTAAAGCAAATGATGAAATTCTGTTGTTGTTTTGTTTCTGTATTTTCAGCTCTGGCGGTCATTTTTCTAATCGAAGCAGAACCATTTTAGCCATTTTGAGAGACAGTAACCTGTGCAACACTCTTATGATGTTTGAATGAAACTGGCCCAAGGGTAAAGGAGGAGTTGTCGTTTGAATATTGTTCTATTTTTTATCTCTTGCGGCTACCCTGTTCAACCGAGCAAAACAACTTGTTTGGTAGGGACACAAGTAGGCAAAAATTCAAGTGAAGTTTAAATCAAATTGGCACTAACGTTTAGGAGGAGTAAGAATTTAAAGCAAATTGTTGAGGTTTTTTCTACTTTAGCTCTGATGGCCATTTTGCTCATTGGAGCGAAACGGTTTAAGCCATTTTGGAAGAGGGTCACCAAACAGCATTTCTTTGAAATTTGAATGAAATTGTTCCAAGTGTAAAGGAGGATTTCAGCTCTGGCAGCAATCTTATTCATCGGAGTGAAATGCGTTAAGCAATTGTTGTGGAGGGTCATCTAAAAAGCACGACTGTGAAGCTTGGAATAAACTGTACCAAAGGTATTGGAGAAGTTGTCATTTACAAATACGTTCTAGTTTCATCTCGGGCTGCCATCTTGATCATTCTAGCGAAACTTTTTTTCAGTTTGGTAGAGGTCACTTTGGTTTGGTAAAGGGTTGCTGTGAAACTTGAATGAAACTGGACCAATGGTATAGGAGAAATAAGCATTTAAAAGAGTTCCTGTATTAGCTCTGTCAGCCATGTTTAATCCTATGAAAAACGGAAATGAAGGTAATGATCAGGAATCGATACAGTTTCCCCACAACTCCCAAAAGAGACGCGATAGGGAAAGAAACACGAACATGAAATAACTAAACCTTAATGAAAACATGACAAGTGGCAAGTCAAAAGGACAGTTGCTTTCCCACAAATTGGCCATACAACTATCTTAAATAAAGATATATAAACAATACGTACAAGCAAAGACGAACTATAACAATAATAAACCATGTCAGAAACCGCCTGAGAACGGTCAGTAAAAAGTGTTTCACTTGTGCGTGCGGGCTGGGGGTAGGTAAGTGGGCTTAAATCTCTTTTAAGTTGCCACAATGTTCGCCCTTCGTTCTGTCGTGGTATCGACAATTCGTTCAGTCTGCACGGAAGCTTTCTAACTCATCAGCCCTACATCTCAGAGAACATACAATCAAAATACTGCAGAGAAGAAACAACGAGGAGGACTCGACGGCATGAAATAACAGAAATGCTTAAGCAGAGAAAAATCAACAGTTATAATCCGGTGGGCCCAACCAGAGTCAGAGCATCGGGTACTAACCGACAATACCTAACTTTAAGTAAGCCTTATCACTGGAGCCGTCAAAGAATCTGAGGCCTGACCCGCAGGCGTGTAATTAAAGAGGGAAGCCAAGATACTAACAATGATGGGGTTATCTACCACGCATGCAGAGTCTGTCGTATAACATATATGACGTAACCAATCTTTTTTTTACATCGAAGAAAGATTTTACGAAATTGGGTACTGAAATCATTGCAAACATTAATTTTTATTGAATTTATCGCCATGTAAAATCGACTTAAGCTCCCTGCCAGTAAAATGCTTTTTAATGACCGTTCCAGGGTGGTTCTTCTGCCGCGGTTTATTTTTGTTATAATGTGTTTGCATGTTTAAAATGCTTATATCTTTTAGCTCTTCAAAAGCCCAAGGCTACGGGGAAGCTTATAGGATAGGCGGTTTTCCGTCGTCGTCGTCTGTCGTCGTCTAGCACCCGTCAACACTTTCAAACGACATCTCCTCTGAAGCAACTGGACCGATCGGGCCCTTTTAGCTGTGGCATTCTTGGGTTATGGAATTGAAAGTTCTTTGTTTTGTGAAATTCGACCCAATAGTATGGTTGCTATGGCAACTTAGATTGACGGTTTTCGTACATACGAGCGTACGCACATGTACGTACTCTCCTTCATGTTAAGAACTCATATTTTCCAGGCTATATCATTGAAGTGTGATGATATGTGAAGGTCAAAAGGTTTATTCAGCAACACACTTGCCCTTACTTATGACCTCTAGGTCAAGTCATGGACTAAGAAAACTTTTCTTCTATTTCAAATGCTGAAATCATTTAAGAACTTTTATTTTTTAAATCATATAATGGATTTGGTTCATATTCGGTAAGATGATAGATACACATTTAAAGTTTATTCAGCATACCCGCACCAATGCCCATGACCTCAAGGTCAAGGTCACTGACACATAATTTTCAACATAATCGCGCCCATGCCCATGATCTCAAGGTCAAGGTTACAGACTCAGACTTTTTAATGTCAAGGTTTTTTTTTTTTTTTTTAATAAAAGCACACATTTCCCAACTAATTTAATGGTTTTAGTTCGTATAAGGTATGACGAAAGATACAGGTCGTTTCTCCGGCTACTCCGTTTTGTTTTCGTCCACATCTGATTAATGATCGGCTCGAAATAAAAGACATAAACTTAAAAGGGCCGTAAAACCAAAACTTAAGGTCACCGTCACAGACTTAGTAATTTATTTTCTATGGATTTGATTCATATCTGGATGATGATACACACTTTTTCCAAGATTTTACAACATTACCCACAACTACGCCGATGTTCTCAAGGACAGTTTTCCAGCCGAGCAATGCGGTCTTTTATTAGCTCACCTGGGCCGTAGGCTCCAGTTGAGCTTAAAGTATAGTGGGACGTCCGTCCGTTATCCGTCCAATGTCCGTCCGTTCGTCCGTCCACACCTTGACCAGTATTATCTCTGCAACCTGCAGGCTGATCTCAAACATTTCTCATATGCAGCATGCCTCTGATGGGGCATTAATGGAATAAGTTTTTTTTTTTTTCGAACGAAAACTTGGTTGTTATGGCAACCACAAGGTTCCATAGACTTACAATGGGAAAATGCTTGTCATCACCGTTGCGCCTTCAGTTTTTATCGGATCAATCTGACACGTATATGTAACGTGCCTGGGGATAAATACTCGGATGAGTTCAAAAGCCGGGCACGTCGGCCCATTAATTATGTCCCCTACTTTGCTGAAAATGCTTACTTTTGACCTTATCATCTCCGTTGGCCATTCACGTTTGATCGGATCTTCTTGAAACTTACAAAGACGTAAGTCAGGGATAAAAGCTTGGGTGAGTTGGAATACTGGTGAGATCGGCCTATCTAACGTTACGTCCCCTTGATGGCTGAAAATGCCTATTTTTTACCTTTTATTACTGTAGCCCCTTCAGTTTCCATTAGATCTTCTTGAAACACACATGTAAGTGAGAGATAAAACCTCCACAAAGTTTAAAATTTGGTGAGGTTGGCCTATATTATATGTGACCCATGATATAAAAAATGCATATTTTTGACCAAGTCATCACCGTAGCATCTTCAGTTTTTATCGGATCTTCTAGAAACTTACAAATAAGTAAGTCAGGAATAAAAGCTTTGATTTGTTCGAAAACTGATGAGGTCAGCCTATTAATTATACAGTAACATCCCTTTGTTTTTAGAAAATACCTATTTTTGACCTTGTCATCACCGTAACTCATTCAATTTTCATCATGTCATCTTGAAAATTACTAACGAATAAGCCAGGGATAAAAGCTCGGAGGAGTTTGAAAACTAGCGATGTGGGTCTATCACTCAGGGAGTTATGTCCCCTGCTTTGCTGAAAATGCTTATTTTTGACCGTGTCATGACCGTAGCCCCTTCAGTTTTGATTGAGTCTTCTTGAATGTTAGACATGTCCCTGCCCTATATCATAAGGTAGTTTATATTTTCTTGTCCTTTGGGATCATTGTGGAATTTCGAAATATTTTAGGGTCACTGATGAGGCCTAAATGACCGAAACTAGCTAATCTGGCTCAGAAACATGTACACTCCATATTTTCCAGTTCTGTGGTGTATTCCTTGCTTCCAAAGGATAACCCTTTGTAGAACATATTTGAAAGATGAGGGAGAAATCTGTTTTGGTCTATAAACAATCTAATGAAGTTTTAAATAAATTGAAATCAAGACATTTTCGTGCTTCAAGTCTGTCTTCTCATTCAGTTTTCATCATGTCTTCTTGAAAATTACTAACAAATAAACCAGGGATAAAAGCTCGGAGGCGTTTGAAAACTAGCGATGTCGGTCTATCACTCACGGAGTTATGTCCCCTGCTTTGCTGAAAATGCTTATTTTTGACCTTGTCATGACCGTAGCCCCTTCAGTATTGATTGAGTCTTCTTGAATGTTAGACATGTTAGCAAGTCAGTGATAAAAGCTCTAATTACTTCGAAAACCGCTGAGGTCGGCTTATTTGTCATAGTGTTACGTCGCTTTGTTTGCAGAAAATGCCTGTTTTTTTTTTTTCCTTTTCATCACCGTAGCCTCTTCAGTTTTGACCAAATCTTCTTGAAACTTACATATAAGACAGGGATAAAAGCTTGAATGAGTTAAAACACTGGTAAGGTCGGCCTATTTATCAAAGAGTGAAGTCCCTTTGATTGCTGAAAATGTCCATTTGTGACATTGTCATCATCCTTAGTTCCTAAGTTTTTAACGGACCTTCCTGAAACTTACATATAAGTAAATAATAAATAAAAGATTGACTAACGTTGTGGGCTCATTAATGTTGTTGCCACATTAAGTCCCCTTCTTTGCTAAAAATGCTTATTTTGTACCTTGTCATCACCATAAGTCCTTTAGTTTTTATCTAATCTTCCTGAAACTAGCATATAACTAATTTGTGAATGAAAGTACGGATCAGTTTGAAAGTTGGTGATGTCTGCCTATCTCTCGTAGAGTTTCGTCCCCTTGAATGCTGAAAATGCCTGTTTTTGACCTTGTCATCAGCAAAAATCTTACGGTAAAAATTGGTACTTCCTGAAACTTAATCTGTTGGCTGTTAGCTCAGGTGAGTGATATAGGACCATCATGGTCCTCTTTTTTTTAGTTGTTGTTGTTTTGTGTGTGTGTGTGTGTGTGTGTGTGTGTGTGTGCGCGTGTGTGTGTGTGTGTGTGTGTGTTGTTTATGTTTTTTTTATAGCCGCATGCTTTTCTTCTTGGTGAAGATAGTCCCTGGGCGAGGGCACTGTGTCTTTTACACAATTCTAGTTTTATGTGTCGATTTTAGGTACACTGAATCTTCATTTTAATCAAAAGTCTAATTGCAGATTGTGCGTAATCGTTAAAACTACCTATACGCGTTGGCTCTTTTGTTTGCATTGAGGTTTTAAGTCCCACCAACCGTTGCTACAATGTACATGTATTTAGGCCATTTTGGAGACGCTGCTTTCGATTTTGTGGGGCTTTTACCCGACCCTGAGGTGAAGTGACATTATAAACCCTACCGACCAAAGAAACCGCTAGGGTTTAAGGAGCGGTCCCACTCGCACCACTATTCTTGGGCAAGCTTTTACAATCCAAGAGGTTAACCAGTAATCAAGATTGGTCGGTTTTAGCTCTGCGCGGAAGCACTATGTCTCCAAGTCCCAGCGTCGGTTCTAGGTTACGTCATGAAATATAGAATATAGGTACTGCTTTGATGAAACTGGTACCGTTAATTTTATTGCAGTGAGGTCATCTTGTTTCGTAATAGGGTAAGCTAACCATTGCCTCTACTTTTATTTAGCTATAGAATCTGGGCTTGAATCATGCATGGATTGGGTTTGGCAAACAGAGTATATTCAGATCAGACGCCACAGAACGAGGATGCATACTGTTTGTTTAGATTGCAATAATACAGCATGTACTTCGAACTGCATGTGCTACAAGGCATGTAAAATTCAAACAAACTGACCTGAGACTGATGAACTCTATTAACATAATTTCACACCCGACTGAATGCATATATTTATCTTCGCCGTTTTCCGAAAACGGAGATATTGTTATACAATGCATAGAGATCGGTAAATGGGTCGCTATTCACGAGATGCCGAAAATGCACGAGAAGTTCACGAAAGCCGACATCGTATTAGGCGATAGCATTGACTAATTTATGCCTTGCATAAAGGCCAGTCTCATGTCAAATTGTTCGAACTATACATCGCGATAACAAGTCCGTGAAACGACCCCTCTAAACCCCATTTAGTATAGGGAAAAGTGGGGTGTAAGGGGGTAAACATAATCTGCCTTATTTTTGCTTCAAACCATCAATTGTGGGTACTCGTTAGAACTGCCTCATTGAGGCGGTTCTAACAAGCACCCACAATCTATGTTGTAAGCAGAAATAAGAAAGATGTTACAATGTTTACCTAATATTGTAATTTCTGACACCATGTTGGACGCCATTATTTCACACGGACATATTTTCCTAATGATCAGATGCATTCAATAAATACAACTTTACAGTGGTTTCTTGCTGTCGAGTCCTCACCGTTGTCTCACCTCTGTGGTTCTTTGATTTCTGTGTTCACGGAGATGTTGCACTGATGAGTTAGGAGGCCTTCATGCGGACTGAACAAAAAATTTTTGTCTAAATCGCGACGGAAGTAAGGGCGAGGATTGTGGCCACGTAAAATCGATTTAAGCCCCCCAGTGGAAATCTTCCACTGACCGTTCCAAGGCGGCTCTTCTGTGGCGATTTATTTATGTTGTTGTTTGTTACTTACTGTGTGTATCACTTGTGTCTTTTAATTTTGGATGGCCATATGACCATTTTGTGGGAAAGTAACTGTCCATATGGCCTTCCTTTGTTTAGGTTTCCATTATGGTCTGGTCGCTTAATGTTTGTATTTCTTTCCCTTTGGTGTCTTTTATGGATGGAGTAAGTTAATTGTATCAATTCCTGATCTTTGTTTTACTTCTACTTAACAGAGTGTCTCCTTTTTTTCTTCCAATTCCGACATTATTCAATTTATCACCCATTCATCGGTTGAATTTCGGAAGAAGGAGAAGTAAAAATAGAAAATGAAAAAAAATACAGTGTAAAATTTGATGTCATCACAGAAACGACAACATGGGCAAGCAAAGCTGTTTTTCGATTTTCTAACTAGGAAAAACAAAGCCAAAATGAAATTTTCGATATTAATGTGGCTATTTTCTGAAGCTAAATATCTGTGTCATGGATCTATTTGCGCATCGTGAAAAATACAGCTGTGTTTCGTTCTTGTACTTTCACTTTCGATTTAGTTATATTCTGTATACATCACCCCCGCCAGTACGTCTGACGTATTCGTTTACAAAAATACAGTGTAAAATATGATGCCATACTAGAAAATTCCTTAATGAGCCTGGGCATGGCAAAATCCACAGTACAACAAAAGAGTACGCATCTGAAGCAAATAATCAGACCAGTTTGACCATATGCCTAAATCAGGAGGACGCGTGTTCAATAACTGTCAAGATGGGCACTATTCTTTCATGGATATTGGTAATGAAATCTTTTAAATGGTTATTTTCTCCTTTCCGCTGATTCAAGAAGGACAGTTGTCAGTTTCTGGCGGTAGAATTTGCACTGTACTAGTTAACCGCTTACGTCTAGGCCTGTCCTGGAAAAATGTGGATAGGTAAGCCAACAAGCTCGATATGGCATAAATAGTGTTGAATGGGTAGTGAAACCGTGCAGCAGCTCGTGTTAGGGTAGTTTCTCTTACACGTGTACATAATAAACGTACCGCGGCCCATGTTAGGTCTGGGCCTAAATGGTTTACACAGGACGAGAAATCAGGTGTGTCACGCCAAGCGAAAGGTATGTTCGAGCCCATACAACCAGCTATACTGTTCCGAGCCTGCGCGTACGCGCAGCCTGAACACAGCCTTCGCTTTGTGACTAATGTTATGCATTTGGCCATAACGAAAAGAAAATGCGGAAGCCCCCGTTGTAATTCACGTACGTTAAAGACATAAATGACTTTGGTCATAACTTTTGAACCTTTTTGAGATAAAGCCTTCAGATTTGGCATGCAGGTTCCATGTAAAAAGGGCCTTCTACTCATACATAAAAGGCCTTGACCTTCACTTGCAACCTAGTTTTAAGAGAAAAAGACAGGTGCGTGTTTCACAAATACAAAGAGATTATGGGTACTTGTTATGAAAAACAGATAATGTTTTGTTTCCCCAAACAACTGCCACTAGTTAGAACCGCGTCAAAAAGGCGCTTCTGAACTGGAGTCGCAATTTATATTTTCAGCCTCGTTTTTTTTCCCTCGTGTTTTTTTATTATTATTATTATTTCAAACCACCGACTATGTATAATTATTAGAATCATCTCGATAGCCGCTTTTTTTATGCTTAAATGGTAAATAAAACTATTTCATTGTATCGAGCCGATCGTTAATCAGGTGAGCAAAATCCGGAGTAGCCAGAGCAAAAACGCCTGATCTTCCAAAGCCGTTCTCCAGCGGTTCAAGCGAATAAACAAAATTTATGTTTATGAGGCCAAAATGCGACAATCTACTATGCGAGCAAAAGTGAGGGTCTTTCCTTCCGTGGATTTAACGTTGTAAATATGGAGGTTTGATGTATTATGTGAGATTTTTCAACTGTCACGTACACATACTGAAACCAAGGGCTATTCTTTAACTTTACGGAGAAACACATTCGAGCTGCGCCAAGTAAAAAGGGTTCTGTGAGCAATTGTACCTGGCGAAGACTCAAGTCAGTCCGCCCATACGCACAGTCTCATCAGTCATCGTTTAGCAATAAACGGATCCCTGGTGTTCTAGATTTTCTCTTTGTGTGGACGGGAAAGCAAAACACACTGGAATCTTTGCAGAGTGCACATGCTAAAATGTGTCTCATTTCGTATGTCACAGCTCAGTCATTTAATCTCTTTTACGCCGTGAATTACACTTATCGCTATTATACCGTGTTTATCACAACATGTGTGATTATTCAGCTTACTTTTAAAAAAAGGCATTAGAGATTTAAATATATGCAAAGCATACAGTGCAGAACCAGAACCAGCTCAGATAAGCAGTGCAATGCTTATGTACCATAATGCTTTCGGACAAATCCTATCTAAATTTAACCCATTTAGCACAAGAAACCCCAAAACGGGTACCCTGGCAAACAGTGCAGGCCCAGATCAGACGCCGCAAAACGCGGGAATATCAGCGTAGATTTTATTCATTGTAAGCTTTACATAACATCCCGTCCTTTAACCCATGTATCACAATTAAGAAGGTTGCGAATGGTCCATTTCCTATAATAGTGGTGCCAAGTTTGTCTTTTAAGCACTAAGTTTCACAAAAAATGAATGTATATTTTCAGCAAACAGTGTAGACCCTGATTAGACGCCGCTTTCTAAACTATTTGCCAATGTCCCCCCCCCCCCCCCAAAAAAAAAGGGTCGCTAGGCATATATGGGTTAAGTGCTCTCTATATTTTTTATTTCGACCTTTTGTTTCCTGTAAACATACCGGACTTATACGGACATGACTGCTATTTTTACTGATAATCAAGGGAACTAACGCGTACAACACATAAAATAAATGGTTATCTCCCCAAGGCCTCATGGTTACCTAGGTGACATCCGAACGATTTTGAGGCATCAGTATGAAGTCTGAGGACCGCTTTATTGGTATTTTAAAGTCACTTCTAATTCATGAAAGTAGAGAAAGTGTTATAATGTAACTACTTCGCCCTGCCCCCCCCCCCACCCCACCCCCCCCCCCCCCCCGCCCTTCGGAGCTTGAAGAAATAGAAAATAGATAGGCTGCATGATGCTTCCACGCAGAGCCGAATCCGACCGTCACACGAGTACGGGTAAACCGCTTAGAGGATCTAAGCCTGCCCAGGAAAAGCGGTGCGAGTCGACAAAAAAAAAAAAAAAAAAGACTGAATAAAGAATAATTTACATAATGATATATTAATTACAAATTGTCAAATGTATCAATTAGTACATCGAAGGCGTAACATAGCCTTTGTTAGTGTTTACCGTGGTGACAACCGCTGCCCGCTGATTGCTAAGGTAAACTGGAAATAGAAAAAAGGGGGTAGTATATTTCATTGTCGCACCTGCTTTAGCAGGAAGACATAGGCGTGCAAGTTTCCGTCCGTCCGTCCGTCCGTCCGTCCGTCCGTCCGTTCGTCCGTCCGTCCGTTCGTCCGTCCGTCCGTCCGTCAACATTTTACACTGGATGTCTTGTCATCGCAACTCCTCCTACACTTTTAGACCGATCATTTGGAAACTTTGCATGTGCTTTCGCCATGGTATGAGGATGCGCATGTGGTTTGGACTTAATCTTCGAATCAATTTTTGTCACTTTTTCCATATTGTGAACTTAGTCATTTTTAGGTATGCGATACGTACCTCTTGTCATCGCAACTCCTCTTGCAGTTTTATACCGATCATTTTGAAACTTTGCATGTGCTTTCACCATGGTATGAGGATGTGCATGTGGTTTCGACATAATTTTCAGAATATTTTTTTCCGCTTTTTGCACATTATGAACTTAGCCATTTTTAAGCTTCATTTGATATACGATAGGTACCTCTTGTCATCGCAACTCCTCCTACAGTTTCATACCGATTATTTTGAAACTTTGTGTGTGATTTTACCTTGCTATGAGGATGCGCATGTGGTTTGGACTTTATCTTCGGATAAATTTTTGTCACTTTTTCCACATTGTGAACTTAGTCATTTTTAACCTTCGATTGATATATGATAGGTACCTCTTGTCATCGCAACTCCTCTTGCAGTTTTATACCGATCATTTTGAAACTTTGCGTGTGCTTTCGCTATGGTATGAGGATGCGCATGTGGTTTGGACTTTATCGTCGGATCATTTTTTTTCACTTTTTCCACATTGTGAACTTAGTCATTTTTAACCTTCAATTGATATATGATAGGTACCTCTTGTCATCGCAACTCCTCTTGCAGTTTTATACCGATCATTTTGAAACTTTGCGTGTGCTTTCGCCATGGTATGAGGTTGTGCATGTGATTTCGACATAATTCTCAGAATATTTTTTTTTCACTTTTGCACATTGTGAACTTAGCCAATTATAAGCTTTAGTTGATATACAATAGGTACCTCTTGTCATCGCAACTTCTCTTACAGTTTTATATTGATCATTTTAAAACATTGTGTGTGTTTTTACCTATGGTATGAGGATGTGCATGTGGTTTTGACTTTATCTTGGGATCAATTTTTATCACTTTTTCCACATTGTAAACTTAGTCAGTTTTTTACCTCACATATATAGGCTATGGATTCTTCTCAAAGCCCTATATTCATTTCTTCTGCCTTAAATAAACTTTTATTTTTTTGTGTGGGGCAGGTGGGGAGCAGGTGCGACATCAACTTCACCGAAGTTGAATTTCTGGTTTTCAAAAAGGACCAAATTATTTTTATTTTTATTTCACAAAATTTACATGGATGTGTTCACAATAAATTTGCAATTTTACTCCCGCTGGCACAGAAAAGAAAAAACAATTTACAAAAACGTTATGAAAATAAGTTCATCAGTTTTTGTCGCTGTATTCAGTAGTTTTACTATATATTCTATACATTTAGAGGGTGCTTCCAAATATATGTAAAAAGGACTAAAAAGTTGTTCAAAAAATTGCATTAAAAATATATGTGCATATTCGAAAAAGGATGTAAAATCAAGAGCCGCTTGCACAGAAAAGATATTCCTAAAAGTTTTTATTTTATGGGGCAATACTTATCAAGTTCCTATATAAATCTATGTATTAACTTTAACCAACAGCAGTTACCTGGATGTCCGTAAAAGTTCGACATGGTCATGCTCAGATAGAAAGCCAGACAGGCAAAATTATGTCAAAAATCTTAGCGATTACTAATCGATTATCGATCGCAACGACA
>CAUZLF010000160.1:0-34126 GCA_963580285.1 Lucinisca nassula
GCGGTGCCCCGGCTCATTTTTTATTCGTAAATGGCCATTATATATTAGAGGGTTATGGGTTTCTTTTAATAATGTGAACCTTTTATTTTGAACTTTGATACTCAGATGTTCATTTTGGGTTGTAGATAATGTATCTATAATGCACATAAACTGATATTTCTAGTGCGTTTTGGTAATTGTTTTTTGTCGAGTTGCGTTCTCTTACTTCAATGGTGTAAAGATGTCAGTGGAATAGCATATTTACCTAAACGCACTGCCAATATTGGGATTTGATGTGCATTGGTAAGCTTACCTTTTATCTTGAACTTTAATACTCAGATGCTCCTTATGGGCTGTAGATATCCCAGCCAGCAAAGCATGTCGAGCCAACGTCGGGCCGACAGTGTCGTATCGCTGTCTGCCCGACGTTGGCCCGCTATTGTGTGCTAGCTGGGATAATGTATCTATAATGCACATCATTGTTTAGGCCAAGTTGTGGTCCGTTTAGCGCAATGTAACTAAGCAACATCGGGCCTTTATTTTGTTTGTATTTGATTTTAACGGCCCAGTCAACACTATTTTAGGTCATTGTTGAGCCGGTCAGTTTACATAGCCACGCTTTTACTCGCCAGATCGTCCTCCTGATTATCAGTCATGTGCGCATCAGAATGAGCCTTGAATTTTTGGACATGTTTTTTTTTCTTATTTATACTCAAAATATAGATCGTGGGTGTTCGTTAAAACCGTTCGTTGAGTTGATTCTAACGAGTACCCACAACCTATGTCTTGGAGCACTGAAATAAGAAAAAAGTGTCTACCCTGTAAACTGCAGTTATCAGCGTATAACGTGGTGTATAGAGGGGTGCTTATTACACAGACTTGTTAACATGATGGATCAGACTGCATTCCTGGGACTATGACCCTGATCTTGTACACTTGTCGGGGCCCACTGAGATTAATAAAAACTGCGGCATTCGGAAATACTTTTTCCGCATCAGAGTGACATTCTTAGAAAAAATCCAATATTGACAGTGCGTTTTGGTAGCGTTTTGGTAGGAACTGCTGAGCCCTGGCTCAAATGTATAATATATATAAACGCCAATATTTATTTATATCCTAAATATATATTATATATATATATATATATATATATATATATATATATATATATATATATATATATATATATATATATATATATATATATATATATATATATATATGTTTGTAAGTGTCTAATCCTCTACCCTACATAGAAAAATCCAATATTGGCAGTGCGTTTTGGTAAATACAGGTGCGTTTTGGTGTTTTGGTGCGTTTTGGTATTTCTATGGACCGCCCATTCAGTATGGAGTAGCATCGAGTCTGAAGCTGAAGTGAAGAAAGGTGTTATCAAAGCAAGAGTATTGACTGGTGTTTACATCCTGCAGTCCAACAGACACACGTGTAGTGGTGGAGCTGTTGATCCAGCTTGTCAATTTTGCCGACTCGAAAACGAGGATATATACCATATGGCGACACGATGTCCAGCCTATCATGACATTCGGGTAGCTACGATACGCCGACTGAGGCAGATAGTTTTGGAGCAGTGCAGCACTGACGAATGGAGAAGCCATTTCTGTAATTGGGACACTATCCTAAAGGTGTTGATGTGTCCGGATTGTGTTACGCCCCTGGTGCCAGGACTGTCAGTGTCAATCGTCTGTATCGAGAGACTTGCCAGAACTTTCTTTTATAAACTACATCTAAAAAGACTAAGATTATGTAAACAACGAGAATGATGGCTGTCAACACCCCAACGCTTTTACAATTAGTTAGATTTTAGACTTTATTAAATTTGTCGTTTAACGTTTACGTCCGGTGGACGGTGCTCCTGAAAGAAAAGGAGGAACATACAGAAGAAACAGAAACAAACAGAAACAGGTCCAAATAGCGACAGGGAGGTTCCTCGAAGTAGTTCGATTAAGAACCGTGGTCAACCAAAGTGTGATCGAACTCAGTCTGTTTTCTTAAATTAATTGTTGACCCTTGATGGGTATGAATGTCATTTGACGTGTCACCAGTAATAATTCTGATTCTGGACGTGCATCAGTGCTTGGTGCTGGGGTGGGTGCGCATGCGCACGGATTGTTCGCTTCCGAAATCGACGGAACCTATTTTGAATTTTTTTTTGATTTATTAGAAGCATCCTAGGAGGATGAGTTCTTTTGCTATTTTGCTTAATTAAACTTCTTTATTCCATAACTTATTCTCTTTCAGGGTTATCCATTGTCATTTATGTAGTTTTGTATATTTGTAACTTGGTCAAATTTGCCTTGGTATTTTCTACCCACGCACCGGAAGTTGTTCCGGTTCCTGCACGGCGGAGAATGTAAACAATTAGATAAACAAAATTAAGAAACAAACAGTGATTCATTGAAACTGTCCATCACAGGAGACTATCCTAAACACTGATTGGTATTAGCCCTTCTTATCCAATGAAGTCACAACTCCACTCAATCATGATAAGAGTTCACTTTGTGTTTGGCATCCTGTTTGGAGTGTGTTGCTTGCTGTTGGCAACACGTTTGACCTCGCTTCTTAATAGTAGAGAACTGGACCTACAGGAAATTCCACCCAACTTCTTCCCAGTTTATGCAGACTTCAATGGAACAACAGCTAATCATCATAACCTTATGTTCCATGTCCCCCATTTGTGCACTGTTTCAATTTTAAAGAAATCTCTCAGGTTTAGCGAATTTCCTGGATCAGATAAACTTCATTGTTTGTACATATTTGCAGTCATTATAGGTAATGCATGGGATATCGAAACAAATCCTGGTCCGAATTCCCGGAATGACAGTACACATTTCCCTTGTGGGTTCTGTCTTAAAAGTGTTGGTTGGGAAGACCGAGGAATTTGCTGTGACACATGTAATGTCTGGTACCACATAAGCTGTCAAGGCATGTCATCAACTATGTATAGCCTTTATAATAAATCATCGAACATAAATGTTGCATGGGATTGTATGAAATGTGGAATGCCAAACTTTTCCACATCTCTGTTTGACACTTCATCTTCTATAGATACCTACAATCAGTTTGATCCTTTATTATCACTGTCCGAACCTGACAGCTCGATACCAGACAAAATTGGCCCACCCACTGCAGCTTCTTTGCCCATCGTGAAGCAGTCTAAAGAAGCTAAACCAAAGACCAAAAAGGCGGTCCTTAACCATCCCCTTAGAATACTGATTATGAATTATCAGTCAATAAAGAATAAAAAGGCTGAAATTCAAACAATTATCGACCCGGCAAAACCAGACATCATTTTGGGGAATGAGTCAAGGTAAACCCCAGAGATTAAAAACACGGAAATTTTCCCAGAATCATTTGACGCAATCCGGAAAGACAGAGTTGGGAATGCACATTGTGGTGTCTTTGTAGCTTTTAAGCGAGACCTACTCTGCACTGAAACTCCGGAGTTGGACACCAACTGTGAATTAGTTTGGTGTAAATTGAACATTTTTGGATGTAGGACTCTGTACATTGGTTCCTTTTACCGCCCACCAGATCAGATTGATCCAGATTATCTTGAGGCGTTCAATTCATCTTTGTCTAGGATAATGTCAAATGCAAATGCTCATATTTTGGTTGGAGGAGACTTCAATTGTGGAGATACAGAATGGAGCAACATGCAGGTACCCCATGGGGTGTCTAAAAGGCAGACGCAGCAACAACTTTTGGACATAATTAAAGATCACTGCCTGACCCAAGTAGTAAACATACCCAACCGGCAAGATAAAACCCTTGATGTGTTATTCACGAATTCTCCATCCCCTGTAAGTCGAGTTAAGGGGATGCCCCCGATCGGCAAGGCTGATCACGACATAGTCCTTGTAGAATACGATATAAAAGCTAAACGAATCAGACAAGCCCCGCATAAATATTTTTATACAAACGTGCGGATATGGATGGTCTGCGAGACCATATGACGCGATTTAAGGATTCGTTCCTTTCCTCTGACCTCTCACGCATGTCTGTCAACGACATGTGGGTCAGTTTTAAGTCCGAATTAATCACGGCAATGGAAAGGTTTATTCCACCAAAAATGACCAAAACCAAGTGTAGTGCACCATGGATCGATAACACGATCAAACACCTCATTATAAGACTTTTACCGCCCACCAGATCAGATTGATCCAGATTATCTTGAGGCGTTCAATTCATCTTTGTCTAGGATAATGTCAAATGCAAATGCTCACATTTTGGTTGGAGGAGACTTCATTTGTGGAGATACAGAATGGAGCAACATGCAGGTACCACATGGGGTGTCTAAAAGGCAGACGCAGCAACAACTTTTGGACATAATTAAAGATCACTGCCTGACCCAAGTAGTAAACATACCCAACCGGCAAGATAAAACCCTTGATGTGTTATTCACGAATTCTCCATCCCCTGTAAGTCGAGTTAAGGGGATGCCCCCGATCGGCAAGGCTGATCACGACATAGTCCTTGTAGAATACGATATAAAAGCTAAACGAATCAGACAAGCCCCGCGTAAAATATTTTTATACAAACGTGCGGATATGGATGGTCTGCGAGACCATATGACGCGATTTAAGGATTCGTTCCTTTCCTCTGACCACTCACGCATGTCTGTCAACGACATGTGGGTCAGTTTTAAGTCCGAATTAATCACGGCAATGGAAAGGTTTATTCCACCAAAAATGACCAAAACCAAGTGTCACAGTATGGGAGCGGAAGTGAACGGCCATTTGCGATTGAACAGCACTTGCGATTTGTACAGTGGACGATCAGTCACTTGCGATATAACATTATCATGTGGTATCTCAAATATGTAAACACAGAATCTATTAGCGTGAGGTATTGGTCGTTGCTTTGATTTGTGTAAGTTGTCAATATATATGTCACTTTATTGATGATAATTTCGTTGACATCATTGATCCTATCGGCGGAATTAACGATGATGATCAGTTGACATGTGTCTCCCTGTTGCTGGCATACGTGACTAAGAGTGGTTTAAATGACGGATCAATGTTTAGAGACCCCTTATTTTAGTTTTTCTGACATCCTTAATAAACTATAAAGCCTACTGATAAAAAGGATATATGCACTGATGTAAAATACGGCAGCTAAATCCAAACGTGCATTCCAATCACTTTTGATCACCTGAACGGTCACTTGACATTGGATTGAACGGTCCCTTGCGATCTGTAATCATTGGCGTTGAACAGTCACTTGCCAAGTTGATGATTGAAAGTGAACAGTCACTTGCGTTGGGGATTTCACAAATAACAGTTTTGTGATATGGGGACATTCTAAGAAGTCAGATCAGATATTGACATCAAATAACCAAAACTCTTCCTTCTAATATCATTGCAGAACAGTGTTTAGGACATTGCTACTGTTTCATCAGCATGGTGCGGAACTCTTTTAACTTCTGCATTTTCAAGTGAAAACACTTGCTTCATTTTATTTGGAGTGCTACGTCCCAGCCACTACTATTCAGGTCATCTTGCGGACTTTGCTTCCAATGTTGTGGCTTTTAACCGACACTGAGATGAAATGACATCTCTGCACATACCGCCCAAACGAACCAATAGGGTTAATATGCAAGGACGGACCGACACGCACTACTTTGTCAGGGCAGGCGACGACCAGTGTACTTCATTCATGAAGTAATTAAATGTTACTGGAAAATTTCAAAGTAAAGATGTAGATGTGTCGTTAGTCTCTGTCCATCGGGGCATGGAGAAATAGACTGGTGTGCATTGTGCTTCCAGGTAAAGCTGGAACCGATCGCACATGAGTACTGGTAAACCATTGGGAAGGTATAAGCCTGCCCAGGCGAAGTGGTGTGAGTCGGACCATCCCTACATATAAACCCTAGTGTTTTTGGGCGGTAGGGCTTGAGAAGTCAATTCATCTCGATGTCGGGTAAAAGTCCCACCACAAAATTAGAAGCACTATCTCTAAAATGACCTTAATAGTGTTTATTGGGGACGCAAAAGCTCAATTCAAATAAAACATATTGCTCGACATATTTTCTCGAGCGCTCAATATAATCTCTCGAGCGCTTAACACATCTCGAGCGCCCGACATATTTTCTCGAGCGCTCGACATATTATATCGAGCGGTTGATATAATATCTCGAGCGCTCGACATATTATTCTGAACGCTTAACATAATATCCCGAGCGCTCAACATATTATTTCGAACGTTCTACATTATGTTTCGAGCACACTACATAATATCTCGCGCGCTTGACTTATTATCTCGAGCGCTCTACATAATATCCCGAACGTTCTATATAATATCTCGAGTGTTCGACATAATACCTCGAGCGCTCTACATATTATCTCGAGCGCTCTATATAATATCTCGAGCGCTCGACACAAACCTTGAGCGCTCGGAATGTTATCTCGAGCGCTCGACGTATTATACGACATGTATACCTTGAGCGCTCGAAGTATCATCTCGAGCCTCGAAATATGCGAAGACTCAAATAAGCCCCTGCATTCCAATCCGAGTTCTGAAACATCCCGCCCATCAGCGCTTTGAGAAATAGACTGGACTGCAGGATGCTTCCATGCAGAGCTGAAACTTACCATACATGAAGGTCTAAGCTTGCCCATGAAAAGCAGCGCGTGTCGGACCGTCCATGCACATAAACCCAATTGGTTCCAATGGGCGGCAGGGCTTGAGGTGTAATATTGTCTCAGTGTCGGATAGAAGTCCCGCAACATTAGAAGCGACGTCTCCAAAATCACTTTAATAGTGTTGGCGGGGACGTTAAACCTCAATTCAAACAAAATCAAACAAGAAGTCAGTAAAAGTTTGATTATCATACCAATATTGCTAAATGGGGAGAACGATTAGGGTAACCTTTCTAGAACATATTTGACGTCACTACAGATGGTGCCTGGGAATGTGCGGCGGCCGTAAAACGTCTCCCTACCCTACATCATAGCGTAGTTTATATTTTCTTGTCCTTTGGGATGATTGATTCCATTGTTGAATTTTGAAAATATATGAGGGTCACTGATGAGGCCTAATTGGCCGAAACTAGCTAGTCTGACCCAGAAAACCTGTACACTCCATATTTTTCCAGTTATGTGGTGTGTTCCTTGCTTCCAAAGGATTACCCTTTGTAGAACATATTTGGACAAGAAACAAACGGGGACGTTGAAACGACAAAACTTCTATGGAGGAAACGTCTATTGACGAAAGGTTAACAAGCTCACCCTTCTAAATCCCAGTTTATATAGAGATAACTAGGATAACTACTTATTTCCTTATTTCTGCTCCAAATGATAAATTGTGGGCAATAGTTGGGATCGCTTCATTGTGTCGGTTCTAACTAGTACCCACGACATATGTTGGGAATAAAAATAAGAATAGTATAACAAATTTTATCAGAGCAAGAACCGTATTGGAGATACGAAAGAATGACCAGTGGAATAACAACAAATTGGGTCAAAACCGGGAAAATGATGTTTCGTATATCGCTGTTCAAAGAATGGACTGTGGGTTCTGGTAAACCCTATTTGAGGAGGTTCTAACGGGTACTCATTTTAAGAGCATAAATAAGATAATTGTATAACCCAGTAAACCCCAGTTTAACCATGCTGTTTTAATTACTTGATTTGATGTCATTCTGGAGACGTTGCTTCCAATTTTATGCGACTTTAACCAAACATTGAGATGAAATGACATCTCAGTCCCTGCCGCCCATTGAAATCAATAGGGTTTACATGCATGGACGTTCCGACTCAAACTACTTTGCCTGGGCAGGCGGTTCTTCTGTCGCAGTTTATTTTTGTTATGGTTTGTCTTTGGGTGTTTGTGTCGCTTGTATTATTTTATTTTGAATAGCCTTTTGGCCATTTTGTGGGAAACTAACTGTCCTTTTGGCTTTCCGCTCTTGGTGTTTCCGTGAGCGTCTGTTGCTTCATGTTTTTGTTTCTTTCTCTTTGGTGTATCTGATGGGAGCTGTGGGTTAATTGTATCGATTCCCGATCATTGCCTCTACTTCTATTTAGATTCTCTAAGCGGGTTACTAGTACTCACGTGCGCTCGGTATCAGCTCTGTGCGGAAGTATTATGCAGCCGAATCTATTTCTCCAAGCCCCGGTGGGCGGAGGCCATGCTGTTAACTGGAAAGGTAAATATAAATAATTATAGGACTTAGTATGTAATTCGTCCCAATGTTGGGTAAAAGTCCGACGGACTTGCAGGCAACGTTCCCAAAATGACTGAAATATTGTTGGCAGGGCCTTTATAACATATACGATTAAAACACTATAAAGAAGTGGGACACGCCCCGCCCATTGGGACTTGAAGAAATAAATGGGCTGCATGATGCTTCTTCGCAGAGCAGAAACCAACCGCACATTAGTACTGGTAAACCGCTTAGAGGTTCTAGGCATGCCCGGGGAAAGTGGTGCGAGACGGACCGTCCATGTACATACACCCTATTGGTTTCATTGGGCGGCAGGGCTTGAAATGTCATTTCATCTCAGCGTCGGGTAAAAGTCCCACAAAACAGGAAGCCACGTCTCCAATATGACCTATACAATGTTGACGGGGACGTTAAACCTCAAATCAAACAAACAAAATAAACACGTGGGGCTTTAAGGATCTTGAGTGCATAGACTTGTTAACTTGGAAACCAGTAATAAAAGCAGCCAAACTGATTCTTCGATATGATCCAGAGCGTCCATGATAATATATTGAGTGCTTGGAATTAGTTGCTGAGCCGTCGAAATAACATGTCGAGCGCTTGAGATGACAAGCGATGTTATGTGAAGCGCTCGAAATATTATGCAGAGCGCTCGAGATGATATGCAGACAGCCCGAGATATTATGTAGAGCGCTCGAGATATTATGTAAATATATCGAGATAATAAGTCGAGCGCTCGAGATAACGTGTCGAGCGCTCGAGATAATATGTCGAGCGCTCGAGCTAATATGTCGAGCGCTTGCGATGTTATGTGGGGAGATATTATATCGAGTGCTCGAGATAATAAGTCGAGCGTTCGAAATAATATATTGAGCGCTCTTGATAATATGTTTAGCGCTCGAGATATTATGTCGAGGGCTCGAGATAATATGTCGAGCGCTCGACATAATATTTTTCAAAATATTATATAGAATGTCCTAAATATACACGGGTGAAGATATAAGACAAGTATAGCTTTTAGAAAAAGGTAGGTCTACGCTTAGCTCATATTAATTGTTATGTTTTATACAATTTACTGTCTTTGGCAATATTCGAATTGCCAGTCTGCACCCAAGATCCTGCCGACTGAAGTATAATGTCTGAAATGTCAAAGTTGCAAATGCGGCAATTATATAAAAACGTATTTTTTCATCTTTAAACTGGCACATGTACAACAATAATATGCTTGTAACATCGTATAAAATGGAATTCTTTAAAACCGTTGGAGAAGATAAGCAGACAATTTTTCTACACTTTGTAAAAGACCAATTGAAAAGTTACCCAAACATTTCGCTAACGACGAGACAAGTTTTTTTTTCTTTTAACTTAGGGAGCTTATAGGATAGGCAGTGGTCAATCGTGGTCGAGAGTTTGTTGGTTTATAGTTTGTATGGCCTGTACAAATATGACAGTAAATATGGGCTTGTACAAACAGCAATTCTGTACCAGAGCTCTACACATCAGCCTCTTTATTGTGTGAAAGCTTATACTTGTTATGGACCTCTTTTGCTTATATCTGTTGGTGCATAAGTATAAAAGTCAATCTGCATTACGGGTAGCTAAATCCCCATGCAGAAATCGGACCACACGCACATTGTCGTTGGTGCCGGAGCTACACAGCATTTTACAGGCCAAGAGGCATAAAAAGAAAGTTTGAAAAACCTACCAGTGATACCAGCAACAGCATGGTGAGCCAACGCCCGAGATGCCAAGGTTAGTCTGCCTTTTGCCGGAACTCTGGCCTTTTTAAAGACCACCTCGGTCAGATATTCTGACAGGCACTGGCTATGGAACATAATTTGCAGATTGGAATTGACCACCTTCCATAGCCGCGATTTGCAGCCTACTATTTTTTCGACCGGCCATCGAAATTTCTGCAACTTACAGACCACTTTCGTTTTCATTGCACCGTGCCTGAGCCGAGAGTGGAATATCATCCCCGATGTAACACTCTGTGCAAATGCCTTTTAGAAAGTGAGATAACTAATCCTTAAAATGTTCTAGAGGTAGCCCCTATTTGCTAATAGCACCGGGTTACCTTAAAAACTTGTCAGCTTCAACGTGAGTGACAAATGGCTATACTTCCGTGTTAAACCCTACATCTATAATGTCTACGTCCATGGGCGCCCAAAGTCCATTAGTCACATGAACGTCTAGAAGGCGTTTCTTGCCTATACCAGCAATTAAGTAATCTATGCTATCCGGCCTCCGTGGCCTTGTGGATAAGAGTTACGGCACTTAATCATCAGTCTATCAAATCTATGGTTCGAAGCCCGATCGGGTTACATGTGAGATGCCAGATTTTCAACGGAAGATCATGTGATTTTTCTTCAGGTACCCTGGTTTTCTTGTAATGACCGCAAAAAAGAGTGTGTGCGTGCGGGCACTTGTGCGTTTTTTTTGTAATTGTGGACAAAATGGCTATCCTTCAGGTTGGGGAATAGGTTAGTAAGTCAGACAAACCTACCACTGACTGTTCTGGTGGTGGTAGCACAGCCCTTGCAGAAGATCAAGTTCAAAGTATACCACTGAGGTCAACTCGCATAATATGTCTGATTTGCATCATTTTAGTTCGAATAAGACATAGAACAGTCTCATCAAGCGACACCACATGCGGAGGACCACCAGAAAAAAAAAAAACTGTTAAAGTGGGGCTATATATAGGCGGGAGTTAATTTCAGATCTAGTCTCGCATTGAACAAATAAGAGTTATGAAGTCTTTTTTTCTTAAATGCCAGGAAAGAGGAGATACTGTGATGCGTCATTACAGTATTGTGAGGGAATACAGGTGCCAGTAAGCGAATGACTTCGTCATATTCAGAATATCAACTAACAAGTGACCGATCAACCTAATCGCAATTGACCTGTACAATCTGAATACTTTCAAAAGCAAGTGACCTGAACAGTTTAGTTTTCCCCTGTGTCACACGTTTAAGAGTCATTCGATCTGCTTTGAATTTTTGTTGATGTATTTGATTTCTATTCAGTCAGTGATAATATCAGAATACTAAAACGCTAAATAACAAATCAAATGCTTCTTGACACACGTTTTATGCATATTTACAATTGTGTAAACCGGTTATGGCATAACGATAAACAAGTGATCAACAATCTAGCTCTTCTCATGCCATCCAAAAAATAACACGTTTCTGTGGTTTGGATACAATACAAACATCCATTTTACCAACAAGACATATAAATCGATTATAAGCATTATTTTCGCGTAACAAAAATGGAATTCCTTACCGTGTCGGCGAAAATATCATAGCGCAAGTGACTGATCGTCCACTGTACAAATCGCAAGTGATGTTCAATCGCAAATGGCCGTTCACTTCCGCTCCCATACTGTGAAGTGTAGTGCACCATGGATCGATAACACGATCAAACACCTCATTATAAGACGTAATAGGATGTATTTTCGTGCTCGCAAGTCTAGCAGCCCTGACATTAAGAACCATTACAAAAGGTTCAGAGCACATGTGCAAAATGTAATTAGAGATGCATAATGGAAGCATGTTTCCAGCATATTTACCTTCGAAGATGACAACATAGATCCCAATAGCCCCCAGAAGAAAAGTAAGGTTAAAAAGTTTTGGTCATTTGTAAAATCCCTAAAAAAAGGACGCATTTGGGATCACTTCACTAAGGGGAAATGGAATTTTGAAAACAGACTCGCGCGATAAGGCCAACATATGCAACAAACAGTTTCAATCTGCATTTACGCGAGAAACTGACGGTGAGCTACCATCTAAAGACAATAGTACGTTCCCTACTATGGGGGACATAACAGTTGACCCTAAGGGGGTCGCTAAACTGTTGGGTAAGCTCAACATACATAAGGCATCTGGGCCAGATGACCTGAATGCCAGGGTCCTTAAGGAATGTAGTGCTGGAATTTCTCCTGTGCTGGCCTTTATATTCAATGAATCACTTGCCCAGGACACTGTACCAGATGATTGGAGACAAGCCAATGTTACCCCGGTCTATAAAAAAGGTGAATAATACGATGCAGCAAATTATAGACCAGTGTCGCTAACATGCATCTGTTGCAAAACCCTGGAGCATATATTAGTCAGCAGCATTAACAAGCACTTAGCCTTTGAGAGCATTCTTGCTGACTGTCAACCTGGTTTCCGAAGTCAAAGGTCTTGCGAAACTCAACTAGTTCAATTCTTCCATGACATTGTGTGTAATCTGGATGGGGCCATAAATCGTGGCCACAAACAGACTGACTTGATCATCATGGATTTCGCCAAGGCCTTTGACAAGGTACCTCACAGAAGGCTATTGTACAAATTGGACTACTATGGGTTAAGAGGATCCACACATAATTGGATTAGCTCATGGCTCTCCGGGCGCTCTCAACAAGTTGTACTTGACGGCCAAGCCTCTGAGCCAGTCCATGTTCTATTTGGTGTCCCACAAGGTTCGGTCCTTGGACCGGTCCTCTTTTTGATATTCATCAATGATCTCCCTGATAACATCAGGCCATCTGTCCGTTTGTTTGCTGATGATTGTGTCCTGTATAGGGACATATATTCTTCTTCTGACTGTCGCATTTTACAAGATGACCTGGATCGACTTGCACAATGGGAAGCAGATTGGCAGATGAAGTTAAATGTAGCCAAATGCCATTCAATGAGGGTGTCACGACACTTTCAGGACAAGCAAATTAAGTATGATTACACACTACACCAGCAAACTTTGGAGCTTTTGTGTTCACGTAGATGTTGCACTGATGAGTTAGGAGGCCTTCATGCGGACTGAACAAATTATTTGTCTAAATCGCGACGGAAGTAAGGGCGAGGATTGTGGCCACGTAAAATCGATTTAAGCCCCCCAGTGGAAATCTTCCACTGACCGTTCCAAGGCGGCTCTTCTGTGGCGATTTATTTATGTTGTTGTTTGTTACTTACTGTGTGTATCACTTGTGTCTTTTGGTTTTGGATGGCCATATGGCCATTTTGTGGGAAAGTAACTGTCCTTATGGCCTTCCTTTGTATAGGTTTCCATTATGGTCTGGTCGCTTCATGTTTGTATTTCTTTCCCTTTGGTGTCTTTTATGGGTGGAGTAAGTTAATTGTATCAATTCCTGATCTTTGTTTTACTTCTACTTTGGAGCAAGTTCATTCCGCCAAATATCTTGGTATCACCATCACTGACGATCTCGATTGGGGTCAACATATCTCTAAAATAACATTTAAAGCAACTAGGACCTTAGGATTCCTTAGACGTAATTTGGCTTTTGCACCTCGGCAGACAAAGGATGTTGCATATAAAACATTGGTTCGCCCTCAGCTTGAATATGCATCACCCATTTGGCATACATATGTTAAAACTCAGATTCAACAGGTAGAGAAGGTGCAGAGGACAGCTGCTCGATGGACCTGCAGACGATGGCGAAATAGAAGTAGCGTCGGTGACATGCTTGATGAGCTAGAGTGGCCATCCCTCGAGACCTGTCGTGAGCAGTCCTCCTTAACCTTCTTCTACAAGATTACAAGATACATTCTGGCTCATTACATTTAGTAACAGATGGGGTAGTATTTGTTTCACTGAATTGAGATTTTATTAACATACGTTTTAAATTTGGGAGTTGTCGCTTGCATTTTATGACCTTGGTGTTGTTTATTATTCTATCCATTGTTTTATCAGAGTTTAAAATTCTCATGTTATTTTTCAAAATGCCAAACATTTCTTTATGTTTTGGATTGTGTGTTGAAATAAAAGGAGTTATATTTTCCTCCACTTTTTCCTTTACATTCAGCAATTTTGTTCGTGGTATTTCTAAGGCTTTATTTATTCCAGATTTTATTATTGGCAGTGGATAGTGCCGTTTGGTTAAAGTGGTGGCAAGTTCTTTTAAACGGTAACTAAGTGTATTTTTATCAGAAACAATGGTACAGATTCTTCGACCTAAGGAAAATGGTATATTGGTTTTTGTGTGTTTCGGGTGACAAGATTTGAGATTTAGGTATTGTTTAGAATCAGTGACCTTAAAGTATATGTCTGTTGAAATGGAAGTTCCAGTTTTAATGACTAATATGTCCAGGAAGGGTAGTTGTACGGGGTTAACCTCAATTTTAAATTTGATATCTTTATGAAGAGAGTTAAGTATACTTTCCATTAAATTTAAATCTTTCTGTGATCTTTGCCAAAGTATGAAACAATCGTCTAAATATCTTTTCCATTGATTTTCTACATACTGTCCAAACTGTTCACCCATTTCTTGCTTGATTTTTTCATATAAAGTTTCTTCTAAAAAGCCTAAAACTAATGTTGCATATGTTGGTGCTACTTTGGTGCCCATGGCTGTGCCTTTTGATTGGTTAAAATATAAACCATTAAAAGAAAAATTGTTGTTTTCTAAAATTAGTTTTAAACCTTCAAGAATAAAATCTTTTGAAAATCTTTCTGAAATTAATTCTGGGTGTTTTTCCAACCAATATGATACAGCTTCTAGGCCTAATTCATGTGGTATATTTGAATATAAGCTGACAATATCAAAAGAAACCAATAATGTGTTTTCTGGGATATTTTTAGGTAAGAAATTAAGAAAATCTATATCATCCCGCAAATAACTTTTTACATGTTTCAAAAATGATTTTAGTAAAATATCCAGAAGGGAACTTAAGCGGCTCGTTTCACATCTTGGGCCTGCAACAATTGGTCGAAATTGTAAATCTTCAGGATCTAGTACTTCAATATATTCGGAATTCAATATGTTGCATGCGTTCTGTATAAATTTGCTTTTGTGTATTTTCGGTAAACCATAAAAAGTACTTGTTTTGTAATCAAAATTAAGTAAAAAGTCTGCCTCCTGGATTGTTATATCTTTATTCAGATTTATCAGTTCTTTTAATTTAGCAAATACTTCTTTTTCATTGCTGTCTGGAATAGATGTATAGTATGATTCATCCATTAACATTTCTAGAATTTTTCTCTTGTAAAATTGAACATTCATTATCACAATACCACCACCTTTATCTGCTTCCTTGATTACTATGGATTTGTCTTCTGACAGAGATTTTATTGCTTTTCTTTGCTCTAAAGTAACATTATGTTGTATGTTTTTATTTTCTTTAGGAATAATTATCATATATCGTTTTGGTTGTTGTTATGTAAGTTTCAAGGTTTAAATTACGCCCACTGGGAGGGGTAAAACTTGATTTATTTCTCACTAATGAAGTATCTGTTTGTTCTTTGCCATCAAAATACTCTTGCAATCTTATTTTTCGGAAGAATTCATTTAAATCATCATCAAGTTCAGAACTATTACTTTAACCAAACGGCACTATCCACTGCCAATAATAAAATCTGGAATAAATAAAGCCTTAGAAATACCACGAACAAAATTGCTGAATGTAAAGGAAAAAGTGGAGGAAAATATAACTCCTTTTATTTCAACACACAATCCAAAACATAAAGAAATGTTTGGCATTTTGAAAAATAACATGAGAATTTTAAACTCTGATAAAACAATGGATAGAATAATAAACAACACCAAGGTCATAAAATGCAAGCGACAACTCCCAAATTTAAAACGTATGTTAATAAAATCTCAATCCAGTGAAACAAATACTACCCCATCTGTTACTAAATGTAATGAGCCACGATGCGGACTTTGTAATTTCATTATTGAAGGATCTTCCTTACAGTTAAATAACAAAATATTTCACGTTAAAGAAAATATGAACTGCACTGTCAAAAATGTATTGTATGTTTTAGTTTGTAATGGCTGCAAAGAATTCTACATTGGACAGACAGGTGACAAACTTCGAAACCGACGGACAGTTCATGATTAACAAATAAGAGACCCATCAACGAGGCAACTGCCCGTCAGTTTTCATTTAGACCAATGTTCTCTAAACAATCCAAAGTTTTCCATTTTTCCGTTTTACAAGTTTAACAATAATAATGTTTCAGCAAGGTTATCCAAAGAAAAAATATTTCATTAAGGTTTTCAAACCTAAACTTAACAATCACTAACGGCACCATTTTGCCGCATGACGTTTCATTTTGTGTGCTGTGTATACGTCTTACCCATTACTAAGTAACGTCGCGACGTAACGCCATTTTGTTATTGTACTATTCCCCTGATGAGTTATAAACGAAACCGGTTGGGAATAATATTATTTACTGTGTTTTCCGTGTGATGTCATTTCTTTTTTGTATATATATAGCATGGCGGGAAAGTCGTGACGTCACTCTGGTCCGACCAGACTAAAGCACAGGAGCTTGACGTATTGAAATTTAAAGGGGTTGTCCCTACATTTCTTTATACTTACCTAGAAACGTAGAGACGAACCCTTTATTTATAATGTACGTCAAGCTCATGTGGCCTAAAACGTTGGTTACTCTGGTAAACAGTGTACAAGATGGCGGCGAAAAGTAAGAAAATCTGTTGACCGAGAGAAAATACACATTTTAATTGTTGTTAAAGCATGTTTATTTGTAAAAAGATGTAAACTATGCACAATATGAAATATAGAATCGGCACTGCTATTTCTGCAGTGTTCAAAATCGTGACCTTCCTCGTCGTCCAAAAATTCCAGTCGTGACATGGGGGCTGCCATATTTTCTTTTTTTCTACTTATACTGTGATCGGTCAAATTTGGCCATTACTCGCAGGTGTACATTACTTACACTCCAGGTTTTGCAGGATGAAAACCTTCACAGTAACCATGCAATTACGGTAGGGTTCTTTAAAACAGAAGTGGATGCAATGATCAGGAATCGATACAATCAACCCACAGCTCCCATCAGAGACACCAAAGGGAAAGAAACACAAACATGAAACAACAGACCTAATGTAAACATCAAAAGCGGAAAGCCAGAAGGACAGTTACTTTCCCACCCTGCACAGGGCCTACAGTTAACGTCCCGATCCGAAGGAGCGTGTTCGGACACCGAAATTTTATTGCCGCTGCCGGGGATCGAACCCGGAACCTCTAGCATCAGAGGCAAGTGCACTAACCACTGAGCTATTTGTTTACCAAAGGTCTACCAGAGGTCGTTCGATCACACCGGTGAAAGATCATGCGCAGTTTGACTTCCGCTACCATAGTATGGTCAATGATCGAACTGCCTCATCATCATCTTCTGTAATCGGTCATTCTGATTCATACTAAATACCACAAGGTAGGCAAACGGTACCGCAAGGTAGGCAAAGGTTAAGTAGGTAGGGAAATTAATTATAAATAATATGACTGGGTAAAATAGATTAAGGAAGCACAAGATACCGCAAATTTTGCATAAGGTATAACAAGGTAGGCAAAAGCCACAAAATAAGCAAATATCGACACCTGTTTAAGATTCCTTCCATCTGCAGTAATGCAGTAGAACATCGAGTCTTGTCCACGCCATGTCCTTTTTTTCTTTTCCCCAATTAAATTTTATGTTTGTTCTCAACAATCACTGACCAGTAACTGACCAAAGGCAGTAGACCAGTGCCAATAAACATAAAAAAGAAGTGGGGTAAAGTTGGCTTGTATATATGTGTACTAAATAGAAGTGGAGGAAATGATCAGGAATATATGTGTACTAAATAGAAGAGGAATCAATGTAATTGCCTCCCCCAGAGTTGAGTATTCTCGCAATGGAAGGGTTAGCTCATGCGCAACGGTTAAAATAGGTTTATTTACATATTAAAAACAGGCTAAAACATCTGGAGCAGGATAGTGTATGTGGGTGAATCAGCGCCTATTCAACGTCGAAACGTTGTTTCTATGTTGGGTGCCTGTCGTGATTGTTGTTGGTAGATAGTTGTAACTTTCCAGCGTTGAATGAACGTTGAAACAAGAATTATCATATGACGTCATGTCTGAGAGTGTAATAAGGCTATGTAATAAATTGGACAATCCACTAGTGGATTGAATATGCAAATTAGTTAGATACGACCCGTAACGTTACATTTACGGCGTTCTTAACTATGTCGCTTTTACTAATGGCGGGATTTTGACATTTGTGAATAAAATGCGTTTTAAATGTCATCGAATAAACAGAATCTTGATTCGTGGCCATGTATTATCGAATTTATTAAACTCATTGATGAAAATATATAAAATGCTCGGCGAAGCCTCGCATTTTATTCCTTTTCCATAACTCGTTTAATAAATTCAATAATACATGACTACTCATGCAAGATCCCCTATGTCCAATGTTGTTTCGACGCTTGGCACCTGTTTGGATTGTTGTTTGTTAATGTTACCAGGTGCCTCTTTCACGAATAAAGAAATTTGTCAATGTCATTTCTTTCTTTCTTTCATGAATAAATTATTGTCATTGTCATTTCTTTCTTACTTTCTTTCTTTGCCCCGTTAACGCTGCTTCTGTTTCAAGATATACTCTGATTCAATGAAAACGCACCACTTTTAGAATTTTGATTTCTTTAGTTTAAGGTAAAAATGACTGACATTTTCAACTTATAAATATGGTATTGTAATGTTGTAACCGAAGCATGAGTTTGTTTGACACAAATACTGCATGATTTTTCATGATGTGCATGTGCACGTGTAAAATACCCCAAAATACAAAATTTTCGTAATCACGATATTTTGGCACTATATTAACTGCCATTATAAGGTCCGGATTCTTAACATTAAAAAGCCAGCGAAACATTTCAAAAGAACAAGCCAATGGGAGGTCTAAGTAACGTCGATCGTCTTCATGCCCTCGGTATGGCGGAAGGTGGGCTTTCATACCGTCAAGTTGCAGAGTCATTTACGCGACCGATTCAGGACGTCTGTGGAAAAGGCCAGGAGACCGTGGGAACCCATAACCTACCCGTAAGTTCCTTAACTGTACGGCAGCGTCTCCAGGAACGCGGTATTTCTAGCCATAAGACGTATAGGGGGAACGTTTTGACGGCGGACTGTCGAATACGTCTTCCACAGAACTGTCATTTCTAATAGAATTGACAAACAGATTTAATAGTTCTTTATGCAAGATATTTTCTATTAGTAAAATACCAAGGAGAGACAGACAGACTGAATTTGAGGTATTATCTGGTAAACTAAGCATTTACGTTGGAATTTTTCAAGGGCCTCAATGTAGAAGTAAAACAGAGATCAGGAATCGATACAATTAACTTACTCCACCCATCAAAGACACCAAAGGGAAAGAAACACAAACATTAAGCGACCAGACCATAATGGAAACCTAAACAAAGGAATGCCATAAGGACAGTTACTTTCCCACAAAATGGCCATATGGCCATCCAAAATAAAAAGAGACAAGTGATACACACAGTAAGTAACAAACAACAACATAAATCGCCACAGAAGAACCGCCTTGGAACGGTCAGTGGAAAGATTTCCACTGGGGGGCTTAAATCGATTTTACGTGGCCACAATCCTCGCCCTTACTTCCGTCGCGATTTAGAACAATAATTTGTTCAGTCCGCATGAAGGCCTCCAAACTTCAGACAAACCATAACAAAAATATACCGCGACAGAAGAACCGCCTTGGAACGGTCAATGAAACGAATTCCACTGGGGGCTTAAATCGATTTTACGTGGCCACAATCCTCGCCCTTACTTCCGTCGCGATTTAGACAAATAATTTGTTCAGTCCGCATGATGGCCTCCTAACTCATCAGTGCAACATCTCCTTGAACACAAATAATCAAAGAACCACAGAGGTGAGACAATGGTGAGGACTCGACAGCAAGAAACCACTGAAATGCTGGAGCAAAAGAAAACCAACAGTTAGACTCCGATGGGGGCGACCAGAGACAGAGCATCAGGCACCAACCAACATTACCTTGAATTAGATCTCTCTAATTCTCAATAAGCCTTTACGTTGGAACCGTCATAGAATCTGAGGCCTGACCCACCGGCGTGCAATTAAAGAGGGAAGCAAAGTTGCCAACCGTGATTGGGTTAACCACCATGCATGCAGTGTGTCGTATAACATCCATGTTGTACCCAATCTTTTTATATAGAAGAATGATTTTACGAAATTGGGTGCTAAAGTCATTGCGGTTATATATTTTCCTGAATTAATTTACTAAGTCACCATAAAATTCGGGTTCCGATAGACCTTGTTGCAGAAGAGATTTAAGTCCAATATTGAATTTTGAAATTAAATCAGAATGGCGTCTATAAAATTTTGAAAAGGCTTTGCGTAGTTTATGGTACCGATAACCCTGATTAAGAAGTTTAGCCGTAAAAATTTATTACGAGTGTTGAAGTCAGTTACATGACTACACACTCTAGCAAATCGAATTAATTGCGAAATATAAACGCCATAAATGTCTTTTTGTAGGACTTGCACCTCAAGACAATTCAATAATCTAGGTAAAACAAAAGTAGACCATATGTGTTCTCCCTGAGCAGCTTTTACCCCATCCCCCCATGAAACCCATTAAGGAATATGCCGTTTTCCTCCCTAAGGTGACTTTACCCTCCACATCGACTCTTCCAGAAGTATTTCTGACTATCCCTAGATGCGCTGTTGAGTCTATGATATAAACTCTTTCTCCAGACAGGAATATTTCCGGTTCGATGCTTTTCTTCCTTTTGTTGGTATAACACAAAGCGTGACTTTTGTTTGGGTGCATAGAGTATCTCTCACGATCAGCATTATTACCTCCGTCTGATACCATCATTTGCATGTCGTCTACATTTTCTACAAGATGAGCCAGGTCGTCGGACACATTTATGTGTGGGATGCTAGTAGCTCCTATCCTTGCCCCTGCGTATCTACTCTCTAGCTGCAACAACAGGCGGTTGTTATACCTCTTATAATGTCTTGCCGAGAATACCACACCCTGTCTAACACCCTGCTTATTGCTTATCTGTATTGACAACTCCCCAGCCAACTTAACCCTTTCCCACTCAGATACGTGTTTTTTACGTGTCTGTACACCCCCTCCCCCATTTTAAGCCCCAGAAACACCTATAATCTACATTTCCTATCCCTGGATAGTTAAGTTTGCTTTAAGATTTGTTGGGCAAAAAAGTGACCTGTTTTTTCGCGCGCCTCCCCACTAAAAATATTCTGGGGGGATTGAACGGGTGGGGGAACGCCCCCCCCCCCCCCCCCCATACTCACATCTGGCAGCTAAAATTTATATCTGAGGGTGTCTGGGGTCAAAAATGCCTCAAAATTGATGCTGATAAAACATGCTGCAAACAGTGAAAATGGCCAGTGCCAAACCCCTTAAATGTTGCCTTTACAGCTGTGTGAAGATTAAGATTTGGTCAAAAATTTGTGTGAAATCACACTTTTTGCCAACTTTGAGATGCCCCCTCATTACCATGACAACAATGATCAAGTCATGAAAGATTGCATTTGAAAGGCTACTAACCAATGAACATTCGTACCGGTTTTGTGTAAAACAGACCATCCATTATGAAACAATGGCTAGTTGAAGTTGCTGTCTGTCACAACACTGTGAAAGCAGCGAAATTCACAAAATCCCTGAGTGGTAAAGGGTTAACCCTGGATGAACATCCATAGTAGAGATCTTTCAGTAAGAGCCAATCCCCAACCTGAATGCCATCAAGGTAAAGTTTTCTCTATAATGAATTCTGATCAACTACATCAAAGGCTTTTTGTGTGTCTAGAGTTGTTAAATACAATTCTTGTTTATTGTTCCCTGCCTCTAGGAGTCTAACTGTTGGTTTTCCTTTGCTCCAGCATTTCAGCGGTTCCTTGCTGTCGAGTCCTCACCGTTGTCTCACCTCTGTGGTTCTTTGATTTTTGTGTTCACGGAGATGTTGCACTGGTGAGTAAGGAGGCCTTCATGCGGACTGAACAAATTATTTGTCTAAATCGCGACGGAAGTAACGGCGAGGTTCTTGGCCACGTAAAATCGATTTAAGCCCCCACCCCCCCCCCCCCCCCCCCCCCAGTGGAAATCTTCCACTGACCGTTCCAAGGCGGCTCTTCTGTGGCGATTTATTTATGTTGTTGTTTGTTACTTACTGTGTGTGTCGCTTGTGTCTTTTAATTTTGGATGGCCATATGGCCATTTTGTGGGAAAGTAACTGTCCTTATGGCCTTCCTTTGTTTAGGTTTCCATTATGGTCTGGTCGTTTAATGTTTGTATTTCTTTCCCTTTGGTGTCTTTTATGGGTGGAGTAAGTTAATTGTATCAATTCCTGATCTTTGTTTTACTTCTACTTTATCTAGTATGCATTCACTCAAGATGAGGACTGCATTAAGGGACGAACAACCAGAAGTAAAACCTTTTTGGAATCTCGATTGTGTTTCCTGTAGAACCGAATGATGTCGCTTATTAATGATATGCTCAAGAATCTTAAGCAAGACCGGAGTCACTGTTATTCCTCTATAGTTCCCTGGTTGCCGCGCACTGTAATTGTTAGTTTTTGTTTGATCTAAGGTATAACGTCCCCGTCAACACTGTATATGTCATTTTTGGAGCCACTGCTTCACATTTTGTGGGACTTTTACCCGGCATTGAGATGAATTACATTTCAAGCCCTGCCGCTCAATGAAACCAATAGGGTTTATATGCATGGACGGTCAGACCCGCACAACTAATCCTGAACGGGTAGTTTGAACCTGCCTACCTGATAAATATTATTAATTATTAAAGAAAGATATCCTCTATATACGTTCAAATTTATAGGCCCCTCCAACCCTCACTCAACCCCACGCCCATCGGGGCTTGGAGAAATAGATTGGGCTGCATGCGGATTCCACGCAGGGCTGAAATCGACCACACTTGGGTACTCGTTAACGGCTTACCTATACTGGTTTCAATGGGCGCCAGGATTGAGATGTCATTTCATCTCAAGGTCGGGTAAAAGGTTTCCAAAATAGGAAGCGACGTCTTTAAAATGACCTTAATATTGTTGACAGGGACGATAAACTTCAATTAAAAAAAATACATATTTGATTTCATTTTCTATGACGGTTCCAGCGTAAAGGCTTATTGACGCCTATTACTGCCTATTCGAAATTCGCAAAATTGCAGTATGTTTCCTCTGGCTTTCTTTGCCGGATCATTACAGGGTCACTGATGAGGCTTTATTAGCCGAAACTACGTAGTATGACCCATCTTCTTTCTTATGAATGTTTTCATTGCTCTTAAAGGAACTCATTTTTTATTTTTATTTGCCTTCACTGCAGCTGGTGTTGTGCCGTGTGGCGGCCGTAAAACGTCTCCCCGTACATCAACCATAGTGCAGTTTATATTTTACTTTTGGTCATTTGAGATCAGCGTGAATATTCTGAGAAATCAGAAATAAATTATTGGTTTAGACTCATATTCTAGATTTGTTTTTAATTATTTGGACCCCATTTTGATTTATATCAGCCTTTGTATCGACTGCCTATTCGAAATTCGCAAAATTGTAGTATGTTTCCTCTGGCTTTCTTTGCCGGATCATTACAGGGTCACTGATGAGGCTTTATTAGCCGAAACTACGTTGTATGACCCATGTTCTTTCTTATGAATGTTTTCATTGGTCTTAAAGCAACTCATTTTTTATTTTTATTTGCCTTCACTGCAGCTGGTGTTGTGCCGTGTGGCGGCCGTAAAACGTCTCCCCGTACATCAACCATAGTGCAGTTTATATTTTACTTTTGGTCCTTTGAGATCAGCGTGAATATTCTGAGAAATCAGAAATAAATTATTGGTTTAGACTCATATTCTAGATTTGTTTTTAATTATTTGGACCCCATTTTGATTTATATCAGTCTTTGTATCGACTGCCTATTCGAAATTCGCAAAATTGCAGTATGTTTCCTCTGGCTTTCTTTGCCGGATCATTACAGGGTCACTGATGAGGCTTTATTAGCCGAAACTACGTAGTATGACCCATCTTCTTTCTTATGAATGTTTTCATTGCTCTTAAAGGAACTCATTTTTTATTAGCTCACCAGAGCCGAAGGCTCCGGGGGAGCTTTTAGGATAGGCAGTTGTCCGTCGTCGTCTGCGTCGTCGGCGTCGTCGTCGTCGTCGTCTGCGTCTGCGTCTGCGTCGTCAACACTTTCAAACGACATCTCCTCTGAAGCCACTGGGCCGATTGAGTCCAAATTTCATCTGTAGCATCCTTGGGTTGGGGGATTGAAAGTTTGTGTTTTTTATGAAATTCGGCTCATTGGTTTGGTTGCTATGGCAACTTAGAGTTTCCATAGACTTATAATGGGGAAAATTGAAAAATGGCATTTACTGCCAAGCCACTGCAGATATTTTGACAAAACTTTCATAGAAATATTCCTTAGGCAATCTACCATCTGCCATATGATTTTAGGCCTACTGCTCATTTGTATTGGTTGCCACGGAAACCAAAATGAAAAAATAGAAAAAAAAATACTTAAAAAATCATCTCCTCAGAAACCGTATGCTCTATGAGGCTGAAAGTTTATGGAAATATTCACCATATTTGCCTTTACAGGTTTTGTGTTTTTTATGAAATTCGGCTCATTAGTTTGGTTGCTATGGCAACTTAGATTTTCCATAGACTTATAATGGGGAAAATTGAAAAATGGCATTAACTACAAAGCCTTTGCAGATATTTTGACAAAACTTTCATAGAAATGTTCCTTTAGTAAACTTCTCTCAGCCATATGCTTTTATGTCAACCTGGGGGTCCAGTTGGTTGTGCCGGGGCCATACCCTGCCCCCAGTACTTCATAAAATGACTTATATCTCAGAAACCTTACAGATCCCCACCCCTAAACCATATATATTCTTGTTCCTATTGATAAGACGCATTCAGTGACACCAACCTGGAGGTCCTCCGGGATGTGCCGAGGCCATGCCCCACCCCCTCCACTTCATAAAAGGCCCAATATCTCGGAAACCATTCAGATCCCCACCCGTGAACCCTATATACTCTTGTTCCTATTGATAAGACGCATTCAGTGACATCAAACTGGGGGTCCCCCGGGATGCGCCGGGGCCATGTCCCGCCCCTCCATTTCATAAAAGGCCCAATATCTCGGAAACCTTACAGATCCCCACCCCTAAACCATATATATTCTTGCTCCTTATGATAAGACGCATTCATTGACCCCAAATTGGGGGTCTTCCTGGGTGCGCCGGAGCCATGCCCCACCCCTTCACTTCACAAAAGGCCATATATCTCAGAAACTGTTCAGATCCCCACCCCTAAACCATATATGTTCTTGTTCATTATGATGAGACACATTCAGTGACACCAACCTGGGGGTCCCCAGGGATGTGCTGGGGCCATGCCCCACCCCCTCCATTTCATAATATCACAATATCTCGGAAACCTTACAGATCCCCACCCCTAAACCATATATATTCTTGTACCTTATGATAAGACACTTTCATTGACACCAACCTGGGGGTCTCCCTGGGCCTTGCCCCACCCCTGCACTTCACAAAAGGCCTTATATCTCAGAAACTGTTCAGAGCCCCACCCCTAAACCATATATATTCATCTTCCTTATGATAAGGCACATTCATTGACACCAGCTTGTGAGTCCCCGGGGCATGCCCGGGCCTTGCTCCACTGCTTGACTTCATTAAAAGCCACATATCTCAGAAATAGTTAAGATCCCCACCCCTAAACCATATATATTCTTGTTCCTTATGATAAGACTCATTCAGTCACACCAACTTGGGGGTCTCTTTGTGCTGAGGCAATGTGCCCCGCCCTTCCACTTCATAAAAGGCCATATATTTCAGAAACCATTCAAATCCCCACCCCATATTCATATATGTTCTTGTTCCTTATTATTAGCACACCTACTGTAGTGGTGTCCGCAGGGGCCAGTCCTCTCCTTTCCACTTCATGAAAGGATATCTTGGAAACCGTTCAGATTCCCACCCCTAAACCATATATATACTTGGTCCTTATGATGAGACACATTTAGGGACAACAATCTTGGGCTTTCCTGGGAACGACAGGGCATGCTCCAACCCCTCCACTTATATCTCCAGCCATGCAGATCCCCACTGCTAAACCATATATATTCTTGTTCTTTGTGATAAGACACATTTAGTGATACCAACCAGGGCTCCATTGGGTCCATGCCCCACCCCCTCTACTTCATAAAAGGCCTAATGTTTCATATACTGAGTCCACATTGATGCTCATTTGGATATGGGGGTTCATTTGGCAGATTAAAATGTTATCATGTTAAAATACATGGCTGCAATTTGGCAGTGCCCACCTGAGCTCTGGTGAGCATAGTGGCCCATGGGCCTCTTGTTTTTATTTGCCTTCACTGCAGCTGGTGTTGTGCCATGTGGCGGTCGTAAAACGTCTCCCCGTACATCAACCATAGTGCAGTTTATATTTTACTTTTGGTCCTTTGAGATCAGCGTGAATATTCTGAGAAATCAGAAATAAATTATTGGTTTAGACTCATATTCTAGATTTGTTTTTAATTATTTGGACCCCATTTTGATTTATATCAGTCTTTTTATCGACTGCCTATTCGAAATTCGCAAAATTGCAGTATGTTTCCTCTGGCTTTCTTTGCCGGATCATTACAGGGTCACTGATGGGGCTTTATTAGCCGAAACTACGTAGTATGACCCATCTTCTATCTTATGAATGTTTTCATTGCTCTTAAAGGAACTGATTTTTGATTTGTATTTATCAGCCGAAACTACGTAGTATGACCCATCTTCTTTCTTATGAATGCTTCATTGCTCTTAAAGGAACTCATTTTTGATTTTTATTATTGAGTATTAGAGAGATCTAATTCAATGTAATGTTGGTTGGTACCTGATGCTCTGTCTCTGGTCGGGCCCATCGGAGTCTTACTATTGGTTTTCTTTTGCTCCAGCATTTCAGTGGTTTCTTGCTGTCGAGTCCTCACCGTTGTTTCACCTCTGTGGGTGTTTGATTATTTGTGTTCACGCAGATGTTGCACTGATGAGTTAGGAGGCCTTCGTGCAGACTGAACAAATTATTTGTCTTAATCGCGACGGAAGTAAGGGCGAGGATTGTTGCCACGTAAAATCGATTTAAGCCCCCCCCCCCCCCCCCTAGTGGAATTGGTTTCCGCTGACCGTTCTAAGGCGGTTCTTCTGTCGCGGTTTATTTTTGTTATGGTTTGTCTTTGGGTGTTTGTGTCGCTATATTGTTTTGTTTTGGATAGCCTGTTGGCCATTTTGTGAGAAAGTACTGTCCTTTTGGCTTTCCGCTATTGAGGTTTCCGTTGGGGTCTGTTGTTTCATGTTTGTGTTTCTTTCCCTTTGGTGTCTCTGATGGGAGCTGTGGGTCAATTGTATCGATTCCTGATCATTGCCCCCGCTTCTATTTTTAGCTCACCGTCACGTAGTGACGAGGTGAGCTTATGGGATCACTTTTCGTCCGTCGTCCGTCGTGCGTCAGTGCGTCCGTGCGTCAGTGCGTCCGTGCGTCCGTAAACAATTTCTTTAAACGACATCTCCTCCTAAACCACTGATCGGATTTTGACCAAACTTCACAGAAATGATCCTTAGGTGGTTCCCTTTCAAAGTTGTTCAAAAGGTTCCGGTCCGTTGCACATATAGGATTTTGGGGCCAAAAATAGATTTTTTTCACCAAAAACTTTAAAAATCTTCTTCTCTGAAACCACAAGGCCCAGGTCTTTGATATTTGGTATGAAGCTTCATCTAGTGGACCCCTACCAAGATTTTCAAATTATAGTGCTGGGGCCAAAAATGCCCCCGCTCCGGGGCCCTTTGGTTTTACATGGGCTTATATAGGGAATCTTTAAAAATCTTCTTCTCTGAAACCGTAAGGCCCAGGTCTTTGATATTTGGTCTGAAGCTTCATCTAGTGGACCCCTACCAAGATTGTTCAAATTATAGTGCTGGGGCCAAAAATGCCCCCGCTCCGGGGCCCTTTGGTTTTACATGGGCTAATATAGGGAAAATCTTTAAAAATCTTCTTCTCTGAAACCGTAAGGCCCAGGTCTTTGATATTTGGTCTGAAGCTACATCTAGTGGACCCCTACCAAGATTGTTCAAATTATAGTGCTGGGGCCAAAAATGCCCCCGCCCCGGGCCCCTTTGCTTTTACATGGGCTAATATAGGGAAAATCTTGAAAAATCTTCTTCTCTGAAACCGCAAGGCCCAGGTCTTTGATATTTGGTATGAAGCTTCATCTAGTGGACCCCTACCAAGATTGTTCAGATTAAAGTGCTGGGGCCAAAAATGCCCCCGCTCCGGGGCCCTTTGGTTTAACATGGGCTTACATAGGGAAAATCTTTTAAAATTTTCTTCTCTGAAACTGCAAGGCCCAGGTCTTTGATATTTGGTATGAAGCTTCATCTAGTGGACCCCTACCAAGATTGTTCAAATTATAGTGCTGGGGCCAAAAATGCCCCCGCTCCGGGGCCCTTTGGTTTTACATGGGCTTATATAGGGAAAATCTTTAAAAATCTTCTTCTCTGAAACCGTAAGGCCCAGGTCTTCGATATTTGGTCTGAAGCTTCATCTAGTGGACCCCTACCAAGATTGTTCAAATTATAGTGCTGGGGCCAAAAATGCCCCCGCTCCGGGGCCCTTTGGTTTTACCTGGGCTTATACAGGGAAAATCTTTAAAAATCTTCTTCTCTGAAACCGTAAGGCCCAGGTCTTTGATATTTGGTCTGAAGCTACATCTAGTGGACCCCTACCACGATTGTTCAAATTATAGTGCTGGGGCCAAAAATGCCCCCGCCCCGGGCCCCTTTGATTTTACATGGGCTAATATAGGGAAAATCTTTAAAAATCTTCTTCTCTGAAACCGCAAGGCCCAAGTCTTTGATATTTGGTATGAAGCTTCAACTAGTGGACCCCTACCAAGATTGTTCAAATTATAGTGCTGGGGCCAAAAATGCCCCCGCTCCGGGGCCCTTTGGTTTTACATGGGCTTATATAGGGAAAATCTTAAAAAATCTTCTTCTCTGAAACCGAAAGGCCCAGGTCTTTGATATTTGGTATGAAGCTTCAGCTAGTGGACCCCTACCAAGATTGTTCAAATTAAAGTGCTGGGGCCAAAAATGCCCCCGCTCCGGGGCCCTTTGTTTTAACATGGGCTTACATTGGGAAAATCTTTTAAAATTTTCTTCTCTGAAACTGCAAGGCCCAGGTCTTTGATATTTGGAATGAAGCTTCATCTTGTGGACCCCTACCAAGATTGTTCAAATTATAGTGCTGGGGCCAAAAATGCCCCCGCTCCGGGGCCCTTTGGTTTTACATGGGCTTATATGGGAAACATCTTTAAACATCTTCTTGTCTGAAACAGTAAGGCCCAGGTCTTTGATATTTGGTCTGAAGCTTCATCTAGTGGACCCCTACCAAGATTGTTCAAATTATAGTGCTGGGGCCAAAAATGTCCCCGCTCCGGGCCCTTTGGTTTTACATGGGCTTATTTAGGGAAAATCTTTAAAAATCTTCTTCTCTGAAACCGTAAGGCCCAGGTCTTTGATATTTGGTCTGAAGCTACATCTAGTGGACCCCTACCAAGATTGTTCAAATTATAGTGCTGGGGCCAAAAATGCCCCCGCCCCAGGCCCCTTTGATTTTACATGGGCTAATATAGGGAAAATCTTTAAAAATCTTTTTCTCTGAAACCGCAAGGCCCAGGTCTCTGATATTTGGTATGAAGCTTCAACTAGTGGACCCCTACCAAGATTGTTCAAATTATAGTGCTTGGGCCAAAAATGCTCCCGCTCCAGGGCCCTTTGGTTTTACATGGTCTTATAAAGGGAAGATCTTTAAAAATCTTCTTCTCTGAAACCCTTAGGCCCAGTTCTTTGATATTTGGTATGAAGCTTCATCTAGTGGACCCCTACCAATATTGTTCAAATTATAGTGCTGGGGCCAAAAATGCCCCCGCCCCGGGGCCCTTTGTTTTAACATGGGCTTATACAGGGAAAATCTTTAAAAATCTTCTTCTCTGAAACCGTAAGGCCCAGGTCTTTGATATTTGGTCTGAAGCTACATCTAGTGGACCCCTACCAAGATTGTTCAAATTATAGTGCTGGGGCCAAAAATGCCCCCGCCCCGGGCCCCTTTGGTTTAACATGGGCTTACATAGGGAAAATCTTTTAAAATTTTCTTCTCTGAAACTGCAAGGCCCAGGTCTTTGATATTTGGTATGAAGCTTTATCTAGTGGACCCCCACCAAGATTGTTCAAATTATAGTGCTGGGGCCAAAAATGCCCCCGCTCCGGGGCCCTTTGGTTTTACATGGGCTTATACAAGGAAAATCTTTAAAAATCTTCTTCTCTGAAACCGTAAGGCCCAGGTCTTTGATATTTGGTATGAAGCTTCATCTAGTGGACCCCTACCAAGATTGTTCAAATTATAGTGCTGGAGCCAAAAATGCCCCCGCTCCGGGGCCCTTTGGTTTTACATGGGCTTACATAGGGAAAATCTTTTGAAATTTTCTTCTCTGAAACCGCAAGGCCCAGGTCTTTGATATTTGGTATGAAGCTTCACCTAATGGACCCCTACCAAGATTGTTCAAATTATAGCCCTGGGACCAAAAATGCCCCCTGCCCCGGGGCCCTTTGATTTTACATGGGCTTATATAGGGAAAATCTTTAAAAATCTTCTTCTCTAAAACCGCTAGGCCCAGGTCTTTGATATTTGGTATGAAGCTTCACCTAGTGGACCCCTACAAAGATTGTTCAAATTATAGTGCTGGGGCAAAAAATGCCCCCACCCTGGGGCCCTTTGGTTTTACATGGGCTTATATAGGGAAAATCTTTAAAAATTTTCTTCTCTGAAACCCTAAGGCCCATGTCTTTGATATTTGGTATGACTTCACCCCACAAGGCCCAGCCCCCCCCCCCCCCCCCCCCCCCCCCACGCCCCGGGGCTTTTTGGTTTTACATGGGCTTATACAGGGAAAATCTTAAAAAAACTTCTTCTCTGAAACCGCAAGTCCCAGGTCTTTGATATTTGGTATGAAGCTTCACCTAGTGGACCCCAACCATGGTTGTTCAAATTATAGCCCTAGGGCCAAAAATGCCCCTGCTCCGGGGCCCTTTGGTTATACATAGACTTATATATGGAAAATCTTGAAAAATCTTCTCTGAAACCAAAAGGCCCAGGTCTTTGATATTTGGTATGAGGCTTAATCTAGTGGAACCCTACCAAGATTGTTCAAATTATAGTGCTGGGGCCAAAATTGTCTTCTCTGAAACCGTAAGGCCCATGTCTTTGATATTTGGTATGAAGCTTCACCCCACAAGGCCCAGGCCCTGGGGGCCAAAAATGCCCCAATCCCTGGGCCTTTTGGTTTTACATGGGCTTATAAAGGGAAGATCTTTAAAAGTCTTCTTCTCTGAAGTCGTAAGGCCCAGGTCTTTGTTATACGGTATGAAGCTTCATCTAGTGGACCCCAACCAAGATTGTTCAAATTATAGTGCTGGGGCCAAAAATGCCCCCGCCCCGTGGCCCTTTGGTTTTACATGAGCTTATATAGGGAAAATCTTTAAAAATCTTCTTCTCTGAAACCGCAAGGCCCAGGTCTTTGATATTTGGTATGAAGCTTCATCTAGTGGACCCCTACCAAGATTGTTCAAATTAAAGTGTTGGGGCCAAAAATGCCCCCGCTCCAGGGCCCTTTGGTTTTACATGGGCTTACACAGGGAAAACCTTTTAAAATTTTCTTCTCTGAAACCGCAAGGCTCAGGTCTTTGATATTTGATATGAAGCTTCATCTAGTGGAACCCTACCAAGATTGTTCAAATTATAGTGCTGGGGCCAAAAATGCCCCCGCCCCAGGCCCCTTTGATTTTACATGGGCTAATATAGGGAAAATCTTTAAAAATCTTTTTCTCTGAAACCGCAAGGCCCAGGTCTCTGATATTTGGTATGAAGCTTCAACTAGTGGACCCCTACCAAGATTGTTCAAATTATAGTGCTTGGGCCAAAAATGCTCCCGCTCCAGGGCCCTTTGGTTTTACATGGTCTTATAAAGGGAAGATCTTTAAAAATCTTCTTCTCTGAAACCCTTAGGCCCAGTTCTTTGATATTTGGTATGAAGCTTCAACTAGTGGACCCCTACCAATATTGTTCAAATTATAGTGCTGGGGCCAAAAATGCCCCCGCCCCGGGGCCCTTTGGTTTAACATGGGCTTATACAGGGAAAATCTTTAAAAATCTTCTTCTCTGAAACCGTAAGGCCCAGGTCTTTGATATTTGGTCTGAAGCTACATCTAGTGGACCCCTACCAAGATTGTTCAAATTATAGTGCTGGGGCCAAAAATGCCCCCGCCCCGGGCCCCTTTGGTTTAACATGGGCTCGTTTTTGATTTTTATTTGCCTTCACTGCAGCTGGTGTTGTGCCGTGTGGCGGCCGTAAAACGTCTCCCCGTACATCAACCATAGTGCAGTTTATATTTTACTTTTGGTCCTTTGAGATCAGCGTGAATATTCTGAGAAATCAGAAATAAATTATTGGTTTAGATTCATTTTCTAGACCGGTTGTTAATTATTTGGACCCCATTTTGATTTATATCAGTCTTTGAATCGACTGCCTGTTCGAAATTCACAAATTTGCAGTATGTTTCCTCTGGCTTTCGTTGCCGGATCATTACAGGGTCACTGATGAGGCTTTATTAGCCGAAACTACGTAGTATGGCCCATCTTCTTTCTTATGAATGTTTTCATTGCTCTTAAAGGAACTCGTTTTTGATTTTTATTTGCCTTCACTGCAGCTGGTGTTGTGCCGTGTGGCGGCCGTAAAACGTCTCCCCGTACATCAACCATAGTGCAGTTTATATTTTACTTTTGGTCCTTTGAGATCAGCGTGAATATTCTGAGAAATCAGAAATAAATTATTGGTTTAGATTCATTTTCTAGACCGGTTGTTAATTATTTGGACCCCATTTTGATTTATATCAGTCTTTGAATCGACTGCCTGTTCGAAATTCACAAATTTGCAGTATGTTTCCTCTGGCTTTCGTTGCCGGATCATTACAGGGTCACTGATGAGGCTTTATTAGCCGAAACTACGTAGTATGGCCCATCTTCTTTCTTATGAATGTTTTCATTGCTCTTAAAGGAACTCGTTTTTTGATTTTTATTTACATAGGGAAAATCTTTTAAAATTTTCTTCTCTGAAACTGCAAGGCCCAGGTCTTTGATATTTGGTATGAAGCTTTATCTAGTGGACCCCCACCAAGATTGTTCAAATTATAGTGCTGGGGCCAAAAATGCCCCCGCTCCGGGGCCCTTTGGTTTTACATGGGCTTATACAAGGAAAATCTTTAAAAATCTTCTTCTCTGAAACCGTAAGGCCCAGGTCTTTGATATTTGGTATGAAGCTTCATCTAGTGGACCCCTACCAAGATTGTTCAAATTATAGTGCTGGAGCCAAAAATGCCCCCGCTCCGGGGCCCTTTGGTTTTACATGGGCTTACATAGGGAAAATCTTTTGAAATTTTCTTCTCTGAAACCGCAAGGCCCAGGTCTTTGATATTTGGTATGAAGCTTCACCTAATGGACCCCCTACCAAGATTGTTCAAATTATAGCCCTGGGACCAAAAATGCCCCCTGCCCCGGGGCCCTTTGATTTTACATGGGCTTATATAGGGAAAATCTTTAAAAATCTTCTTCTCTAAAACGGCTAGGCCCAGGTCTTTGATATTTGGTATGAAGCTTCACCTAGTGGACCCCTACAAAGATTGTTCAAATTATAGTGCTGGGGCAAAAAATGCCCCCACCCTGGGGCCCTTTGGTTTTACATGGGCTTATATAGGGAAAATCTTTAAAAATTTTCTTCTCTGAAACCCTAAGGCCCATGTCTTTGATATTTGGTATGACTTCACCCCACAAGGCCCAGGCCCCCCCCCCCCCCCCCCCCCCCCCCCACGCCCCGGGGCTTTTTGGTTTTACATGGGCTTATACAGGGAAAATCTTAAAAAACTTCTTCTCTGAAACCGCAAGTCCCAGGTCTTTGATATTTGGTATGAAGCTTCACCTAGTGGACCCAACCATGGTTGTTCAAATTATAGCCCTAGGGCCAAAAATGCCC
>CAUZLF010000161.1:0-167812 GCA_963580285.1 Lucinisca nassula
AAATGCCCCCCCCCCCACCTCACACACACACCACCCCCCCCCCCCCCCCTTCCACACACACACACACACGCCAAATTCTGCAACGGAAGTCCAGATGGCTTTTCTCCGGGTACTTCGGCTTTCGCTTACCTCTGATTAACGATCGGCTCGATATGATTGTAAAAAATCTTGAAAGGGCCGTAAAATCAAAAACCAAACACGCAGGCCAATGTGTGACGCGAAGTACTGCAACGGAAGTCCAGATGGCTTTTCGCCGAGTACTTCGGCTTTTGGGCTTTTGCTTACGTCTGATTAACGATCGGCTGGATATGATTGTAAAAATTTTGAAAGGGAATTAAAATCAAGAGAAAAAGTTAGAAATTAGAAGTTAGAAGTAAGAAGTTAGAAGCAAGAAGTTAGAAGTAAGAAGTTAGAAGAAAGAAGTTAGAAATAAGAAATGCACCCCCCCACACACACACACAAACACACGCACTAGCGCACGCACGCACGACACCCCCACACACACCAGGTTCTGCAACAGAAGTCCAGATGGCTTTTCTCCGGGTACTACGGCTTTTGCTAACCTCTTATTAACGATCGTCTCGATATGAATGTAAAAATCTTGAAAGGGTCGGAAAATCAATACAAAAAAACAACAACAAAAAAAACAACAAAAAACAACAAAAAAAAAACAAACAAAAAAAAAAAAACGTACAACATGGAAGTTATAAGTTAGAAATTAGAAGTAAGAAGTTAGAAATAAGAAATCGCCCTACCCGGCTTTCGTACATGGTTAGAGCATTGGACTGTCACCTGGTTTCGCATCCCAATATAGGCGGGGATTTTTCAGCTATGCCAAACATGTGATAAATACATGGTCCTTTGCGCAACGTCACAACGTCGACCTTGACAACCCTGTGCTTTCAATCAAAATTCTACTAAACCTCCTAAAATAACCCAGTTTAAAATTGGATAAACTCGTTTGTGTCATTTCATATATTTTTTTAAACTCGCCGAAGTCTCATTTCATAAATTTTCTTGAGTCTAAAATGCAGTGAAACTGCAAAGAATCGAATACCAAGACATTGAGCCGGGGCACAGCGTTTCCTACAATTTACATGTGCGCCCAGCAAAGAATCAGATCAGTCTGAGCATCCATATAGTCTGTCCAGAGACCTCTCTCTCTGTGTGAAATAGCACTGGGCCCTTAGCTATCCCGGGAGCGCACAACGAAGACTCTGATCAGACTGCGCGGATGCGCAGACTGATCTGAGTCTTCGCTGGGCACAAATATAAAATGTAGGAAATGCTGTTCCGACTGAACTGTTTGAGATAGGGGTAGATCGAGTCACTGAGGGTTACTTTTAGCGACAGACCAGGAGCCAGAATAGGGATAATTATGGGGTATATCATCCATGCAACATGGTGCATTCTTTCAACCCTCCAAAAAGGTTAATTTTCTAATGAAAATTTATGATAATTGTCTTATTTATACTTCAAACATATGTTGTGGGTGATCGTTAGAACCGCCTCAATCGAGGCGGTTCTAACGAGTACCCACAACATATGTCCTGGAGCAGAAATAAGGAAAATAATGTATACCTCCGTAAACCCCAGTTTTCTCTATATAAAGTGGGCTCTATAGGGTGTTCATCTCACGGAATCGTTCACGTGATGTTTCGATTTATAAAATCAAGGTATGTACTCGTTAAAAACGCCTCATTGAGTAAACACAACATACAGTTAGAAATTAACCTACTTAAATGGATCAAAATATATAGATATGTGAGGCTTTGATAAGAGTTTTCTTGGGACATAAGAATGAGTTCCTGTAAACCATTGTAAAGGAGCCATCCGCGATCGAAACACAGAGGTTTTGTTGTAATCTACTTACTCATGAAAAAGAACTGCATGATTCCTCCACTTCCAATGGCGTTAAACCCGCCCCCTCCGCCCGAATACATCGGGACTGCCGGGTAATACGTCTTGTACATGTTACCATAGGCTAAAGTCACACAGCAGACGAGGGCTGTTAAACCAAGGACAACCAATTTGCTCATTGTGGATGATTATCAAGAATATCTGAAAGATGAAAAAACAAGTTGGTTAGCAAGTTGTCTCTGCTGGGACAGTTGATGGGTTTAAGGCCATAATTTGAAAACTTAGTTGTTGGCAGGGACTGCCATGTTATGGTTGTCCCTGAGGACTGCTTGTAAATAGTTTTAACCGCGATGGCTTTGTCAGAATATGTGTATATACTTCTTTGTTTGTTTATTTTTGACAACTTATGTGCAACACACCAACCTGCCATCATGGTCAGATTGATGACCCAACCTGCCATCATGGTCAGATTGATGACCCAACCTGCCATCATGGTCAGATTGATGACCGAACCTGCCATCATGGTCAGATTGATGACCCAACCTGCCATCATGGTCAGATTGATGATCCAACCTGCCATCATGGTCAGATTGATGACCCAACCTGCCATCATGGTCAGATTGATGACCGAACCTGCCATCATGGTCAGATTGATGACCCAACCTGTCATCATGGTCAGATTGATGACCCAACCTGCCATCATGGTCAGATTGATGACCCAACCTGCCATCATGGCCAGATTGATGACCCAACCTGCCATCATGGTCAGATTGATGACCCAACCTGCCATCATGGTCAGATTGATGACCCAACCTGCCATCATGGTCAGATTGATGACCCAACCTGCCATCATGGTCAGATTGATGACCCAACCTGCCATCATGGTCAGATTGATGACCCAACCTGCCATCATGGTCAGATTGATGACCCAACCTGCCATCATGGTCAGATTGATGACCCAACCTGCCATCATGGTCAGATTGATGACCCAACCTGCCATCATGGTCAGATTGATGATCCAACCTGCCATCATGGTCAAATTGATGACCCAACCTGCCATCATGGTCAGATTGATGACCCAACCTGCCATCATGGTCAGATTGATGACCCAACCTGCCATCATGGTCAGATTGATGACCGAGTGCAGGATAGAGACCGAGTGCAAGATAGATAGATAGATAGATAGATAGATAGATAGATAGATAGATAGATAGATAGATAGATAGATAGATAGGTAGATAGATAGATAGATAGATAGATAGATAGATAGATAGATAGATACTATCTATCTATCTATCTATCTATCTATCTATAGATAGATAGATAGATAGATAGATAGATAGATAGATAGATAGATAGATAGATAGATAGGTAGGTAGGTAGGTAGATAGATAGATAGATAGATAGATAGATAGATAGATAGATAGATATATATATAGATAGATAGATAGATAGATAGATAGATAGATAGATAGATAGATAGATAGAGAAACGTCGAGATTACACAAAATGTCACATAAGTAGAATTCATCATTATTGTTCACTGGACCCGAGGGTTGGGATTTCCTGTCCCCACTAAAAAACTATGATCGATTGTTTTTCTGACGTACAACCTGAGGGCGTGTTGATTCAGTGGCAGCCTTTTTCCTTCATTAAAGATGGAGGAATGTGGGCATAACCAAACATGAGCCCCGCCAAGCGAATTTGGGTCTTCGAGCATTCCGTCATGACAAATTTTAACTGCGCATGCCCAGCCATTCAGAGGGGCCAGGGATATGGCTTTCTGTCTGAAGGTTTCTCTTGATTCACTGCTTGTATGAGCGAGCAGCGAAGGTTCTGGTGAGACTGCGCGGATGCGCAGGCTCGCCTGAACCTTCGCTGCTCGCATAGGCGATAAGTACCAAAATCGCTTGACGCGGCTCACATTATAACAAAGTTGAATTTTGGTACCAAAATATCCCCGTTGATAATTAAAAAAAAAAACAAAAAAAAAAAAAAAAACAACAAACGCATAACTACGGAACCCGGTAAGGGACATGATATTTTTTTTTATTTTATAAGTTGTGCGCACAAGATAATATCTTGTGCGGACAACATATTATCTTGTGCGGACAACATATTATCTTGTGCAGACAAGATATTATCTTGTGCGGACAAGATAATATCTTGTCCGCACAACATAATATCTTGTCCGCACAAGATATTATCTTGTCCGCACAAGATATTAAGTTGTGCGAACAAGATATTATCTTGTCCGCACAAGATAATATCTTGTCCGCACAACTTCCCAAGATCTATGTTGTGCAAACAAGATAATATGTTGTGCGAACAAGATAATATCTTGTGCGCACAAGATATTATGTTGTGCAAACAAGATCATATCTTGTCCGCACAAGATAATATCTTGTCATCACAAGATAATATGTTATCCGAACAAGATAATATCTTGTCCGCTGAAGATATTATCTTGTTCGCACAACATAATAAAAATAAAAGATCATGTCCCTTCACGGGTTCCGTACATAACCGCACCTGATTCAGAAATAAGGGAGTTAAAGACGTTTGAACTTGCGAGTTGCTTTTTCACAAGCTAACGTCTCTAATGTAGAAACAATATCCGACTTATCTGACAGTCACCGAAATTCGCGTCCGAGCTGTCCCGTTCGGTGATAAAGATTTCTGTCTCGTATGAGTGTCAATGTGGGACCAATCTCGCCACTAATAGGTCTAAAAGGCATTGATATCTGAGTAAAATCACGTAAACAAGTCCATGTAATGAACACCCTCTAAATCCCACTTTATATAGAGAAAACTGGGGTTTACGGGGGATACATTATTTGTTCTTATTTCTGCTACAAGATATAAGATGCGGGTACTCGTTAGAACCGCCTCAACGAGGCGCTAAGGCGGTTGTAACGAGCACCCGCAACCTATGTTTGCAGTATAGATAAGAAAAAAATCACGGATTTTCATCAGAAAAGTAGCCATTTTGGATATGTGAAAAAAAATCACTATTTCGCATGGGTGTTCTACCCTCCAAATTGTCGTCGTTCTGATGACATCACGAAAACACGCCTATATAATTCTGACCCCCTCGAACCCCGCCTTTATATAGTAAAACTGGGGTTTACGGGAGTAAACCTTATTTTTCTTATTTCTGTTCTAAAATATACAGGAGGAGGAGGCGGTTCTAACGAGTACCCACAATCTATATTTTGAGCAGAAATATGAAAAATATCAGAATGTTTCAGCTTAAAATTTTGCTTTATTCAGCGGTAAAGTTTACAATGTATTTGTATAGGCGTGTTTTCGTAATATGATGATTTTAATGGAAGCTTCATCATAAGGAAACCTGTCATCGGGGTTCTTCTGTCGCGGTTTATTTTTTGTTATGGTTTGTCTTTGGGTGTGTGTATCGATTATATGTTTGTTTTTAGTTTTGTTTTGTTAACCATAGGGGCTTGAATCATAAAAAATTATAAAAAAAAAAAAAAAATTTTTTTTTTTTTTTTTTTTTTTTTTTTTCATGATTCAAGCCCCTATGTGTTAACCAATCTGTTTGGCTTTCCGCTATTTGTCTAGTTATTTCATTTTTCATTTTTTTTTTTCATTTTTTTTTTCATGATTCAAGCCCCTATGTGTTAACCAATCCGTTTGGCTTTCCGCTATTTGTCTAGTTATTTCATGTTCGTGTTTCTTTCCCGTCGGTGTCTCTACTGATATGGAAGTGGCTATTTGCAGTCAACTGCGAATAGCCAAAAAACCTTAAAATGGCTATTGGCAGTCAACTTTTGCAGTCGACTGCAAATGGCCCCTCCGTAATAACACACACACACACACACACACACACACACACACACACACACACACACACACACACACACACACACATACACACACACACACACACACACACACGCACACACACACATTATATATATATAAAAAAGAAAAATCAATCAGTCCGAGTTTGCCAAATAACACTATATTTTCAGTAAACTTCTACCGCGGTTTCACTGCATTTACAACAGATTATCAAGAAGACATTTTTATATATATATACATAACTTCATTTTAAAAAGATAACATATTTGGCACAGCGACAGTCTAACATATGGTCTTCAATGTAACAATTACAGTAAAATTCCGCTATTAAGACCCACCTAAAACTATGACAAATTATGCTTTAAAAGGTATATTTAGAAGGTTTCAGGTACATTTTCTGTGTGTTTGCAACATCCAGTGTGCTCTAGTGCGAGACCACCTTTGGGACTGTTCAAAAGCGGTCTTTAACACCACTTTTGAACAGTCCCAAGTGTGGTCTTAATATATGAGCATGTATGCATTGTTCAGAAAATTTTCCGCAGCAAATGCTACAATCTGAAGTTAAAACATACATTAAACATATTAAGGACCTTGACTATCAAGGCTGGGGCGAGGGGTGCGTGGCGGAAACCAAAGTCCAAACAGCACGCCCCTACTCTCAAACCAGTTTGATAGTCCCTAAAAATTAGAATAGAGCAATTAAGTTATAGATATTTTAGCTTTTCAACGTACTCCACAGGTTGCAGGCTTGTCACAAACGTGGAGCGTGGGAGTAAGTCACACGTACCGAGGCATCGAAAGAAGTGAGTCGGCACCCGAAAATTTGCGCCAGGTAACGAGGTTGAAGGGGACGGGCACAAATCGGCACGCCCTCTCACGTCCCCTAACGAACAGAAGGTAAAACATCGGACAGCTTTGGACCCTAGATTATAGAAGATCCTCAGAAGCCGCGGTCCTGCAAGCCGTGGTCGATCTAGTCTTGCGTCCAAAAACAGCTCCAGCCGACCAGTCCGCAAACCGCCCGAGGATATACGCAAGCTATCGTTGATCACCATAGACATTCCATATTGGGTGCTATTCTAAATTTAGCACAGTTTAACCCTTTTTGTACCAAATGGAATCTTCCTCCTTATATATACCAGGAGTCAATTTCTAGATTTAGGGGTGACAGGTTGTGGTATCTTCAAAATTGATTTAGAAAATGGCTGAACTTTTTGCTAATAGTGTAGGCCCTGATGAGACGCCGCGTTTTGCGGCGTCTCATCTGGGCCTGAACTGTTTGCCAAGGTACCCGTTTAGGGGTTTCCAGTCTGAAATGGCTTAATCAAACTAGGGGTATTGTACATTCGAAACGGCGAATATTAAGCGGCCCATTTCTGAGTGCAGACCAGATCAGACCCCACAGAATGCAGCGTCTGATCTGGGTTACACTGTTACCTTGAAGTACATTCGTTTTGTAAAATTTGCCATAAACAAAAACGTGATACCCCTATAAATGGAAATGGACCACTCCAAACTTTCAAGGTGTAAGATTCCATTGTCATATATGGGTTAAAATGCTGATCAGATATTAAGCAGTCTGATCTGAATCTTTGTTGTTCGCAGATGGCAAATCAAGTCTTAAAATGATTTGCACTTAGGATTATTTTCTCATCTTTATCACAAACATAAATAATGGGCGCTGTTCTTGCGAGAACAAAAAATCAACGTTTCTCGCAAAATAAGGAATATCATGTATACAGTTTTAAACCATCTTTTTCGCAAAGATACAAAGTGTGACATAATTCTCTTACATCTTCTTCAATGATAGAGATATCTCAGTGAAATCTAAATCGATAACTTCACTGTTTAAAACAGGCGAGTTCTAATGGGTACCCACAATCTATATTTTAGAGCAGAAAAAAGAAACATAAGGTTTACCCCTATAAACCCCAGTTTTACTATATCAAAATGGGATTCAAGGGGGTCAAAATAATATAGGCGTGTTTTCGTGATGAGAACATGTTCGGCTCAGCCTGATGGAAGAATAATTGCATGTATGAGCCATAAAAAAATTAACCGACATTTCAAGTTACTTACCGCTTTGTTGTCTATGAGAAATCAACAGCAACTATGGCGGGCTGAGCGATACATCACTTCCGTTTATATACTTTCACCACTTCCGGAACCTAAAAGTGCCGGCAATCCTATGATTCAATCCTAATGAAATAAATTATTTTTATTTTTATAAAGATTATTAAAAAATATGAAAACGTGTTATTATTAATTGATTGATCTGATAAGGAACTTCTTTTGAAAATAAAAAAGTCGTAAAAGCCAATCCGTATTTTTTTCGCATAAACATAGAAATTCGAGTTTTTTTCCTTAAAGATATAAAACTTTACCTTGACCTGAATAAATTGAACAACATGAATGAATGGACGGACGGACATTCAATTGCCCGGTTGTAGGGTTAAAAATATGAAAATACAATTGACAAAAAAAAAAAAAAAAAAAAAAAAACTGGCTAAAATTCTACAGAATTAATAATTATATGCCGAAAATTCAGCATTGCACCGAATTTTCATAGTTCCAAACGCGATCGATCCATTGGATTCCAATGGCGACTTGGTCACGTGCACAAAAGCTGATTCTGGCTCAAACAAGATTGAGTGCTTGTTAAATTCTTACAAGCGTACGACCACATTAAACGATTGTTTTTTTTTTTTTTTTTTTTTTTTTTTCTTTTTAATTTCTCCACATGGTACGACTACAAAATATTTGTTTGCTCTTTTGTACCGTTCACATATCTCACCAAGCATGGCATGAATACCCTTCTCAGACCCCAAATACTGTTACTTTATATGTTATTATTAGTGTGAAAGTCAAAGCCCCTTTCTGCCGCTACGAAAGGCCTCGCAACTGTTTCCGATATGGTCACTGGCAATATTTACATTATGAATGAAAATGAAGGAAACGCCTTACATCATATAAACACGCCTATACAAATACATTGTAAACTAACGAAAATTTTAAGATGAAAACTTGTGACATGTTTCTAATTTCTGCTCAAAATATAGATTGAGGGCACTGGTTTGAACCGCCTCATCTATATTTTAGAGCAGAAATAAGAAAAATAAGGTGTACCCCTGTAAATCTCAGTTTTACAATATAAAAGTGGGGTTCAAGGGGGTCAAAATTATATAGGAGTGTTTTCGAGATGTTTTTTTCCTTCATGAGATAGTTCTTCTGATCCAATATGTGACGTATGGCATGTAAAGAATTCCGTCAAAAGAATCTTTTGTAATCATAGTTTTATATCCATATTAACCCTTGACCTGCTGAATATTTATATATGCCACACCCACCACTGATTATCAACCAATCAGATTTCTTGATGAAAATTATTGCAACAAATTCATAAACTTAATGACAAACAATGAAGATCCTGATCAGGGGGCTTCTGTCTGATCTAGATCTGCATTGTTTGAAAGATAAGACATATCCGGGCTCAGCAGGACAAGGGTTAAGATGTTATGAAAAACTGTCTCTGAAAATGTTGTCGGTTTATGTCGTCTGCAGAATCTGCTTGTAAACTTATCAAAGAAATTTTTTCATACATGCAGACAGTGTCGACCCTGATCAGACTGCTGATTTGCGTCCAGACTGTTTGCAAAAATGACTTTCACAATTACCAGCAGACGACAGTGCAGGCGACAAGTGTTGTGATTGGCATCGTCTAGGTTAACAGGTCATGTGATGAGAATCCCCACCCCTGGAAGAATTTGAGATATATTGGGTATTCTGCATGAGTGATCATTCCATATTAAATTTTTGAAACAGGTCTAAAATGAGTTTCATAAATTTCTTAATATGAAATGACCATGACAATACGATTCTGTTTATCATACATGTTTAATGATTTTAACCCATTCAGTACCGGAAACCCCAAAACGGGTAGTTGGCAAACAGGGCAAGCCAAGATCAGACGCCGCAGAACGCGGCGTCTGATCAGGGCCTACACTGTTTGCAAAATTTTCAGCCAATTTCCAAATAGTTTTTGAATAAAAAACAAGCTGACACCTCTAAATTTTGAAATGGACTCCTGCTATATATAAGTTGGAATATTCCATTTGGTACAAAAATGGTTAAATTGGATTCCATTGCCAAAGAAGATGAAAAATTACAATTGAAAACATGTAATAATGCAAATGTTCATCTGTCATTACTGACAAGAACCAGTCTCAGTCATATTTGAGAAATGTTACTGTTTGTGTGTTCTAAGATGGCTGATGAGACCAATTCTAGCTCTGAACTGTCTGTTGTAGATAGAGCAACTGGGGCTAGAGGAAGACAGCTATGTTGGTGATGCCTTAGTTCTGGCTTTGCGCCGTGCGCATTTCTGATCAGTTTCATTGATTTTTTTGTCCCGTATTCTCTGGCATCCCTTCGGATGAGACCTCGCCACTTTGCTCTGTCCTGTGCAATTTGTTCCCACGAATGGAATGTTGAAGTCCCTGGGGGAGGCTTTGAAGGTGTCCTTGCAGCGCTTATTCGGACCGCCTTGGCAGCGTTTGCCCATTTCTAGTTCTCCATAGAGAATTTGCTTTGGCAAACGTTCCTCAGGCATTCTGACGACATGGTCTGTATATCTTAACTGTGCTAATTTCAGAAGAATATGTTCACTTTGCATTCCTGCCCTACTACGGACTTCCGTGTCTGGAATCCTGTCTTGCCACTTAATCTTTAAGTGTTTTCTAAGACAGCTTGTATGGAAGTGATTCAGTCTATGGCGTGCCATTGGTAAACTGTCCATAGGGTTGTCATGGATGGCGTCATGACATCACGCCCTAGTAACTGATGAGTTATAACGTGTGTGGTCATATAATTTTTATGACAAAATTTGATCCACTTAATAACAGCAATGTTATATGATAAGGTGAAATCATGAAAATAAGAGGATCTTACACGATTGGTAATTTTATATGAAATTTATGAAACGAGCCTTTCGTGAGTTTCATAAATTACATATGAAATGACCACGAGTGTAAGATTCTGTTTATCACTTTACCACTTTAAATTGGATTTTATTGCCTTAAATTTGACAACTTTTTCCACAAAAATCCATGGTTAAAATGGACGTCGTCATGACGTTACTTATAGCCCGGTCACACCTTTACGTTTCTGCTACGTTTCACCACGTTTCTGACAAAAACCCAAAACGTGGCCAAACGTCGCAACCTGCTGCGTTTTTTTATGCAAATTAGATGTCTTGTTGTGTACATGGAGTATGAGCTACGTTTCTACTGCGAAGCTGCGGCGTAAGACCCACGTATCGCGGCGTTTGCGTGACGTAAGTGCTGCGTATATCGCGTTGCTGTTACGTAGGAGCTGCGTTTCATTCTGACCTGCGACGTTGCTGTTGCGTAACAGCGGCGTTTTAAAACGTATGTGGTAATAGTATTGTTGTCATTCATTCAAGTGACATCGAAGTATCAACATGACAAGGAAGAGAGGAAAGGCAACTTGCAAGACCGGGGCAAAGAGAAGCTCGATGCCTAATCTCAGCCCTGCGGTTAATATTCAGACTGATCAGGGATCAGAGCGGGACAGAAATCCGTCCCCATCAGAAAGCTCAACCTTGGCTTCGAAGCAAATCAGTTGCTGTTGTATATATATAATTTATATATGAGACCACTTGATCGAGATTAAAATGTATTATGCGATGCCACTTGACCTCATTTGAAACTCAACAAAAGCCACAATCGTCGCTATTACGCCGCAGGTAAACTTGAAACGCCACAGCTATTTTTACTACGTCGTACATACGCAGCAATAACGTCGCACATACGACAGCTACGTAGTACTTACGCCATGCTTACGTTATGATACGCCGTGGAAACGGCGTATTTAAAATTAAAACGTAACAGATACGCCGTAGATACGAAAGGAACGTCGCTGTTACGCAGCCGACAACGTATCGTACGCCACACTTACGTGGTAAGTCTTGAGTGGCGTATGTGCGGCGTAAGAGGCGTTTGTGCTACGCTGCTGCTGCGTTCCTTTCGTTTGCACTGCGTTTCTGCTACGTATGTACGACGTTTCGAACCTGCCACGTATGTGCGACGTAAAGAAGTTGCATGCAACTTCTTTACGTGGCAGCCTCGCGTAAGAGGCGTTCCTGCTACGTATCTCGGCGTAAGAGCTACGTTCCTGCGGCGTACCTTTCGTTTCGCCACGTATTGAGAAACGTAGCGCTTACGCGGGTCGAAACGTAAAGGTGTGACCGGGGTATTAAGGAGGGTGGGGAGTAATTATTTTCTCTTTAGATTTTTTTTTATTTGCTTATATTTTGTAGCTTGAAATCTCTGCACTCGTTTACCGGTATAAAAATATAAGCACACCAGGCTTTTTTTCGAGCTTTTTAGCCTTAAAGATGGGTACTGTTTTCGAATTTATCGAATGTTTCAATAATTGCCCCAGTCATTGACAAATTGTCGATAACAATTGTTTAAAACAATATTTCCAAGTTTGGTTAAAAAAAACACAATGCAGGATAATGTCATGTTTGCGTACCTATGTGTGAAAGACAAACTCTTTCACAGATTTTTGTCGAAACACCTATTTACAAATGTCCTTTTCTGCATGTTTTGCTGTTTTGAGATGCAATTTTCGCTATATTTGAAAAAAGAATGCATTTTTCGTCTTTAGATTTTTCTTATTTTCACATATATTGTGTAATAATATTAGATACACGAAATAGGCGTGAAATTTGACCATATCACCAGGCATCTGAGAGAAATATTGCAGAAAAAATTACCCCACCCCCCAATAAAAATGGCTAAAAAAGCATTAAGATATTGTTTAAATGACAAGAACAAGGATTATACCTTTATTATTGCACATACTTTTGCTTCCTTATTGTGATATGAATCAAAGTATTTCATTAGAATTGAAACACAATTTCATTTATAAGTTTTATGGTGTGAAAAATGGATTTTTCTGGTCAAAAAATGCATGCTCTGATATAGCCATATTGTCGTTTTGTTCATGTTTAAAAGATATGAAGCCATTAACATTGTCGCAGACGTTCAAACAACGTCAGATGTATGTTATTAATATACCTGGGAAACATTATTATACATTTTTAGCTTTCTTTTTTGACAATTTATAACCCCACCGCCTAATGAAATGGGTTGAAATTGATAAAGAAAAAAAAAAAAAAAAAAAAAATACAATAAGCTGATGCAAAAGAATATAAAAATTTCCTTTTTCCCATTTAAGTTCCTGCCAACACTTCTAATTATTTTTTTTTCTATAATTTTGACAAGTTTTTTTTTTTCAGTTCATGCCATATTGACCGGAAACGCTATTTAATTATCTATTGCCTGTTTATGCAAACTGTGAAAGGGAGGTGAGATAAGTTATCCTTTTACTTTCCGAAAGTGGATAGAAGTGATGGCAATGACCTGGAATCGATACAGTTACCCAACACCTCCGATCAGACACACCAAAGGGAAAGAACCACGAACATGAATAACTAGACCGTAATGGAAACATCACTAGCGGAAAGCCAAAATGGCAGTTGCATTCCCACATAGTGGCTTTCGTGGACCTTGAGAAGGCATTTCGTTGAGTGTCTCGGAAAGTCATCCGGGAGGCACAGAGAAAATTTGAAGTGGAGGAGTGGAATGTTCGAATGGTCCAGTGGGTGTATGCTAATTCGCGGAGCCGTATGCGTTTTTGTGTTGGTTCCATTGAAGAATTCGAAATGAAGGTCGGTGTTCCTCAAGGCTCTTTTCTCAGCCTAATGCATTTCATCATTGTGCTTTATGTCTTGTCATGCGAGTTCTGTTCCGGGGGGGGGGGGGGGGGCATTTGTAATCATAGCTGAATCACTTCAGTGTGCTACACCACTTCAAAGGCGTCGCCCAAAAACTTCTCATATATATAGTCTCTACAATGCACGATAGCCCCGAACTGGCCTTGAAGAAAAAGATTGTGCTGCATGATACTAACCCAATCACTCATGAGTACGAGTAGACCGCCCTGCCCAGGTAAAGTGGTGCAAGACGGACGGTCCTTATAAACAATAAACATATAGATTGGTTTCACCGGCTGTCAGGTTTCATCTCAATGTCGGGTAAAAAGACCCACAAATTGGGAAGTAACCTCTCCAAAATGACCAATATTATATTGACGTTAAAATGGCATCTCAAGCCCTGCCGCTCAACGAAACCAATAGGGTTTATATGCATGGACGGTCCGACTCGGACCCATTTTCCTGGGCAGGTTTAGACCCTCTAAGCGGTTTACTAGTTCTCACGTGCGATCGTTTTCAGCTCTGCGTGAAAGCATCATGCAGCCCGATTGGCTAGAGCCGGTACAATGACAAAATTCTGTTATGATGTTGGATGTGTGGGCATACAAAGGCTCCGTGTGGCACAACCTAAACCATCATCTTTATATGAATTCGAAACAGATCAAAGGGATTTTTTCTTGTACACCCTTTTGCTTATGCTTGATTATTGCTTGTTTGATTTGAGGTTTAACGTCCCTGTCAACACTGTAAAGGTCATTTTGGAGGTGTCGCTTCCAATTTTGTGGGACATTTACCCGACCTTAAGATGAAATGTCAACTAAAACCCCGCCGCCAATTGAACCAATAGAGTTTATTAACATGGACAGACCGACTCGCACCGCTTTGCCTGGGCAGGCTTAGATCCTCTAAGCAGTTTACCAGGAGGCCTACACCTGTTGAGTGCAAGATCCTAATTATGGGTGCTGGCATAGGCTATTTGTTCACTGAGATGGCTTAACAGTATCCCGGGATCCTATGTTATCGCGGACTTAACGCTTTGATTGAAATAAATAATTAATTAATAGAACTTACCAGCAAGTTTATCCTATTAATGTTTTAAGCATTCATCCTTGTATATTTCAACACTGTACAATTTCGTTTGTTGTTTCTATTTATTTTGAAACTCGTCCATCGGCAGCCATTACATGTCAAGGTCGATTCAGAATGAGGTTCCTATGTTATCGCGGAGTTCACCTAAATTAAAATTGCAACCTTATAGTGCACTCCACGTGTAAGACCAATGCAGCAGTTTTGAACACACATATTTTGTAAATGAACTATGATTCATACAGCAGTTTTAACGTCATGAAACATATTGAAACTAACTTGAAACACGAACTAACATATTTACAGTTAAATTTCTTTGATAAAATTCTACTGAGTTGGAAAGGGGCAGTGAGGACAACGGAATTCACTACCCCTTCTGATGACCCTGACATCTGAGCAGAACTGTAAGTGAGTCCAGTGATTACAATAGTCACATTTAGCCCATTTCACAAAGATAACTGACTGACACTTCCTTACTTCCTCTGGCTGGAATGCATGACATACACAACACTTATCTTCCTCTGTGTCACTACTGTAATCACTGCTGCATGTGGACATGTCCTCGTTTGAGATCAAGTCTATGGGACCTCCTGCCTTGCTTAGGCCAGAAGTACTTGGCAATGGCTCATCCCTAACAACGGCTTTACTATTAGATGTGTTGGATTTTTTGGTCTTACACGTAGATGACTTCTTGGGCAATGGCTGTTTTTTCTTTTGATCTTTCTCCAGTGTAGGGTTACATGACTTAGCTGACAATGACTGCTTCTTAATTGCTTGTTCATGTAATATGTCCGTAACAGACTTTTTCAGGAGGTTGCCAGCAATGAAAGGCGGTACAAATTTTCGCTTAGTTCTGTTCTTGACAGCACAAGTGATAGTTCTCTGTTGGAAAAAAGACTCCTTTGGGTCAAGTGTGGAAGTGGTTTTGGGTGTTTCTTGATCACAAGTTGACTGATAAGGTTCATGTTGGTGTTGAGTTGAATGGTCTAGTTCTTGCTGTTCTTCTATTAAGGTTGCCTCTTGATGTGATGTCTCATTTGATTCACCATCAGCCCGTTCATTTGGTTGACTCGGATATATTACAGCTGGAGCTACCTGCGAGTCTGATATTACCGAACTGTCAAATGGATAAATTCCAGTTTTGCGGAAGGCAGCAGTCAGATTTTCCGGTGTTAAAGACTTAATGTATGGCCTGGAAGTAAGCTCAGCAACTTGATATTTGGTAATTGTAAGCCCCGGGTTGTTTTTCATGTACGTCTGGCATTCTTTATTGTACATTGCCTTAAAAGGCCCAAATACACCGACGTCCAAAGGTTGTGTCAGATGACTGGTGTGAGGTGGCAATACAAAGAGGATTACATTGTTTGTCTTAGCCCATTCTGTAAGTGTTAATGATATATGTGACCGATGCCCATCATATAAAACTAATGTTGGTTCAGCATTTGATCCATGTGCAATATTGGCATACTTAGCAAAATGCTTTGTCAGATAGTTCTGAAATACCGCAGACGACGACCAACCACTCTTTGACATTTCACCTGCTGATCCGGTACTTGCCCCCGACAGGAGAGAATCATTCCATCTGGCTCCGGGGAATACATAATATGGTGGAATGGTGTTCCCAAGAGCATTTCCTGCTGCAATAACCGTGATTGTCGATCCTCTTGGGGATGTTACAGCTTGAGGATTCGTGCCTTTATCACATACTATTTTGGGAGGAGTGTGTTCAGTTGAAATGCCTGTTTCGTCAATATTATAAATCCTTTCAGGTTTGTCTTTAAGATTATTAGTGGAAAGGATTGTGCCAAGCTCTCTGTAGTATTTACTCAGAACTTCCCGTGATGCCGACTTAGCCCTGGAAATAGCTAATTTTTGAGGCTTAACCACTTTCAATGTAGGCCAACGTCCCATAAAGCCATAAAACCAGCAGTTACTTAGTGAGTCTGAAGCTGGCACACTCTTTCCTAATGACATTGCATAATCTCTGGCCATATACTGTATGCTAGATTTATTGTAGCCGTAGCCTATATCTGCCATGTACTTTAAATGATCTACCAACTTCTCTTCCTCTTCTGTTGCCAGTAGTGTCCCAGTACCATTTTTTGCATCAACTGTAACGTTGCCTCTGGTGCGGTCCCTCAGAGTTGATTCTGGAACGCTGTATAGTTTTGCAGCCCTGCACACCGACATACCATTCTGGGTAGCTTCAAATGCCCTTGGTAGGTTTGCCCGGTCATACTGGAGGCGTCTTTTCTTGACGGGTACATCCTGGAAGACATGAGAAACCTTATTAAGACGCATGACTCGCACCACAGCCTACAACTGGTCTATGTTTTAGCTTATAAAATCAGCGAAAACCTTGTGCAGCATACTGACAAATGTTTTTGCTAATTCTATCCAACTAACAGGTAAAACACATAAATAAATTAATGAAATAGACATTAAAATATCTTAAAAGTTAATAATTGAAAATAAAATTTAATAACTTGAGCCAAAACAGTCTGAAATGTATTTTGATTTCATAACGGTTTCAATATATTGGTTTTTCTGCTGACTTGAACTGCACTATACTTCTTGTTTTATCACGTGACATCCCACTTCCATATTTGGTAATAACGTGACTTTCGCTGTGCGCGTGACAAATGTCAAACTCAGACGACCAAATTCCCGGGTCAAATATATGACAAAGTTGAAAATAAGGGTTCCGGGGCTGATTTTTCTGAGAAGGGGGTACCGGATATATTACAAAACGTATATTTTCCACGTTTTTCATAAATATAAAATTTTACTCACCAGTATTCTTGACATGTCGCCTGATTTTCTCACAGAGATCGAGTTTGACGTTTCCCTCGAAAGGTAGCCAACGTAAACAAACGCTAGGGGGCGTGACGTTCGAAAATTCGTGAGATATTTAAGGTCCGCGATAACGTAGAATCCGCGATAACATAGGAAGTGAGTATAATTGAACCTGAGACTGCGACTGACAGTTAAAAGAATATTGTGCGCTGCCAGGCATTACAGTCTGCACTTTTAGTTATCAAATATGGCAGTGTTTTCTTTCCATATATATGACGTCACGCAAACTAAAGTAAACGTCACTATTGATTCATTGTTTTGTTTGTGTTGACAAAGTATGGCCGTGGAATATGTGAACTGATAGACTCTTCGAGGCTATATTTTTGACACCAATGGAAAAATAAAGTAAACATCGTGCGTTAAAGAGAGTTCAGATTTGCCATGGACAGCTGATGGGCTGAAATCGGAGGAACCACACCAGTAGCTGGAAAAATACAGGGTTAGTCTGTTTATCCCTCTATTTTCCTGTGCTTCCAGCCATGCGAACTAGACCGGAAAGTAGTCTATGAAGTCGCAAAATAATTTATAACAAAATGCACATTGCAATGGTTATTAAATGCTACAAAAACCTCAGAAAACACTTTGAAAACTAAATAGAAACAAACATCATTTTGAGGTAAAAATTCGAACCTGATTTCGGCAGAGTCAATTATGCGCGACCCTCCGAGAGTTATTACACGTGTGGTTATACGACTTTTATTTCACGACGTTATCCACTGCTTATCAACGACATCATTTGATAAGTAGTATTATTTATCTTATTATTTCTAACATAGATTTTGTGTGAGGTACATAGCTGGAATTAGAAAAAATTCTGCTTTTGACCTATTGGTGTGGTATAATTTAACTCTTTCACCCACAAGGGACTGAAGTGGACTCTTCCTTCTTTGAATGTGGACAAGTTCATTCTCCAAATGGGTAATAAGGAATCCTCAACAGGATGGCAAACAGTGTAGATCCCGATGAGATGGCGCATGATGAGACTTCTCATCTTGACCTACACTGCATCACGAAAACAGGCTATGTAATTTCCCCACTTTTATATTGTAAAACTGGGTCTACAGGAGGTAAAGCTTATTTTTCTTATTTTTGCTCTAAAATATAGATTGTGTTACTCGTTAGAACAACCTCCATAAGGCGGTTCTAACGAGCACCCACGATCCATATTTGAGCAGAAATAAAAAAAAATATCACAATTTTTCATCTTAAATTTTTCATTTCCCCCCGGGGTAAAATTTCAATGTATTTGTATAGGTGTGTTTTCATATTGGTTTAAAAGTATATACCATTCCTCAGGGTTTGCAAGAGTTAAAAAATCATGATGAGCCAGTGATCATTGACCTGTTTATATGAACTGTGATAAACTACATATAAAGGGATTTGATAAGGTGTCTATTTCTTCTTTAAAGAGAAGAATTCACTCTTAGTCAAAATTGTCAACACCAGTCTATTCTGAAGAAAAGAATTTGCTCCTTGTCTATTTATTCTAAAAGTAAGAATTTGCTCTGATAATACCCGTTTATTCTATAGGAAAGAAAGTTGCTGCTTGTCAATACCAGTTTATTTTAAAGAAAAAAATTGCTCCTATTCTAAAGGAAAGAATTTGTTCCTTGTCAATACCAATATATGCTAAAGGAAATAATTTGCTCCTTTCCTAAAGGAAACATTTGTTCTTTGTCAATACCAGTTTATTTTAAAGGAAAACAATTTGCTCCGTGTCAATACCCATTTATTTTAAAGGAACGAATTTGTTCCTTGTCAATACCAATATATTCAATATTATCAATATATTCTAAAGGAAAGAATTTGCTCCTTTCCTAAAGGAAACAATTTGGTCCTTGTCAATACCAGTTTATTTTAAAGGAAAGAATTTACTCATCAGGAGCCAATTAGACTGTTACTGACCGGGGAGACAAAATTGACTGGTTTTGACAAGCAGACAAAAATTGATTGCTGTTTACAAGAGGACAAATTATTCATGAAAGAGCCCTCCATTCTGCCTAATAAACATTCATTTATGTATTTTTATGAAAAGAGATACAATAGTTTCAAACCTGCCACTAAAGAATCTCTAAGGACAAAATGGTAAGTAAAGTTGTTCCGTGGAAAAAGGGTTCATAGCTCATCTGCAGTTTGCGATCAGGTCAAAGATATCTTATTGTAGTTCACTGAAATATACCCCTGTAAATCCCATGGTGAGCTATTGTCCGTCGTGCGTCGTCACCAATTTGTTTTAAATGCGAACCAATTTGATTCAAACTTAACAGGAGTGTTGCCTTGGAGGCTCCCTACCAAAATAGCTAAACGCTTTCCGCTCCGATGAACAAGATGGACACTAGAGCTAAAAAATAGAAAAAAAATCTTAACTCCTCCTGTACCCTTGGGCCAGTTTAGAATAAGGTTTATCCCTGCAAACCCCAGTTTTACTATATAAAAGTGGGGGTCAATGGGTCAAAATTATGTAGTTTCAGTCGAACTTCATGGGAATGTTGCTTGGGCGACCCTCTACCAAAATAGCTAAAACGGTTCCGGTCCAGTTGAAATTACCAAAGAAGTTCAAATTATAACCCGGGGGTCAAAATTGACACCGGCCGGCAAGGGCCACATGTTTTGCATTTACTCTTATATGGGAAAAAATATCTTTTTGTCTGAAACCAGAAGGTCAAGGCCTTTGGTATTTGGTATGTAGCTTCATCTAGCGGACCTCTACCAAGATTGTTCAAAGTAAAGCTCTGGGGCCGAAAAATGGCCCAATTTCGGGGTCCACTTTTTTACAAAGACTTATAAATGGAAAACCTATAAATCGCTTCTTGTCCGAAGCCAAGCGGCCAAGGTATTTGATATTTTGTACTCAGCTTCGTCTAGTAGACCTCTGTCGGTATTGTTCAACTTATAGCTTGGACCCAAAATGGCCTAGGTTTTTTTTGTACACAGCTTTGTCTAGTAGACCTCTGCCTGTATTGTTCAACTTATAGCCCTGGGGCCAGAAATGGCTCGCACATGGTCCCAGTTGTTTTACATAGGCTTACATAGGACAAACCTGTAACATCTTCTTGACTGAAACCAGAAGGCCAAGGTCTTTGATATTTGTTATGAGGTAGCTTCATATAGTAGACCGCTACCAAGATTGTTCAAAATATAGCCCTGGGACCAAAACTGCAAAGACTTGTTAGCTTGATGAAATATTTGACTGCCTTCTGTGTTAAATGCATTCCACATCACGTGAACAAGTCCGTGAAATAAAGACCCCCCTAAACCCAACTTTATATAGAGGGAACTTAGGTTTACGGTGGTAAACATTATTTTCCATATTTCTGCTCCCAAACATAGGTTGTGGGTACTCGTCAGAACCGCCTAAATGAGGCGGCTCTAACGAGCACCCACAGCCTATGTTTGCAGTATAAATAAGTAAAATACCAACAATTTTCATGAGAAAAATGGCCATTTTGGGGAGTGAGAAAATGCACTATGTCGCACGGGTGTGTTATCGTAATGCTGAGAATTAACTAAAATTGTAGTATGTTTCTTCTTGCTTATGATATATTTTCTCCTGTTTATAAACGTTTTCCATATGTAAAACTTGTGAGACTTTGCTATAATTCTGTTCCTTTTGACAGTTTTGTTGCTTTGTTGACTTGAAATGCATTTTAACAAATCTTTTTCATATAAAACAAACTTTCTATATAGTGTATGTTGTCGTTTTTTCTGTCTCGTGGATGATTATAATCTATGTCTGGCTTGCAAATCTAGAAAAAAAATATAAATAAAAAATACTCTGCAGCGATTTCTAAAATTTTGAAAAGCTAATTTTTGTCAGGAATCTGATTTCCCATCTGTCCATCCAACCATCAACATCAGCATCTATGTTGATCAAGGTGTGTGTCAAATGTTTATGTCGATTTCTCAAATACTGAAAGAAACTATAGTTATTTAACATTTACTGGGGTTCTTAAGGGGATTGGGAACACCTGACAGATTTTCCGTCATTTTTCAAAGGGAGACAATTTTCGGGACTTCCTGTTCGCTTTTTTTATAAGACCTGTCCCACTGAAAACATATACTGACCGGAAATAGAAACTATACACTTTTAAATTGTCCCCAATGAAAAAACAAGTGGATAATTCAATTCAAAATTACTGATTAAGGATTTGACTCACTATAGACATGAATCCTGTCACAATTTAAAGAAAATCTGGTGTTCAAACAAAAAATTTTTGGGGAGAATGTAAAATTTTTTATTTTTCACGAAATCAGTTTGTAATGGAATTTTGACTTCAATTTTTTCCGTAAAGGTAATAAGTTAAAAGCAAGGAATATATATATATAAAAAAAAACATAAAATCTAAAAAATTATCGAGAAACAAACATTTTATTGAACCCTCAAAAACTGCTTTTTTCAGCAAAATTTTCAAAATAATGTTGCAAGCCAAAAGTCGACCCAAAAGTGCCAAACATTTTATTGAAATCTCAAAAACTGCTTTTTTTCAGCGAAATATTCAGAAATGCCATATTTTTCGCCCACTTCCAGTAGTTTGGTCCAATAGGTAGCTTTGCACTAAATATGGGAGGTACCGGATTTTATCACTTTGGGACAGAGCTTTTAGTTGCAGTCTAAATAACAGGCAGGCTTCCATTGGATAAATATCCCATGTTTCATTTCAATTTGAGAAAAGGATAGTTATAAGGAAATAAAATGATGTGCGTTTTATAATTATATCTGCAATTTCAAAGAAATTGTTACTGATTTTATATTGTTACCTCTCCTTTAAAAATCCGGTTTGTATTCACTGCGAATCTGCATGTAAACAAATATGGCGGACCATAACTTGAAAAGGAGACGGGCTACATGTGGATTTTTTCTCATCAACTTGTTGAGCTAGGATGGCTCTATAAATGAGTAAGGTTTGAAAAGTTTTGTATGTGTAGTTTTTGTGGGAGCATGTAAAAGGTTACTATTGTCGCCTATGGAAAATATTTAGTGGTAAGCTCCCTATACCAAAAGTACAAAAATTAGCCCCACACTCCAGTTTTCAGTCATTACATCATATTTTCACACATTGGTAGGTTCTATCCAATTCTGTATCATAAAATGGATATTCATTGCATGTGGTTTGCCATAGAAACTGTTAAAATGTGTAAGGTTAGTGGTACTTAAGTCTAACTGGGTGTATTTGATCAGTTTTTGCTTCTGATCTGTGCACCTGGGGGGGGGGGGGGGGTACTTTAAACTCTAGTTAATCAATTGTTATTGGGTTTGTTTTGGAAAAAAGCTTACAGTAAGTGTATAACCGGATACACAAGAGAAAGAATCTACTCCAGCTGGAATTTAACAGTAAGGTTACATGGTTTATGGCCTTGGTCTCTAGCCAAAGCAAAACTTCAAACTTGTCTCTGCTGCAATACCAGGATAAGTTTTCTCATCTATTATTGGTTCTAATTGATTAGATCATGTTAAAGGATCTGAACAGATATGTGTCCACTGTTTCACATGGTATTAAGGCAATTATAATCATTTTTGTCAAAGTTTTATCATCAAAATATCCTCAAAATGCCATTTTTACATAAAATAGGGGGTATAGGTGTGAAATTAGCCATAAATACCAGCTGGTATGCTAATAAGGCATAATTTAGTGCATTTTAGGATTGAAGTGTTCCAAAGACATAGGAGAAGAACCACTGATGCAAGCCGGTGTCTGGGTTCCATTCCAGAAAGAGGTAAAATTTGCACTTTTTCACAAAATATGGTTTGTTCGGCTTTCATTGTAGAATCTGGAAGCGATAACTTTTTCGCAACTTTCAAAGATTCTTTGCCACTGAACATTTATTATGCATGCTTAAATTAGTAGATATGATCTAAATTTCTATTTGACCATGCTTTTGATGGATCATAAAGACAATAAGGGTTTGGTATACCAAAAGTACAAAAATTAGCCCCACACTCCAGTTTTCAGTCATTACATCATATTTTCACACATTGGTAGGTTCTATCCAATTCTGTATCATAAAATGGATATTCATGGCATGTGGTTGCCATAGAAACTGTAAAAATGTGTAAGGTTAGTGGTACTTAAGTCTAACTGGGTGTATTTGATCAGTTTTTGCTTCTGATCTGTGCACTGGGGGGGGGGGGGGGTACTTTAAACTCTAGTTAATCAATTGTTATTGGGTTTGTTTTGGAAAAAAGCTTACAGTAAGTGTATAACCGGATACACAAGAGAAAGAATCTACTCCAGCTGGAATTTAACAGTAAGGTTACATGGTTTATGGCCTTGGTCTCTAGCCAAAGCAAAACTTCAAACTTGTCTCTGCTGCAATACCAGGATAAGTTTTCTCATCTATTATTGGTTCTAATTGATTAGATCATGTTAAAGGATCTGAACAGATATGTATCCACTGTTTCACATGGTATTAAGGCAATTATAATCATTTTTGTCAAAGTTTTATCATCAAAATATCCTCAAAATGCCATTTTTACATAAAATAGGGGGTATAGGTGTGAAATTAGCCATAAATACCAGCTGGTATGCTAATAAGGCATAATTTAGTGCATTTTAGGATTGAAGTGTTCCAAAGACATAGGAGAAGAACCACTGATGCAAGCCGGTGTCTGGGTTCAATTCCAGAAAGAGGTACAATTTGCACTTTTTCACAAAATATGGTTTGTTCGGCTTTCATTGTAGAATCTGGAAGCGATAACTTTTTCGCAACTTTCAAAGATTCTTTGCCACTGAACATTTATTATGCATGCTTAAATTAGTAGATATGATCTAAATTTCTATTTGACAATGCTTTTGATGGATCATAAAGACAATAAGGGTTTGGTATAGGTAGCTTTGCACTAAATATGGGAGGTACCGGATTTTATCACTTTGGGACAGAGCTTTTAGTTGCAGTCTAAATAACAGGCAGGCTTCCATTGGATAAATATCCCATGTTTCATTTCAATTTGAGAAAAGGATAGTTATAAGGAAATAAAATGATGTGCGTTTTATAATTATATCTGCAATTTCAAAGAAATTGTTACTGATTTTATATTGTTACCTCTCCTTTAAAAATCCGGTTTGTATTCACTTCGAATCTGCATGTAAACAAATATGGCGGACCATAACTTGAAAAGGAGACGGGCTACATGTGGATTTTTTCTCATCAACTTGTTGAGCTAGGATGGCTCTATAAATGAGTAAGGTTTGAAAAGTTTTGTATGTGTAGTTTTTGTGGGAGCATGTAAAAGGTTACTATTGTCGCCTATGGAAAATATTTAGTGGTAAGCTCCCAATATTTTAAGGTCGATACCTTTTCAACCAGTGTGTAAATTTTCATTTTGTAAACAATATTCCCAACGTTATGTGATGAGTAATATCTGGTAAAAATGGGAATCATATTAGCGGCGCAAAATGTTTGACTCAATGGAAACTTGAACAGCAATATTTGGACCCTTGCTTTGAACCTGTGGCTCTACCCGTTAAATCGTAGCTCTCATTAAACATTTTGTTCGATAAAGCAGACATGCCACTGATGATGATTTATAGAATTGGAATTCAAATTTCATTAAAATGTTTTGCCAGTGACAATTTAAAAATGAGTGTATAGTTTCTATTTCCGGTGAGTATACATTTCCATGATGAAAGAAGAAAAAAATCTTCAAGGGCCTAAATTATCCCTAACTATATGTCAACTGGAATTCTGGAGTTATCGGAAGAACTTCATAGGGATCAGAGAATGAGTTGAATCAGCCATTGGTAACAAGCCATAAGCCTTTGACTGATTGATTGCTGAAGGGTTTAACGACACGTCAACCTTTGTGGGCCATTTTTGTCTCCCAGAGAAAGGGAGAAAAGAGATAGAAGAGATAGTAGAGGAGATAAAGTGAGGGACAGAGAAGAAAGTGGATAAAGGATGGAAGTGTTTGTTTGTTTGATTTGAGGTTTAATGCCCCCGTCAACACTATTTAGGTCATTTTGGAGACGTTGCTTCCAATTTTGTAGGACTGTTACCCGACACTGAGATGAAATGAGATCTCAATCCCTGCCGCCCAATGAAACCAATAAGGTTTATAAGCATGGACGGGCCGACTCGCAGCAATTTTCCTCAGACATTCTAGGCATATTACCAGTACTCATGTGCGGTTGGTATCAGCTCTGCGTGGAAGCATCGTGCAGCCCAATCTATTTCTCCAAGCCCCAATGGGCGGGGTCGTAGAATGGAAATGTAGAAAAAGAAGAAATAACAACGTTCACCCTCAACCCTTACTACTGAAAGGACAGCAGACCTTGCCCAACTGTAAGCCAATATCAGATGGATGTCCCAGTGACGCAAGATACACGTCATCTTTGCCTCACCCACCCACCCCGTGCAACAATTAAAATTCAAATATCTAAGGATTTAGTTTTCTGTCCATCGCGAAAACACGTCTATCTAATTTTGACCCCCTAGAACCCTACTTTTATGTAGAAAAACTGGGCTTTACAGGGGTAAACCTTATTTTTCTTATTTCTGCTCTAAAATATAGATTGTGGGTACTCGTTAGAGCCGCCTTATCGAGGCGGTTGTAATCATCGAGGCGGTTGTAACGAGTAAACACAATCTATATATCTGAGCAATATAGATTGTGGGTACTGGTTAGAACCGCCTCATCGAGGCGGTTGTAACGAGTACACACAATCTATATATTTGAGCAGACATAAGAAAAATATCACAAGTTTTCATCTTAAGATTTTCGTTTTTCAGGCGGTAAAGTTTACAATGTATTTGTATAGGCATGATTTCGTAATGTGTTTGTTTTCCAATTTTTCAACATTTTCATCAACGCTGTATCAATTCCTCTCTGTCAGCAGCTAAAATTATGAAACTTTACATACAGCGAAGGGATCTAAATACAGGCAGAGATAACCCATATTGTGGATTCATTGAACTTCGGAAAATATTTGTGTCAACCCTAGTGTTGTGGGTTTTATTGAACTCGATTTCTGAAGAACTAATGCATGTACAGGACTCCGTTTTTGCCATTGACTCTTCAACAACCCTGTATGATTATATTACAGTTCAGCTACACCTTGGGACATAGTGCATTTTTTCTCATCTCCAAAATGGCCACTTTTCTGATGAAAATCCATGGTAGTTTTCTTATTTGTACAGCAAACATAGGTTGTGGGTGCTCATTGAGGCGAATCTAACGAGTACCCACAACCTGTATCTTGGTGCAGAAATAAGAAAAACAATGTATACCCCCATAAACCCCAGTTTTCTCTATATAAAGTGGGGTTCAGAGGAGTGCTCACTTCACGGACTTGTTACTGTGATGGCTACACCTTGGGACTATGTCTCAGAAAAACACACCCATGTGGCATACCAATTTCTGTCATTACTCCAAAGATGATATTTTTCTGATAAAATTTGAGATATTATTCTTTTTTTGGAAACCTAAGATTGTGTGTGCTCATTAGAGACCAAGTACCCATAGTCTATGTCTTTTAGCAAGCATAAAGAAAATATTGTACACCTTGTAAAATAGAAGAGAAAGCAATGATCAGGAATCGATACAATTTACGCGCACTCCCGTCAGAGACATCAAAGGGAAAGAAAAAACAAACATGAAACAACTAGACACTAATGGAAATATCAATAGCGGAAAGCCAAAAGGACAGTTACTTTCCCACAAAATACAAAACAAATACGCAATACCCCACTTTGTTGTATATAAAATCGGGTCTGTGAGGGTTTTCTTTGCCATTACGAAACCACGCCTATGCAAATACATTGTAACCTTAATCGCCGAAAAAGTGAAAATTTTAAGATGAAAAAATGTGATAGTTTCTTATTTCTACTCAAACTATAGATTGTGCGTTCACGTTGGAACTGCCTCTAACGAGTATCCACGATCTATATTTTAGAGCAGAAATAAGAAACCTAAGGTTTACCCCTGCAGATCCCAGTTTTACTATATAAAAGTGGGGTTCAAGGGGGTCAAAATTATATAGGCGTGTTTTTGTGATAGCACACACTTGTGAACGTTCTGTTGAAGGAACAAAAGTAAGAACAGGAAGTCCATCTTTCAGCGATCAATTTTTGCATCAACCCTATATCGTCAACTAACAATACAGCATGATTTCCAGACACTTCGGCCCCACTACCATCTCGGCCCCTAGACAGGTCGGCCCAAAACCAAGTCGGCCCTAGACACCTCGGCCCTAGTCACCTCGGCCCTAGACACCTCGGCCCCACTGTCACCTCGGCCCCTAGACATCTCGGCCCCATAGACACCTCGGCCCCACTTTTGAAATCTGTTAGGGTAAGGGCATTTATATCATATTAAAATCGAGCCCGCCCATCGGGACTTCAGGAAACCGACAACCTGTGACATGAGTACTGGTAAATCGCTTAGAGGTTCTTTCTATCTATCTACTAATACATGTACTTGACCATTACCGCAGGTGCACATTACATACACTCCAAGTTTGCAGGATGAAAGCCTTCACAGTAATCATGTAATAACGGTAGGGATCTTTAACCTGCACATGGGATGGTTCTCCATGCACAGGGGGCCTCCAGTTAACGTCCCGATCCGAAGGACGGTGCACTTTATAACATTCATCCCTGCAAATGATGCCAATGGAGTGTGTTCGGACACCGAAATTCTATCGCCGCTGCCGGGGATCGAACCCGGGCCCTCTAGCATCAGAGGCAAGTGCACTAACCACTGAACTATCACGCTTCTAAAGTGGTGGGTGTCGGACCTTTCATACCTATAAACCATATTGGTTTCATTGGGCTGCAGGGCTTGAGATGTCATTTCATCTCAATGTCGGGTAAAATTCCCTCAAAATTGGAAGCAGTGCATCCAAAATGACCGAGACAGTGTTGATAGGGGCGTTAAACGTCAAATCTAACAAACAAAACATCATATTAACAAGCCCGTGTAATGAACACCCATCTAAACTCCAGTTTATATGGGGAAAACTGGGGCTCATAGTGGCATACGTTATTTACATCACGAAGACACGCCTTTATAATTTTGACCCCCTTGAACCCCACTTTTATATAGTAAAACTGGGGTTTACAGGGGTAATCCTTATTTTTCTTATTTCTGCTCTAAAATATGAAGTACTATATTGTGAGCAGAAATAATACAAAATATCACATTTTTGTCTCTTACAATGTTCATTTTTTTTACAATGCATTTACGAGCATTAGGCGTGTTTTCGTAATTCTTATTTCTGCTCCAAGATACAGGTTATGTGTACTGGTTAGAACCGTCTCAATGAGCAGGACTGATCAGAATGCGTCTGTGACAACCTTTAATCACAATTAATCTATGTTTATACAAACTAGTCATTTCTTAGATCCCTTTCATATAAGTTAAAAGGTCTATGCGATAAACCATCGGCTTGAGAACGATTGAACCAGTATCCAAAGATCTATGTTTTCGAGCAGAAGTAAGAAATATAATTTTTATCAACTTTTCGTTACATAATTTTGCTTTCACGGAATCTTCTATTAGGTTGTTAGGAAATAAGATCGAATTATTTTATTGCTATTTTTATTTCATATACAAAAAATAACCAATGGGGCGTTTATAATAAATATAACAACGCATACACGACAGTTTCAGGTTAACTTAGACTATCACAACAAGAAGACACTCTGAAGGACAGCTAGTCCCATTCAACCGTGAGGTTGAGCTTGAGTCAGCATCATTAAAAGTGAGGTTTGGCGGGTTGTTCTAATTGTGAATATTTGATACTGATAGTCAATGAGCCTTTCTACAAAAATACGGGCCATGAAGACTTTGCACTCAGTGTACACCAAGATCCATCTGATCTGGATCTACACTGTCATTCAATTTGCGAATTTTACATGAATACAATATACATGTATTAAGTAATTTGAGGGGCTGATAGACAGAACTGTGACTAATAAATAAATGAATAAATAAATAAAGTATACAGTATACTTGTTACTGTCCGTCTTTAAATATGAGCTAAAATGACAATCAGATAGGAATATCTAAATGTGTGAAAATTGATTACAATGGAAACATACAGAAAAACGAGCAGTGAAGGCTTTGAACACATTGCACATCCAGATCTACACTGTTTGTTTGTTTGATTTGAGGTTTAACGTCCCCGTCAACACTGTAAAGGTAATTTTGGAGACGTTGCTTCCAATTTTGTAGGACTTTTACCCGACATTGAGATGAAATGACATCTCAAGCCCTGTCGCCCAATAAAACCAATAGGGTTTATTTGCATGGACGGTCCGCCTCGCACCGCGGTTCCTGGACAGGCTTAGATCCTCTAAGCGGTTTACCAGTACTGGTGTGCGGGTCGGATTCAGCTCTGCGTGGAAGCATCATGCAGCCCATATATTTCTTAAAGCGCCTATGGGCGAGATCTACACTGTTTGCCCTAATATATACATATAGTATACATGTATCAAGTAATTTGAGTGGCAGAAATGTGACCAATTAATAAATAAATAGATAAATAAATAAAGTATACAATATACTCGTTACTGGCCGTCTTTAAATATGAGCTAAAATGACTATCAAATGTGTGAAAATTGATAACAATGATCTGTTTATTGGGGAAAAAGGATTAGTAACGCCTGTTATTAATTGAGCCACTTTACTAATTTAAGTCAATAATTGTTTTTGTAAAACTTTTTGTTTGTTCATGCCAGCTAAATAGTGTTCTAACCTGAAATTCATTAACCCGTATCACGCTGAACACGATAATCCTTATCTTTGTAAAAAGTGTAGGTCCTGATCAGATTGCTTCTGCCCTCTGAACCGGATCCGCACCGTTTTTCATGCAGTTTTTGAATTGCATGCATACTGTAGCAGTAGGCGCAAGAACGCAGGGTAACGCATGGTCAGGAACGCAAGGTAACGCAGGACAGTAACGCAGGATAACGCAAAAGTCCAAGAGTATTATACTGGTGATTTATATCAAATCAACGTCAAACTCTTTGGGCTTCAATAACACCCGCAATAATGCGAAGAAGTCGCAGATAGACGCATATTGAACTCAAATCTTCTTCGTCATGATTTTGGCTCGCAAATTTGACGAATAATCTACGTAGAAAAAGGGCAGACAATCGAAGTCGGATTCGCTAGTAACACGAGTACCGTGCATAGCCGCACCGAACTACCCATAAACAAGGCATCACTTTACCAATGCCGTTACATGGCTCCCCAAATTAGTTATAAGTACTAATTTCTTAACTATTTTTAAGCAAACAATGTGAAACAAGTACATTCCAGCTGAATGAACAGAAAATATCCTGGTCACGGTGCCAAAATACAAATATAACACAACCATTTAGAAAGCACCAAATGGAAGTTGTAGATCTATATTAAATACTGGAAACACAGAACTGGGTTTAAGACTTAATTCAAATTTTCATATTGAAAATCTAATGGCTCCTTGTCGGGAATTACCCAGTCTCTTGCAATAATATTAACTTGTGAATGGGCCTTTCGAGATAGGTCAAACTGCCATTACGTTTGCCTCGGCTATCTAAGTCACCATCTGCCATCGCAATTTTGACCTTTCGGACAAGGCCATCGCTGTCAAGGTATGCTTCGCAAACACGAGCTAATTGCCAACGATTCCGTGGTTGGTTATCATCCTTCATGATAACTATATCACCTACTGTTAAGTTCCGCTTTGGTGATTGCCATTTATTTCGCGCTTGCAAATTTTGAAGAAATTCAGATCTCCAGCGGATCCAAAATTCATTTACGAGGTACTTTGTGCGCCGCCAACGCTTGCGCGAGTATAGACTAGAACTCTGAAAGTTACCTGGAGGTGGCAAAATGACCTTTGTTTTCATAGTAAGTAACTGATTTGGAGTTAGAGGGCTAACATACATTGGATCATTGAGATTGTCAACTGACAAAGGCCTGCTATTTACGATTGCCGCGGATTCATGAAGAAATGTTCTGAGACTTTCATCATCTAACTGTTGGCCATGTTTGAGTAATAAAGAGGACATAACATTTCGAACTGAACGTATTTGCCGTTCCCATACCCCTACCATATGGCTGGCAGCTGGGACATTCATCTTAAACTCAAACGTTTCACAGTCGCAGTTTTCTTGCAACAAATACCTTCTGATACTGTCATTGTCAATTTCGTTCAATGCATTTTTTAGTTCATTTTCTGCACCAACAAAGTTGGTGCCTCTGTCCAATCTCAACTGTCTAATAGGTCCACGGATAGCTATAAACCTGCGCAAACAGTTTATGAATGAGTCAGTATCCAATGAATTGCTTGTCTCAACATGGACGGCCCTACATAATAAACATGTGAATAAAACTCCATAACGCTTCAGTTCTTTGCGGCCTTCCTTAATGTAAATGGGACCAAAAAAGTCCACTGCACAAAACGTGAAAGGGGGTGCAGGTTCCAACCTATCAGATGGCAAGTTTGACATCTTTTGATCTTGAAGGACACCCCGCAGTCTGCGACAAACCACGCATTTCAAAATGAGATTAGAAACTACAGCACTGCAACCAATAATCCAGAAGCCATTGTTTCTGATCTCATTAACAGTAATACCACGTCCTTGGTGAAACATTTTGTCATGAAAATGATGGGCTATAAGACTTGTGATATGACACCTTTTAGGCAATACTACTGGATATTTGATTTTGTCTGGCATTTTTGCATGCTGAATGCGACCACCGATGCGCAAAAGACCTTTAGAATCCAAAAAGGGGCCCAAACGGTGCAAATCTGACTTACCCTTCAAGTTCATTTTTCGTGAAGACTGGGTTCGTCTGTCTGAAGAAACCCCTAAGACTTCATTAGCTTTAAGCGTGCTAATTTCACTCTTAAAACTGTGAGCCTGTACATGCCTTATAATCTCAATTTCAGCTTCATCCAGTTCACTGACGGTCAATGGTTCAAAACCAGACATTGGCAAACACTTTGTTTCCTCTTTACGGAACTTTTTGGAAACAATCTGATGAAGTTTAGCTTTGTATCTAAGACATTAAGCAACAGCCTTTTTGGCTCGATACCAGCTAGAAAAATATGCAAGTCGTTCAAGCATTGAGGAAAAAATGTTTGAATTTTCAGCATCACAAGAAAAGCTCTGAGCTGTCTTCTGTTTAAGTTCAGGGTCATCGGGACTGACTTGAAAGGTCTGAGGTTCACGGTATGGTGCATTTTGTTGCCAGAGGAATTCTGGGCCCCTGAACCATGTAGAACTGCTCACCAATTCATTTGCGGGTAGTCCACGAGAGGCAATATCAGCCGGGTTCTCTCTGGAATTAACATAGTGCCACTGATCTGTGCTTGTATGTTCCTTGATTTGTTGCACCCGATTTGCAACATACACGTGAAACCGCTTGGCTTCATTAGAAATATATCCCAAAACTACTTTGCTATCTGTCCAATAGACATGGGATATACTCTGATAATCAAGCTCTTGTTGCAACATGGATGCAGTTCTTACTGACAAAACTGCTGCTGACAATTCCAATCTTGGAACTGTAACAGGTTTTACAGGCACAACCCTGGCCTTGCCCATTACAAAGGCACAAGCGATTTGATTTTCACTATTCCACATGCGAATGTATGAACACTGGCCATACCCGAATGAGCTCGCATCTGAAAAGTGATGCAGCTCAGTTTTAACTGATTCACCAAATCCATCTGGTTTAATACATCTGGGTATCTGGAGGGAATCTAGGTATTTCAAGCTTGCACACCAGCTTTCCCAACGTTTACGCAGTGATTCTGGTAACGGATCATCCCATTCAGCTCCATCTGCACACATCTGTTGCAGAATTTGTTTCCCAGCCAATACCACTGGGGCAATGAAGCCAAGTGGATCATACAGGCAGCTTACTGATGAGAGTATTCCTCGACGAGTCAAAGGACGGTCTCTCAAAGCTATACGGAATTTGAAAGAATCCGACTCGATGCACCATACGATCCCTAAAGCTCGTTCCATGGGCAATTTATCTGATACAAGATCAATATTTTCTAAATCTTTAGCTCTGTCATCAGGAGCTACATGATCAATGACTTCCCTTGCATTTGACACAAACTTGCACAACCTAACCCCACCTTTTCGGCACATTGCAGTACTATTGTCGATCAAGTTACGGGTTTCAGATATATTTAGAAGGGACTTAAGGCCGTCGTCTACATAAAAGTCCCGACGCAAGAAGTCAGCTGCTTTACTTCAAAACTCGGACTCATTATCCTTCGCAATTCTCTTAAGTGCAAAATTTGCACAGCCCGGTGAGGAGGTAGCACCAAAAAGATGCACCTGTCATATGATATTCCACCGGTTCTTGGGTATAATCCTCTGAGTCCCACCACAAGAATCTGAGGTAACTTCGATGTTCTGGACTCACACGAAACTGATAGAACATCTGTTCTATATCGCACATTAGTGCTATAGGTTCTTGTCTGAACCTGCACATCACACCTATCAGCTTATTTGTCAAATCTGGTCCTTGCAATAGATGTGAATTTAGGCTCGTACCTTCAAAAGTGGCACTACAATCGAATACCACCCTTATTTTTTCTGGCTTTCGAGGGTGATACACCCCGTGGTGTGGTATATACCACACAGCATTTTTAACACTGCTGTCAACTGATTCAATAACCCTTTCTGCATGCCCATTGTCAACAAGATTTTGCATAAAACTGAAATAATCTGAACGGAACTTTGCATCCTTTTCAAACCGTCTAGTTAATGATTTCAGTCGTCTAAGAGCAAGGGATTTATTATTGGACACCGAGGGACTTCCGTCCCTAAATGGGAGTGGCAATTCATAGTGGCCATCCTTAAATTTAATGCCTTCCTCAAGAATCGATAAAAATCTTTTATCTTCTTGGGAATATGCTGAATTCAACATCGGGTCGACCAAATCTTGCTCCATTAATTTCAGTATGTCACTGGAAATTAGCTCTTTCACTTTGGTTCTCAGTGAAAACTGTACATAATTATGTGAATCTTGTACGGGGTTAGAAACCTCCCGTGTGATAACTCTATGACTTACACCAATGGGGTCATCTACTGAATTGCAGGGATCCACAACCCCAACAATACCCCATCCTAAATCAGTCCTTTGGCCAAATGGACCATCTCCAACAGGAACAATCACCTCACGGGAATTAAACACTGAGGGCAATTGTAGCCAATTAGCAAACCTATCTGACAAGGATTTAGGTCCAATAATTGGTCTGCAATATTTTCCAAATGAGGCCACTTACTAGCCATTTTTGGTGTTGGTATATGTGATCGATTTGCTGGCATGATGTTACGTGTGTATGCATCTGGAAGAGAATTTCGCAATGTGTTGTTGAAGCCACGCACCGTAAGTCCTTTTACCTTTTGACTATCAACGACACGATTCTCAGCATACATTGTTGAAAGAGAGAGTTTCACATCAACACCTGACAGACCTAAAGCCGTGCAAGTGTCCTGAAGGACAAACGTCGTATCCGACTGAGTATCGAGTAACGCATAAATGAGTACCTCTGTCTCCGGACTATCACAGTGGGATATATATACCGGTATAATCATAGAACACTTACTTCCTTCCCCTGTGCCCCCAAGGAAGGCTACACCACTTTGAGTGCTTTGATCAACACTGGGAGGTACATTGGTCATATTGGTACCGTTAGATCCATTACGTTGAGTGTCTGAACTTCCTACTTGGCCTTGACGAGGTTTGACGTCACCATGTAAAGAAGTTGGGTGAAATCTGAAACACACCGTACACTTCTTTCTCTGTCTGCAGCGCTTAGAAATATGCCCTGTTTGGAAGCACCCAAAGCATAAATCCTTTTGTCTAAGGAATGCCTTGCGGTCGGGCAATGACTTGCTGAGAAAAGATTTACACGTATCAAGGTCATGCTTTCCGCTGCATAGTACACACGTACCTTTGACCTTTGTTTCAGAGGCAGCAGACAAAGGAGTTTCAACAGTATCGGACAGCAATGTACGACCCCCATGTGACCGCTTACTGTCCTGAAATTGTTGCGCTTTATATCCTTTCTCGGAATCTGCAAAAGAAGTGCATTTGAGTGACTGTGGAGATGTAATGGGATCGCAAGCAATTTTGGCCTCTTTGCCAATGAACTCCACAAAGTCCTTAAATGGAGGAAATTCACCTTTCTGCTCCTTACGTTGAGCTACATACCTATTCCATCTACTGACTAACCAGTCAGGTAGCTTTGTTAGCATCTTTCGGTTTTCCTGACTGTCGCTTAAAATGCTGAGACTAGAAATTGCCTGCTGTGCAGACAAACACTGCTTTAAGAAGTCAGAATATTTCAGTAACCCCTGGGCATCTTTAACATTTATTTTTGGCCAAGAGTCCAATTTACTGCGAAAGGCGTTTGCTACTATGAATGGTTCACCGTATCTCTCATCCAAAAGTGATCTAGCGCTGTCATATGCATTGTCCGTAGATAGAAGAAAATAATTTTCTACCACCTGTCTAACTGAACCACTAAGATACTTTTTCAGGTAATAAATTCTTTCTCCGGGAGGAATATTTCTTTTATCTATCAATGTGTTAAATGCCGCTTTCCAAGCGGGATACTGAATTGGATCTCCAGAGAAGACATTTGGCTCCGGTGGAGGCAACCTACTCAAATTTACCTGCTCTGCAAGAGATTTAGCCAATTCCAGTAAGCCTTGTTCTGCACTATTGTTTTGGGAGACATTTGCGTGTGAGCATTTGTCATCGGAAACAAAGTTTTCATTGCTAGTTTTACATACCGGCTGTAGATTTTGTAAAGCAGTAGGAAAACTATCTTTATACATCCATGTTGTTTGAGTGGGTTCCTGTGGACAAAAGATAGCCGCGGTTGGGTTTAAAAGTGATTCAGAGGTGGTGATTGGATATGTCTGAGAACTAACAGTGGAAAATGTGGAAACGGTTGTATTAATAACAATATCAGAGGTGCCTGACACACTGACATGATTTGTTACAGCTGTATCAGTGCATGCGGTTGTGGGGAACAAATTTGCATCAGACTCAGTAATGTTAGTTTCTAGGTTAAAGTGACCTTGATTTTGTATGTATTTACTAACCAAATCTTTTTTATCTATTTCTGGAATGGATAGCTGCGATTTTGTATCACTTCTATCACCAGAAAATGATTCTTTAAGTGCTGTCATTTCTGCCCCTGCCATTTCAATCTTTTTTATTGTTTGGAGTTTTTTTAACTCAGCTTTAAATTTTGACTCAATGTCTATAAATTTTAATTTAGTTTTCAGGGCCGCATGTCTAGTTGCCGCATCCGAAATTCTTGAGATATTTGATTTTCTAGACCGTTGACTAGATGCACTACGCGATACATGACTAGACAATGACGCGTTTTCATCCTTTGTATTTTCTAAATCTTGAATACGCGAAGCAATATTTTGCATGAGGTCTTGATGTTGTAACTCTATTTCTTCAAATTTAGCAGCTTCAGCTTTACATGTTTCTTGCATACCCTGCAAATTATCAAAAACCAGGCATAAATCATCAAAACATCTTTGAACAGAATCCCTATGACCTCTGATGAGGTCAACATCTGGACTGTCAGATAAAATTCGCAACGCGCAGGTATTTTGACGGCGCCAAGCTGAAGCGGACGATTTAAATTTTTGTTCATTCAACGAAATTTGATATTCAAGACCCTTTTGTGTTTGTGTTCTTTGCCTCACCCCCAAATCTGTGTCTCCAGTCGCATCAGGATTAATATTTGCCTCAAGTTCAGTTTCAGACATTCTGAAATAAATAATAGTAAATGTCTACTATCTGTAATTTGATAATTGAAAAATATACCTTTACCACCAGGATGAAATGCTACTCATGCCACTGTTTATCAAAGCACAAACAAAAAGAAACAAGTAGTCTATAACACTTACACAATTTGCGTGGCTGGGCATTCCCTGCCTACGCAACGACAACTTCAAAGTTTATTCAATTTCAGGCATGGCTGGGCATTCCCTGCCTATGCTAAGTTCATTCAAAACACAGTGAAGTCACTAACAATCTCTCAGCATCTTACGATAAATTGATGCGAACCACGATTTAGATAAGTTAGTACATGGATGAACACCATCTTGGTACAAACCAAAGTTCCAAGTATAACGCGGTTTCTTCCCAGGGCACTTTCGACTCATTCGTAAGTCTTCGTTAAACTTTGGCGAATAGGTACCAATACTTTGATTCAGTCTATCAATAAATTCATTGATGCTGTCAATCTGTTGTGTTAAGAATATGTCATCCTGTTTGAATTGTTCAGGTTGTGGGTGTCCCTTACCAGCATTCCATCTTTCAATTGAATAGTAAGGGATCTGTAAGAATGTTAATTTTACATTCGCACATACAGAACTGCAGATTTCATAAATTCCCTTTAAATTGTTACGAATTCTTTGTAACACACCATCCTGATCATGATGTAAATAAATATATCTACGCTCTTTCACAGTAAAGTCACATGTTCCAATGAAAACATACAGGCTGATACATTTGTATTTACGAAACCATTTACGTAAATTTCTGTGAATCCATGTGAAGGCATTTGAAGAATTTGCTCCACCTTTGTAGACCCATACAATGTTACTATCTTGGGAAACTGCTTTTAAATATCTCCCTTTGCTATCGCTCACAAAGACTGGGACATAAGAAAACTTCTCATTCGACAACTGTCCCCTTTGCACATTTTTGTTGAGTCTGCGATTACTCATAGCACATTCGGTTGATATCTCCTAAAGTACTCCAACAGAGTTTGACTGTAGCAGTAGGCGCAAGAACGCAGGGTAACGCATGGTCAGGAACGCAAGGTAACGCAGGACAGTAACGCAGGATAACGCAAAAGTCCAAGAGTATTATACTGGTGATTTATATCAAATCAACGTCAAACTCTTTGGGCTTCAATAACACCCGCAATAATGCGAAGAAGTCGCAGATAGACGCATATTGAACTCAAATCTTCTTCGTCATGATTTTGGCTCGCAAATTTGACGAATAATCTACGTAGAAAAAGGGCAGACAATCGAAGTCGGATTTGCTAGTAATACGAGTACCGTGCATAGCCGCACCGAACTACCCATAAACAAGGCATCACTTTACCAATGCCGTTACAGTATATTAATTGGTTTAGTTACGAGGATAGTTCTAGTTCAGTGAACCTGAACACTGATAATTACCTAATAAATAAATAAATTGTTTGGTTGTATTGGAGTTTAACCGCCCAGTCAACACTATTTTAGGTCATTTTAGCCGGTCAGTTTACCTATCCACACTTTTCCCGGGCAGGCTTATACGTAAGCGTTTAACCAGTACATTGTACATTTTTTCGCCAGAAAGTGACAACTGCCCTTCTTGAAAAAGCGGAAGGGAGAGAATGACCGTAGAAAATATTTCAGAATCAATCTCCACGAAAGAATGTTGTCGACCCCGGTAGGTATCGAACCCGCGTCCTCCTGATCACCAGTGAGGCGCGCATCCGACTTAGCTACCGAGGCCGGATAAATAAATAATTTAATAAATAAATAAATAAATCAATATGTTAACAAAAAAGAGCCTGTCATTATATTAATCTTTAAAGAATGCCGCAATGCAATTAGAATTATATATTGAAATAAAAGAGGGGAATTTTCAAATGTATCTTCCATTCTTCTTACATGGGCATATATAATTTCTATTTAGTAACGTTATAATATATAATAAATCTATATACTATAGGTTCAAATATTCGTGGCTCCCCATCAAAACAATCAATTCAGCAATAAAATAAAACAAAAACCTCATCGGGCATCCAACCCGATCTCCTATTTAAGTGTAAGCCCCGTGAGAAGCAAAGTGGGGCCGAAGTGTCTAGGTATATGGGGCCGACATGTCTAGGGGCCGAGGTGTCCAGGGGCCGACCCGTCTAGGGTTTCAATTTTATGTGGGGCCGAGGTGGTTTTGGGGCCGAGGTGTCTAGGGGCCGAAGTGTCTAGGGGCCGAGGTGGTTTTGGGGCCGAAGTGTCCTGTTACCTACAGCATAACCCTATATAATCTAACCCTTTATACATGGCATTACGATAACACGCCCGTGCGATATATAGTGCATTTTTTCAGGTCTCCAAAATGGCTACTTTTCTGATTTAAATCCGTGATATTATTGCACGACCCGCAGAAAAAGCAACCGACTGAAGTCGGTTGATTTCTAAGAGTGCCCTAAAATCACCGTGTCATTCTGTCATTCGGTCATTCTGTCAGTCTGTCTGTCCGTCCGTAACCCGTTTGTGAAAATTGGTGATAGTGACTTAACCACTTGGAATATTTAAACAATTTTTGGCATACTGATAGATATCAATGAGATCTAACCAATGAACTTGCGAAATATTACATTCCATTTAGTATAGCCTTGCCGAGGCGAAAAATGTGAAAATTTTCGAACTGCTTCTCCTCGGAAACCGTTGGGCCGATTCAAGTCAAATTTCATATGGAGCCTCTATGGGACGGGGGAAACCAAAATTTGCTCATGGGGTCCAGGTCACATGACCAAAATGGCCGCCTAGCCATATATGGTCTGTCTGTCTGTCCGTCCGTAACCCGTTTGTGAAAATTGCTAGTATTCTCTGTCAGGAAACTAAGAAGCACAACATGACTATGTAATAAAGATTAATTTGACCAGAGTAACTGCATTCAATATATATATCAACCATAATGGTTAAACAAATGCTCTAGGTGGTGACACGTCAATATATATCGTCAAAAATTCCACAATTATTAATGAGATATCATTAATGATTGTCTAACCGCCATGCTCACATTGAATGAACATGGTTTTTTTCACATAGGAAATCATCAAAACAATGTTCCTGCTGTAGGAACATCCAATACACAAATTAAACAATATCACTCTTCAATTCATACTGAAGAAATAACTAGGATAACAAGTACTGCAAAAATGCCTATTAAGACCACATTTGAATTTCAAAAGTGGTCTTACAGACCAAACTTGAACAGTCCCAAAGCTTGTATCTCCGTACTTATTGCCGGGCATAATACCTGAAAATGCATATTTCAGTATGAATTGCAGATATTGAAAATCCATTTAAAACTCACATGAAATAAATAATTGATAAATACAGACAATTCAATGCATATTTAGGGAGGTGGGTGGGATACAAATTTTCTGGTCACCACCTCACTCGAACAAAGAAAATTTATCAACTGTGCGAGGAAGCGGGAAATTTCCCCTTAAATAACCTCTGGTCAAGACTAACCAATCAAATCATTGCATATTGATAGCATTAAGTAAATCAAGTTAGCCTACAATATCATCACACATTGTGCCTGGTTCAGTCAGCCAACAATTACAGTGCATGTTCCGATAAGTGATCATCCCAACAATTAAGCATTTTAACCTAGGAGTTAAAAGTGATCAATTGCTAGTATTCTCTGTCAGGAAACTAAGAAGCACAACATGACTATGTAATAAAGATTTAATTTGACCAGAGTAACTGCATTCAATATATATATCAACCATAATGGTTAAACAAATGCTCTAGGTGGTGACACGTCAATATATATCGTCAAAAATTCCACAATTATTAATGAGATATCATTAATGATTGTCTAACCGCCAACCCAAAGGCCAAAAATAAAGCAAATACAAACAAAACCAAAACAAAATAATAATAATAATAATAATAATAATAATAATAATAATATAATATTTAGGGGGTAAACCACAAGACCCTTAAATCCATGTATATAAGTTTCGGTAAATATGCATTGAAATGAAAGAAGAACAAATAACAAAATAAACAAAAACAACTGTCCTATTCAAAGATAAAGCCAGGCATTAAACTGTGTCAATTCCACATCTATATCCCTAATAAACACACACCAAATTGTGCGAATATGAGAGATATATTCATATTGTATGGAAAAAATAATCGTGATACTTGCCACGATATGTACTAAGAGACCACACAGTGTATAGCCCAGATTAATCCCTGAAGCTGCTACCTGCAGGTTATGGACAACAGAAAACAGGAATGGAAGATTTATACGATCATTACCGAATAACAAATGCCAGCCTGCTACAGTCCACGCTTGTCAGAATCAATAATTTATATATGTTATTACCCTGTTAATAAAGACATTTAACAGAAGGTAAAGTCCATGCATGTCTAGCAATGGAATCACGAAATGCACCAGGCCAGCATAACATTCGGAAATGAAGGTAAAACCGGATATTCTTACCACTCTATTCTAGTGAAATCCATTCTAATCTGTTCTCATAACTTGAATTGTCACTGACCAAGAATATTTTCTGAAATTGTTAAAATAACAAATTCCACACATTGTCAATACATAATACATATGTTCGTACACCTTCATTATAAAACTAATTCAAAATGATAAACTATACGTGATGGTCAAATCGATCAGTGTAACATAACAGTGTCAAGAAACCAATGATTAGGAGACTCTCCTCATAGCCATAAGTCACCGGAGTCCTGCTAACTATGTTATATAACAGATGATATGATGTTAAACTACAGTCAAACACATCTTAGCGGCCACCTCTATTAAGCAAGCAACCTGTCTTAAGCAAGCGGGCATTTAGTTCCAGAAAAAGGCAAATGCACTAAAAATTCACCTTTTTTTAAGCAAGCAGCTGTATTAAGCAAGCATATTTAGATAACTCTAAGGAGGCCGCCAAAATCAGGTCAGACTGCAGTCCGGACTCGTGTCCGAGACCATTCTGTACTCCGAGAACTGTTATGCTTAACCCATCGTATGCCAGCAGACCCCAGTACAGCCACATGTTGGCCAAGTTCATTCGTCATATAAGGGGCTCCAGGCCAATATCTTCATTTTTATTCTATTTTCAATGAATATTCTGTTAACAAACATTGCGGGCCCCTATGATGACAATCAGATAGGAATATCTAAATGTGTGAAAATTGATTACAATGGAAACATACAGAAAAACGAGCAGTGAAGGCTTTGAACACATTGCACATCCAGATCTACACTGTTTGTTTGTTTGATTTGAGGTTTAACGTCCCCGTCAACACTGTAAAGGTAATTTTGGAGACGTTGCTTCCAATTTTGTAGGACTTTTACCCGACATTGAGATGAAATGACATCTCAAGCCCTGTCGCCCAATAAAACCAATAGGGTTTATTTGCATGGACGGTCCGCCTCGCACCGCGGTTCCTGGACAGGCTTAGATCCTCTAAGCCGTTTACCAGTACTGGTGTGCGGGTCGGATTCAGCTCTGCGTGGAAGCATCATGCAGCCCATATATTTCTTAAAGCGCCTATGGGCGAGATCTACACTGTTTGCCCTAATATATACATATAGTATACATGTATCAAGTAATTTGAGTGGCAGAAATGTGACCAATTAATAAATAAATAGATAAATAAATAAAGTATACAATATACTCGTTACTGGCCGTCTTTAAATATGAGCTAAAATGACTATCAAATGTGTGAAAATTGATAACAATGATCTGTTTATTGGGGAAAAAGGATTAGTAACGCCTGTTATTAATTGAGCCACTTTACTAATTTAAGTCAATAATTGTTTTTGTAAAACTTTTTGTTTGTTCATGCCAGCTAAATAGTGTTCTAACCTGAAATTCATTAACCCGTATCACGCTGAACACGATAATCCTTATCTTTGTAAAAAGTGTAGGTCCTGATCAGATTGCTTCTGCCCTCTGAACCGGATCCGCACCGTTTTTCATGCAGTTTTTGAATTGCATGCATACTGTAGCAGTAGGCGCAAGAACGCAGGGTAACGCATGGTCAGGAACGCAAGGTAACGCAGGACAGTAACGCAGGATAACGCAAAAGTCCAAGAGTATTATACTGGTGATTTATATCAAATCAACGTCAAACTCTTTGGGCTTCAATAACACCCGCAATAATGCGAAGAAGTCGCAGATAGACGCATATTGAACTCAAATCTTCTTCGTCATGATTTTGGCTCGCAAATTTGACGAATAATCTACGTAGAAAAAGGGCAGACAATCGAAGTCGGATTTGCTAGTAACACGAGTACCGTGCATAGCCGCACCGAACTACCCATAAACAAGGCATCACTTTACCAATGCCGTTACATGGCTCCCCAAATTAGTTATAAGTACTAATTTCTTAACTATTTTTAAGCAAACAATGTGAAACAAGTACATTCCAGCTGAATGAACAGAAAATATCCTGGTCACGGTGCCAAAATACAAATATAACACAACCATTTAGAAAGCACCAAATGGAAGTTGTAGATCTATATTAAATACTGGAAACACAGAACTGGGTTTAAGACTTAATTCAAATTTTCATATTGAAAATCTAATGGCTCCTTGTCGGGAATTACCCAGTCTCTTGCAATAATATTAACTTGTGAATGGGCCTTTCGAGATAGGTCAAACTGCCATTACGTTTGCCTCGGCTATCTAAGTCACCATCTGCCATCGCAATTTTGACCTTTCGGACAAGGCCATCGCTGTCAAGGTATGCTTCGCAAACACGAGCTAATTGCCAACGATTCCGTGGTTGGTTATCATCCTTCATGATAACTATATCACCTACTGTTAAGTTCCGCTTTGGTGATTGCCATTTATTTCGCGCTTGCAAATTTTGAAGAAATTCAGATCTCCAGCGGATCCAAAATTCATTTACGAGGTACTTTGTGCGCCGCCAACGCTTGCGCGAGTATAGACTAGAACTCTGAAAGTTACCTGGAGGTGGCAAAATGACCTTTGTTTTCATAGTAAGTAACTGATTTGGAGTTAGAGGGCTAACATACATTGGATCATTGAGATTGTCAACTGACAAAGGCCTGCTATTTACGATTGCCGCGGATTCATGAAGAAATGTTCTGAGACTTTCATCATCTAACTGTTGGCCATGTTTGAGTAATAAAGAGGACATAACATTTCGAACTGAACGTATTTGCCGTTCCCATACCCCTACCATATGGCTGGCAGCTGGGACATTCATCTTAAACTCAAACGTTTCACAGTCGCAGTTTTCTTGCAACAAATACCTTCTGATACTGTCATTGTCAATTTCGTTCAATGCATTTTTTAGTTCATTTTCTGCACCAACAAAGTTGGTGCCTCTGTCCAATCTCAACTGTCTAATAGGTCCACGGATAGCTATAAACCTGCGCAAACAGTTTATGAATGAGTCAGTATCCAATGAATTGCTTGTCTCAACATGGACGGCCCTACATAATAAACATGTGAATAAAACTCCATAACGCTTCAGTTCTTTGCGGCCTTCCTTAATGTAAATGGGACCAAAAAAGTCCACTGCACAAAACGTGAAAGGGGGTGCAGGTTCCAACCTATCAGATGGCAAGTTTGACATCTTTTGATCTTGAAGGACACCCCGCAGTCTGCGACAAACCACGCATTTCAAAATGAGATTAGAAACTACAGCACTGCAACCAATAATCCAGAAGCCATTGTTTCTGATCTCATTAACAGTAATACCACGTCCTTGGTGAAACATTTTGTCATGAAAATGATGGGCTATAAGACTTGTGATATGACACCTTTTAGGCAATACTACTGGATATTTGATTTTGTCTGGCATTTTTGCATGCTGAATGCGACCACCGATGCGCAAAAGACCTTTAGAATCCAAAAAGGGGCCCAAACGGTGCAAATCTGACTTACCCTTCAAGTTCATTTTTCGTGAAGACTGGGTTCGTCTGTCTGAAGAAACCCCTAAGACTTCATTAGCTTTAAGCGTGCTAATTTCACTCTTAAAACTGTGAGCCTGTACATGCCTTATAATCTCAATTTCAGCTTCATCCAGTTCACTGACGGTCAATGGTTCAAAACCAGACATTGGCAAACACTTTGTTTCCTCTTTACGGAACTTTTTGGAAACAATCTGATGAAGTTTAGCTTTGTATCTAAGACATTAAGCAACAGCCTTTTTGGCTCGATACCAGCTAGAAAAATATGCAAGTCGTTCAAGCATTGAGGAAAAAATGTTTGAATTTTCAGCATCACAAGAAAAGCTCTGAGCTGTCTTCTGTTTAAGTTCAGGGTCATCGGGACTGACTTGAAAGGTCTGAGGTTCACGGTATGGTGCATTTTGTTGCCAGAGGAATTCTGGGCCCCTGAACCATGTAGAACTGCTCACCAATTCATTTGCGGGTAGTCCACGAGAGGCAATATCAGCCGGGTTCTCTCTGGAATTAACATAGTGCCACTGATCTGTGCTTGTATGTTCCTTGATTTGTTGCACCCGATTTGCAACATACACGTGAAACCGCTTGGCTTCATTAGAAATATATCCCAAAACTACTTTGCTATCTGTCCAATAGACATGGGATATACTCTGATAATCAAGCTCTTGTTGCAACATGGATGCAGTTCTTACTGACAAAACTGCTGCTGACAATTCCAATCTTGGAACTGTAACAGGTTTTACAGGCACAACCCTGGCCTTGCCCATTACAAAGGCACAAGCGATTTGATTTTCACTATTCCACATGCGAATGTATGAACACTGGCCATACCCGAATGAGCTCGCATCTGAAAAGTGATGCAGCTCAGTTTTAACTGATTCACCAAATCCATCTGGTTTAATACATCTGGGTATCTGGAGGGAATCTAGGTATTTCAAGCTTGCACACCAGCTTTCCCAACGTTTACGCAGTGATTCTGGTAACGGATCATCCCATTCAGCTCCATCTGCACACATCTGTTGCAGAATTTGTTTCCCAGCCAATACCACTGGGGCAATGAAGCCAAGTGGATCATACAGGCAGCTTACTGATGAGAGTATTCCTCGACGAGTCAAAGGACGGTCTCTCAAAGCTATACGGAATTTGAAAGAATCCGACTCGATGCACCATACGATCCCTAAAGCTCGTTCCATGGGCAATTTATCTGATACAAGATCAATATTTTCTAAATCTTTAGCTCTGTCATCAGGAGCTACATGATCAATGACTTCCCTTGCATTTGACACAAACTTGCACAACCTAACCCCACCTTTTCGGCACATTGCAGTACTATTGTCGATCAAGTTACGGGTTTCAGATATATTTAGAAGGGACTTAAGGCCGTCGTCTACATAAAAGTCCCGACGCAAGATGTCAGCTGCTTTACTTCAAAACTCGGACTCATTATCCTTCGCAATTCTCTTAAGTGCAAAATTTGCACAGCCCGGTGAGGAGGTAGCACCAAAAAGATGCACTGTCATATGATATTCCACCGGTTCTTGGGTATAATCCTCTGAGTCCCACCACAAGAATCTGAGGTAACTTCGATGTTCTGGACTCACACGAAACTGATAGAACATCTGTTCTATATCGCACATTAGTGCTATAGGTTCTTGTCTGAACCTGCACATCACACCTATCAGCTTATTTGTCAAATCTGGTCCTTGCAATAGATGTGAATTTAGGCTCGTACCTTCAAAAGTGGCACTACAATCGAATACCACCCTTATTTTTTCTGGCTTTCGAGGGTGATACACCCCGTGGTGTGGTATATACCACACAGCATTTTTAACACTGCTGTCAACTGATTCAATAACCCTTTCTGCATGCCCATTGTCAACAAGATTTTGCATAAAACTGAAATAATCTGAACGGAACTTTGCATCCTTTTCAAACCGTCTAGTTAATGATTTCAGTCGTCTAAGAGCAAGGGATTTATTATTGGACACCGAGGGACTTCCGTCCCTAAATGGGAGTGGCAATTCATAGTGGCCATCCTTAAATTTAATGCCTTCCTCAAGAATCGATAAAAATCTTTTATCTTCTTGGGAATATGCTGAATTCAACATCGGGTCGACCAAATCTTGCTCCATTAATTTCAGTATGTCACTGGAAATTAGCTCTTTCACTTTGGTTCTCAGTGAAAACTGTACATAATTATGTGAATCTTGTACGGGGTTAGAAACCTCCCGTGTGATAACTCTATGACTTACACCAATGGGGTCATCTACTGAATTGCAGGGATCCACAACCCCAACAATACCCCATCCTAAATCAGTCCTTTGGCCAAATGGACCATCTCCAACAGGAACAATCACCTCACGGGGAATTAAACACTGAGGGCAATTGTAGCCAATTAGCAAACCTATCTGACAAGGATTTAGGTCCAATAATTGGTCTGCAATATTTTCCAAATGAGGCCACTTACTAGCCATTTTTGGTGTTGGTATATGTGATCGATTTGCTGGCATGATGTTACGTGTGTATGCATCTGGAAGAGAATTTCGCAATGTGTTGTTGAAGCCACGCACCGTAAGTCCTTTTACCTTTTGACTATCAACGACACGATTCTCAGCATACATTGTTGAAAGAGAGAGTTTCACATCAACACCTGACAGACCTAAAGCCGTGCAAGTGTCCTGAAGGACAAACGTCGTATCCGACTGAGTATCGAGTAACGCATAAATGAGTACCTCTGTCTCCGGACTATCACAGTGGGATATATATACCGGTATAATCATAGAACACTTACTTCCTTCCCCTGTGCCCCCAAGGAAGGCTACACCACTTTGAGTGCTTTGATCAACACTGGGAGGTACATTGGTCATATTGGTACCGTTAGATCCATTACGTTGAGTGTCTGAACTTCCTACTTGGCCTTGACGAGGTTTGACGTCACCATGTAAAGAAGTTGGGTGAAATCTGAAACACACCGTACACTTCTTTCTCTGTCTGCAGCGCTTAGAAATATGCCCTGTTTGGAAGCACCCAAAGCATAAATCCTTTTGTCTAAGGAATGCCTTGCGGTCGGGCAATGACTTGCTGAGAAAAGATTTACACGTATCAAGGTCATGCTTTCCGCTGCATAGTACACACGTACCTTTGACCTTTGTTTCAGAGGCAGCAGACAAAGGAGTTTCAACAGTATCGGACAGCAATGTACGACCCCCATGTGACCGCTTACTGTCCTGAAATTGTTGCGCTTTATATCCTTTCTCGGAATCTGCAAAAGAAGTGCATTTGAGTGACTGTGGAGATGTAATGGGATCGCAAGCAATTTTGGCCTCTTTGCCAATGAACTCCACAAAGTCCTTAAATGGAGGAAATTCACCTTTCTGCTCCTTACGTTGAGCTACATACCTATTCCATCTACTGACTAACCAGTCAGGTAGCTTTGTTAGCATCTTTCGGTTTTCCTGACTGTCGCTTAAAATGCTGAGACTAGAAATTGCCTGCTGTGCAGACAAACACTGCTTTAAGAAGTCAGAATATTTCAGTAACCCCTGGGCATCTTTAACATTTATTTTTGGCCAAGAGTCCAATTTACTGCGAAAGGCGTTTGCTACTATGAATGGTTCACCGTATCTCTCATCCAAAAGTGATCTAGCGCTGTCATATGCATTGTCCGTAGATAGAAGAAAATAATTTTCTACCACCTGTCTAACTGAACCACTAAGATACTTTTTCAGGTAATAAATTCTTTCTCCGGGAGGAATATTTCTTTTATCTATCAATGTGTTAAATGCCGCTTTCCAAGCGGGATACTGAATTGGATCTCCAGAGAAGACATTTGGCTCCGGTGGAGGCAACCTACTCAAATTTACCTGCTCTGCAAGAGATTTAGCCAATTCCAGTAAGCCTTGTTCTGCACTATTGTTTTGGGAGACATTTGCGTGTGAGCATTTGTCATCGGAAACAAAGTTTTCATTGCTAGTTTTACATACCGGCTGTAGATTTTGTAAAGCAGTAGGAAAACTATCTTTATACATCCATGTTGTTTGAGTGGGTTCCTGTGGACAAAAGATAGCCGCGGTTGGGTTTAAAAGTGATTCAGAGGTGGTGATTGGATATGTCTGAGAACTAACAGTGGAAAATGTGGAAACGGTTGTATTAATAACAATATCAGAGGTGCCTGACACACTGACATGATTTGTTACAGCTGTATCAGTGCATGCGGTTGTGGGGAACAAATTTGCATCAGACTCAGTAATGTTAGTTTCTAGGTTAAAGTGACCTTGATTTTGTATGTATTTACTAACCAAATCTTTTTTATCTATTTCTGGAATGGATAGCTGCGATTTTGTATCACTTCTATCACCAGAAAATGGTTCTTTAAGTGCTGTCATTTCTGCCCCTGCCATTTCAATCTTTTTTATTGTTTGGAGTTTTTTTAACTCAGCTTTAAATTTTGACTCAATGTCTATAAATTTTAATTTAGTTTTCAGGGCCGCATGTCTAGTTGCCGCATCCGAAATTCTTGAGATATTTGATTTTCTAGACCGTTGACTAGATGCACTACGCGATACATGACTAGACAATGACGCGTTTTCATCCTTTGTATTTTCTAAATCTTGAATACGCGAAGCAATATTTTGCATGAGGTCTTGATGTTGTAACTCTATTTCTTCAAATTTAGCAGCTTCAGCTTTACATGTTTCTTGCATACCCTGCAAATTATCAAAAACCAGGCATAAATCATCAAAACATCTTTGAACAGAATCCCTATGACCTCTGATGAGGTCAACATCTGGACTGTCAGATAAAATTCGCAACGCGCAGGTATTTTGACGGCGCCAAGCTGAAGCGGACGATTTAAATTTTTGTTCATTCAACGAAATTTGATATTCAAGACCCTTTTGTGTTTGTGTTCTTTGCCTCACCCCCAAATCTGTGTCTCCAGTCGCATCAGGATTAATATTTGCCTCAAGTTCAGTTTCAGACATTCTGAAATAAATAATAGTAAATGTCTACTATCTGTAATTTGATAATTGAAAAATATACCTTTACCACCAGGATGAAATGCTACTCATGCCACTGTTTATCAAAGCACAAACAAAAAGAAACAAGTAGTCTATAACACTTACACAATTTGCGTGGCTGGGCATTCCCTGCCTACGCAACGACAACTTCAAAGTTTATTCAATTTCAGGCATGGCTGGGCATTCCCTGCCTATGCTAAGTTCATTCAAAACACAGTGAAGTCACTAACAATCTCTCAGCATCTTACGATAAATTGATGCGAACCACGATTTAGATAAGTTAGTACATGGATGAACACCATCTTGGTACAAACCAAAGTTCCAAGTATAACGCGGTTTCTTCCCAGGGCACTTTCGACTCATTCGTAAGTCTTCGTTAAACTTTGGCGAATAGGTACCAATACTTTGATTCAGTCTATCAATAAATTCATTGATGCTGTCAATCTGTTGTGTTAAGAATATGTCATCCTGTTTGAATTGTTCAGGTTGTGGGTGTCCCTTACCAGCATTCCATCTTTCAATTGAATAGTAAGGGATCTGTAAGAATGTTAATTTTACATTCGCACATACAGAACTGCAGATTTCATAAATTCCCTTTAAATTGTTACGAATTCTTTGTAACACACCATCCTGATCATGATGTAAATAAATATATCTACGCTCTTTCACAGTAAAGTCACATGTTCCAATGAAAACATACAGGCTGATACATTTGTATTTACGAAACCATTTACGTAAATTTCTGTGAATCCATGTGAAGGCATTTGAAGAATTTGCTCCACCTTTGTAGACCCATACAATGTTACTATCTTGGGAAACTGCTTTTAAATATCTCCCTTTGCTATCGCTCACAAAGACTGGGACATAAGAAAACTTCTCATTCGACAACTGTCCCCTTTGCACATTTTTGTTGAGTCTGCGATTACTCATAGCACATTCGGTTGATATCTCCTAAAGTACTCCAACAGAGTTTGACTGTAGCAGTAGGCGCAAGAACGCAGGGTAACGCATGGTCAGGAACGCAAGGTAACGCAGGACAGTAACGCAGGATAACGCAAAAGTCCAAGAGTATTATACTGGTGATTTATATCAAATCAACGTCAAACTCTTTGGGCTTCAATAACACCCGCAATAATGCGAAGAAGTCGCAGATAGACGCATATTGAACTCAAATCTTCTTCGTCATGATTTTGGCTCGCAAATTTGACGAATAATCTACGTAGAAAAAGGGCAGACAATCGAAGTCGGATTTGCTAGTAATACGAGTACCGTGCATAGCCGCACCGAACTACCCATAAACAAGGCATCACTTTACCAATGCCGTTACAGTATATTAATTGGTTTAGTTACGAGGATAGTTCTAGTTCAGTGAACCTGAACACTGATAATTACCTAATAAATAAATAAATTGTTTGGTTGTATTGGAGTTTAACCGCCCAGTCAACACTATTTTAGGTCATTTTTAGCCGGTCAGTTTACCTATCCACACTTTTCCCGGGCAGGCTTATACGTAAGCGTTTAACCAGTACATTGTACATTTTTTCGCCAGAAAGTGACAACTGCCCTTCTTGAAAAAGCGGAAGGGAGAGAATGACCGTAGAAAATATTTCAGAATCAATCTCCACGAAAGAATGTTGTCGACCCCGGTAGGTATCGAACCCGCGTCCTCCTGATCACCAGTGAGGCGCGCATCCGACTTAGCTACCGAGGCCGGATAAATAAATAATTTAATAAATAAATAAATAAATCAATATGTTAACAAAAAAGAGCCTGTCATTATATTAATCTTTAAAGAATGCCGCAATGCAATTAGAATTATATATTGAAATAAAAGAGGGGAATTTTCAAATGTATCTTCCATTCTTCTTACATGGGCATATATAATTTCTATTTAGTAACGTTATAATATATAATAAATCTATATACTATAGGTTCAAATATTCGTGGCTCCCCATCAAAACAATCAATTCAGCAATAAAATAAAACAAAAACCTCATCGGGCATCCAACCCGATCTCCTATTTAAGTGTAAGCCCCGTGAGAAGCAAAGTGGGGCCGAAGTGTCTAGGTATATGGGGCCGACGTGTCTAGGGGCCGAGGTGTCCAGGGGCCGACCCGTCTAGGGTTTCAATTTTATGTGGGGCCGAGGTGGTTTTGGGGCCGAGGTGTCTAGGGGCCGAAGTGTCTAGGGGCCGAGGTGGTTTTGGGGCCGAAGTGTCCTGTTACCTACAGCATAACCCTATATAATCTAACCCTTTATACATGGCATTACGATAACACGCCCGTGCGATATATAGTGCATTTTTTCAGGTCTCCAAAATGGCTACTTTTCTGATTTAAATCCGTGATATTATTGCACGACCCGCAGAAAAAGCAACCGACTGAAGTCGGTTGATTTCTAAGAGTGCCCTAAAATCACCGTGTCATTCTGTCATTCGGTCATTCTGTCAGTCTGTCTGTCCGTCCGTAACCCGTTTGTGAAAATTGGTGATAGTGACTTAACCACTTGGAATATTTAAACAATTTTTGGCATACTGATAGATATCAATGAGATCTAACCAATGAACTTGCGAAATATTACATTCCATTTAGTATAGCCTTGCCGAGGCGAAAAATGTGAAAATTTTCGAACTGCTTCTCCTCGGAAACCGTTGGGCCGATTCAAGTCAAATTTCATATGGAGCCTCTATGGGACGGGGGAAACCAAAATTTGCTCATGGGGTCCAGGTCACATGACCAAAATGGCCGCCTAGCCATATATGGTCTGTCTGTCTGTCCGTCCGTAACCCGTTTGTGAAAATTGCTAGTATTCTCTGTCAGGAAACTAAGAAGCACAACATGACTATGTAATAAAGATTAATTTGACCAGAGTAACTGCATTCAATATATATATCAACCATAATGGTTAAACAAATGCTCTAGGTGGTGACACGTCAATATATATCGTCAAAAATTCCACAATTATTAATGAGATATCATTAATGATTGTCTAACCGCCATGCTCACATTGAATGAACATGGTTTTTTTCACATAGGAAATCATCAAAACAATGTTCCTGCTGTAGGAACATCCAATACACAAATTAAACAATATCACTCTTCAATTCATACTGAAGAAATAACTAGGATAACAAGTACTGCAAAAATGCCTATTAAGACCACATTTGAATTTCAAAAGTGGTCTTACAGACCAAACTTGAACAGTCCCAAAGCTTGTATCTCCGTACTTATTGCCGGGCATAATACCTGAAAATGCATATTTCAGTATGAATTGCAGATATTGAAAATCCATTTAAAACTCACATGAAATAAATAATTGATAAATACAGACAATTCAATGCATATTTAGGGAGGTGGGTGGGATACAAATTTTCTGGTCACCACCTCACTCGAACAAAGAAAATTTATCAACTGTGCGAGGAAGCGGGAAATTTCCCCTTAAATAACCTCTGGTCAAGACTAACCAATCAAATCATTGCATATTGATAGCATTAAGTAAATCAAGTTAGCCTACAATATCATCACACATTGTGCCTGGTTCAGTCAGCCAACAATTACAGTGCATGTTCCGATAAGTGATCATCCCAACAATTAAGCATTTTAACCTAGGAGTTAAAAGTGATCAATTGCCAGTATTCTCTGTCAGGAAACTAAGAAGCACAACATGACTATGTAATAAAGATTTAATTTGACCAGAGTAACTGCATTCAATATATATATCAACCATAATGGTTAAACAAATGCTCTAGGTGGTGACACGTCAATATATATCGTCAAAAATTCCACAATTATTAATGAGATATCATTAATGATTGTCTAACCGCCAACCCAAAGGCCAAAAATAAAGCAAATACAAACAAAACCAAAACAAAATAATAATAATAATAATAATAATAATAATAATAATAATAATAATAATATTTAGGGGGTAAACCACAAGACCCTTAAATCCATGTATATAAGTTTCGGTAAATATGCATTGAAATGAAAGAAGAACAAATAACAAAATAAACAAAAACAACTGTCCTATTCAAAGATAAAGCCAGGCATTAAACTGTGTCAATTCCACATCTATATCCCTAATAAACACACACCAAATTGTGCGAATATGAGAGATATATTCATATTGTATGGAAACAATAATCGTGATACTTGCCACGATATGTACTAAGAGACCACACAGTGTATAGCCCAGATTAATCCCTGAAGCTGCTACCTGCAGGTTATGGACAACAGAAAACAGGAATGGAAGATTTATACGATCATTACCGAATAACAAATGCCAGCCTGCTACAGTCCACGCTTGTCAGAATCAATAATTTATATATGTTATTACCCTGTTAATAAAGACATTTAACAGAAGGTAAAGTCCATGCATGTCTAGCAATGGAATCACGAAATGCACCAGGCCAGCATAACATTCGGAAATGAAGGTAAAACCGGATATTCTTACCACTCTATTCTAGTGAAATCCATTCTAATCTGTTCTCATAACTTGAATTGTCACTGACCAAGAATATTTTCTGAAATTGTTAAAATAACAAATTCCACACATTGTCAATACATAATACATATGTTCGTACACCTTCATTATAAAACTAATTCAAAATGATAAACTATACGTGATGGTCAAATCGATCAGTGTAACATAACAGTGTCAAGAAACCAATGATTAGGAGACTCTCCTCATAGCCATAAGTCACCGGAGTCCTGCTAACTATGTTATATAACAGATGATATGATGTTAAACTACAGTCAAACACATCTTAGCGGCCACCTCTATTAAGCAAGCAACCTGTCTTAAGCAAGCGGGCATTTAGTTCCAGAAAAAGGCAAATGCACTAAAAATTCACCTTTTTTTAAGCAAGCAGCTGTATTAAGCAAGCATATTTAGATAACTCTAAGGAGGCCGCCAAAATCAGGTCAGACTGCAGTCCGGACTCGTGTCCGAGACCATTCTGTACTCCGAGAACTGTTATGCTTAACCCATCGTATGCCAGCAGACCCCAGTACAGCCACATGTTGGCCAAGTTCATTCGTCATATAAGGGGCTCCAGGCCAATATCTTCATTTTTATTCTATTTTCAATGAATATTCTGTTAACAAACATTGCGGGCCCCTATCAGACGCCGCATTCTGCGGCGTCTCATCTGGGCCTACACTGTTTGCCAAGGCACCGCATAAGGGTCCTCCCGCACACAATGAGTCAATTAGATCAATCTCGCAATCACTATGCAACAAAACCACTAATGGGAGAATGAGGAAGCACACATTTGAGCTGAAAATTTATCAACTGTGCGAGGAAGCGGGAAATTTCCCCTTAAATAACCTCTGGTCAAGACTAACCAATCAAATCATTGCATATTGATAGCATTAAGTAAATCAAGTTAGCCTACAATATCAGCACACATTGTGCCTGGTTCAGTCAGCCAACAATTACAGTGCATGTTCCGATAAGTGATCATCCCAACAATTAAGCATTTTAACCTAGGAGTTAAAAGTGATCAATTGGTGATAGTGACTTAACCGCTTGGAATATTTAAACAATTTTTGGCATACTGATAGATATCAATGAGATCTAACCAATGCACTTGCGAAATATTACATTCCATTTAGTATAGCCTCGCCGAGGCGAAAAAATGTGAAAATTTTTGCGAAATATTACATTCCATTTAGTATAGCCTCGCCGAGGCGAAAAATGTGAAAATTTTCGAACTGCTTCTCCTCGGAAACCGTTGGGCTGATTGAAGTTAAATTTCATATGGAGCCTCTATGGGATAGGGAAACCAAAATTTTCTCATAGGGTCCAGGTCACATGACCAAAATGGCCGCCAAGCCATATATGGTTATAACCCTTCACAAATAGTCTTTTCCAGAACCACTGGGCAGATTTCCACGAAACTTGATAAATATCATCTGGGACGTAGGCCCATCATAAATTGCTAAAATGGTGACCCTGGGTTGACCTTGACCTTCTTTGGGTCCGTCCGTAACCCGTTTGTGAAAATTCGTGATAGTGACTTAACCGCTTGGAATATTTTAACAATTTTTGGCATACTGATAGATATCAATGAGATCTAACCAATGAAGCTGCGAAATATTATATTCCATTAAGTTTAGCCTCGCCAAGGCGAAAAATGTGAAAATTTTCGAACTGCTTCTCCTCGGAAACCGTTGGGCCGATTGAAATCATATTTCATATGAAGCCTATATGGGATGGGGGAAACCAAAATTTGCTCATGGGGTCCAGGTCACATGACCAAAATGGCCGCCAAGCCATATATGGTCTGTCTGTCTGTCCGTCCGTAACCCGTTTGTGAAAATTGGTGATAGTGACTTAACCGCTTGGAATATTTAAACAATTTTTGGCATACTGATAGATATCAATGAGATCTAACCAATGAACTTGCGAAATACTACATTCCTTTTAGTATAGCCTCGCCGAGGCGAAAAATGTGAAAATTTTCGAACTGCTTTTCCTCAAAAACCGTTGGGCCGATTGAAGTCAAATTTCATATGGAGCCTCTATGGGATGGAAGAAACCAAAATTTGCTCATGGGGTCCAGGTCACATGACCAAAATGGCCGCCAAGCCATATATGGTAAAAACCCTTCAAAAATAGTCTTCTCCAGAACCACTGGGCAGATTTCCACGAAACTTGATAAATATCATCTGGGACGTAGGCCCATCACAAATTGCTAAAATGGTGACCCTGGGTTGACCTTGACCTTCTTTGTGCCTAGGTCAAACTTTGACACATATGCTTTTGTATTGGAAAAGTGAGAATGCATTTTATCCTGCAAACGATTCAGAAAACAGTACTAAAGTATAAGATATATTTTTGCTCCTTACGATAAGGCGCATTTATTGGGGGAACCGTTTTAGGTCCAGGTCACATGACCAAAATGCCCACCATACCCATATATGGTAACACTCATAAAGCTAAAAGCATCCGGCGGGTCGTGCACTTCAGCTGAAGCACTGGTTCTTATTCATAATGCGAACATAGGTTGTGGGTACTCGTTAGAACCGCCCAAAAAACCAAAATGAGGCGGTTCTAACGAGCACCCACAACCTATGTCTTGGAGCAGAAATAAGAAAAATGATGTATACCCCCGTACCCGTACACCCGAGTCTTCTCTATATAAAGTAGGGTTTTAGGTGTATGTGTGTTGTGTGTGTGTGTGTGGGGGGGGGGGGGCGTTCGTTTCACGGTCTTGTTTACGTGAATTCTTGATTTAAACTTCAACGGCTCAAACACTTTTCGGATCATGGAAATTTGTTCTGGACAGGGGTAGATTTTTGATGATCTGCACAGGTCTGTGTTCTTAGCTAAAACAGCTTTTCTCTTGAAGCGGCTCATATACGGGAATATCCTTGTAAAACCTCACTTTTCCCAATAAAATAGAGGATTCTTACATGAGTGTTCATGTTTTATTGAATTTATTAAACGAGTTGGGGGAAATGGATTAAATGCGAGATTTGTCAAGCATTTTATCCGTTTTCCTCAAAGAGTTTAATAAATTCAATAATACATTAGCACGAATGCAAGATTCATTTTACCTATTGGTTTCATTGGGCAACAGGGCTTGAGATGTCATTCATCTCAATGTCGGGTAAAAGTCCCACAAAATTGGAAGCAACGTCTCCAAACTGACATATACAGCGTTGACGGGGACGTTAAACCTCAAATCAAACAAAACAAACGATTTATTTTATCATATGGCATTTAAAACGCATTTTATTCACGATTGTTTTACAAAAAATGTCAATATTCCGCCATTAGTAAACGCGACTTCATAAAGGACGGCGTATGTGTAATGTTACAGGACGTATCTAGCTCATTTGCATATTTAATCCACTAACGGATTATCTAATTTAATACATCTCAGACGCGACATCATATGGTAAAGTGAGGTGAAAAGTGATTTTACAGAAGCGCCGGTGGTGTAGTGGTTATGCTAGTCGTCTCATAAATCTATGGTGTACCAAAAGGGTCAAAATGACCGATACCGGTCTACCCGCATTTTAGATATACGGGTATACCCGTAAATTTGCGGGTACACCCCTAAATTTGCAGGTACACCCCTATTTCAAATGCGGGTGTACCCGTAAATTTGCAGGTACACCCGCATTTAGCGGTCTACCCGCATTTTACGGGTAGACCTGCATTTTACGGGTACACCCCTATATTTGCGGGTACACCCCTAAATTTACGGGTGTACCCGCATCTTAAAATGCGGGTATACCCGTAAAAATAGGAGTGTACCCGTAAAATGCAGGTCTACCCGTAAATGCAAGTAGACCGCTATTTCTTATTTTCCAATTATCCAATCAAAATGCCGCTTACATATCCACCTTTTTTGAATAAGGCTCTTATCTTTCTTGCGGCGTCTTTGATATACCTGTCCAATTCATGCTGTGTAAACACTCAATAATTTCAAATTTTAATGAGAATCAAGAGCGTTTATTGCACCCTTGAAAAAATCACGGGATAATCAGTCTGATTTGATATATTAAAATTTAACTAAGCGTATAACAAAATGTTTTGCATTTACTTTCCTGTCATTTATTTATTTATTTACACAGATTATCATGTGGGGTTTAGTTCCAGATATACAATGTTGAAGCATCAAGAAAACACGCCTATATATGTTTGACCCCCAGAAACCCCATTTTCATTTTGTGAAACTTGGGTTTATTGGGGTATACATTATTTTCCTTATTTTTGCTGAAAACATAGATTGCTGGTACTCTTTAGTACTCTTTATCTGAAGCGGTTCTAACGAGTACCCACAATCTATGTTTTGGAGCAGACATGACAAAAATAAAGTATACCCTTGTTAATCCCCGATTTGCTTTATGTATGGTTTGGTCTTCAAGGGTTTCAAATACGCATGATGATGACTCAAATCGCCCCCGCCCATCGGGGCCTGGAGAAATAAAATGGGCTACACAGTGCTTCCGCGCAGAGTTGAAACCGACCGAACTTGAGCATTGGTAAACAGCTTAGGTCTAAGCATGCCCAAGAAAAGTGATGCGAGTCGGACCACTCCTTAAACTCCAGCGGTTTCCATTGGCGGTAGGGCTTGAGATGTCATTTCATCTCAATGTCGTGTAAAATCCCACAAAATCGGAAGCAACGTCTCCAAAATGACTTAAATAGTGTTGACGGGGACGTAAAACCTCAACTCAAACAAACAAACAGATAACTCGAAAAGCTTTCTTATTTCGAAAGAATGTTTCCTGTTTTCTATCAAAGAAAAAAGTGTGTGTGTTGGGGGTGGGGGTGGGGGGGGGGGGGGGAGGAGGGCGGCAAACTCATTCGTTTTTGTCTGAAAAAAAAAAAAACAAAAAAAAAAAAAAAAAAAACAAAAAACAAACATTTCGTTTTTGGGTGGTAAAATGTTCCAGTATATCTGAAAAGGCGCGTTTTCGTAATGTCTTGTGATATTCAAGCAAAGAATAAGAATGTGCGTAAATACTGCGCGGAAGCGCAGGCAGATGCATGTATGTGTGTGCGGAGTGCGTTTTAGTTGTAAGTTTCACAAACAACTAAGGTAAAATATATACGGGCCTACTACCACTACCACTATATCTTTAAATACCACTATTAATACCACTATTATATCTGCCATAACTACTACAACTACAGCTATATAAGCCTGCCCAGGAAAAGCGTGGATAGGTAAACTGACCGGCTCAAAAATGACCTAAAACAGTGTTAACTGGACTGTTAAACTCCAATACAGACACAACTACTACCGCCACTATTCATGCTACCTCTGTAACCACTACTTCATCTATGTCTACCACAGTCACTAGTACAAGTAGTTGTAGTAGTAGTAATTGTAATGGCAGAAGTAGTACAAGTATAACTAGTAGTAGTAGACATTTTTCACGAAGACCGAATTAGGACTTCGAAGATCGAGAACGGAGTTACACGCCGGGATGTTCTCAACGTTACATGTACCTTTAACTATACGTGTAATTTACCTGCAATAATAAAAGGCGTAACTAGCAAAACGGGGAAAGCAGTGCATTTTGAAAAAACCTGATAGTTTTGAATTCACATGAGACGAAAGTCCTGTCGTAGGGCTTATATGCATCGGCGGTCCAACTCGCACCACTTTTGTTTATACTTATTTATTTTAGTTCGATTGCGATGGAAGCTTCAATTTTATTTAATCGCTCTCGAACACCCATTCCGGATGTTTTCACGCGCGCGAGAGAGAGGCAGAGACTATTACACCACTGCTGCCCATTTACACCTGGGTGGAGTGAGCCAGTTTCGTGTCTTGCCCAAGGACACACCTCGATACCGGGTGCCGGATTCAAACGCACAATCTCTCAATCATGAGTCGAATGCATTAACCACTGCGCCATCGAGGCTAACCATCGCACCACTTTGCCTGCAGAAGCTGTGTGCTAAGAGGTACAACGGTATTCACGTGCCGGCAGTTGAAGCACCATGCAGCCGAATCTATTTCTAAAAACCCCGACGGATGGAGCCTTTTCTCTAGGAAACCCACATAAGGTGAAGTCTCGGTGTAAGACGAGCCTGTCCGGGCAAATTGTAGATAGTAAACAGACCGCCTCAAAAAATTACCTAAATATTGCCGACTGGGCCGTTAAACTAGAATACAAACAAACAAAACAAAATTTTCCAGTTTGTTCTTTAAGAAGTACACAATTTTTTACATAGCCTTGGCCACCCAGTGGGGTGAAAATGGGAATCAGAAAAAAAAAATTCTTATACATAACAAACTGAGTCAAAATGTTTCTAGGAATTGTACATAAGCCAAAGTCTTTGAAGAACGCATTTAAGGCGTAGTCCGCAAGGAAGTCAGTTAAGGCTAAGTTTCCCAGAAACTCAACTGAGGCGAATCTGCAAGAAACTCATCTCACTTGAATTCGCCGGGGAACTGGAATGAAGTAGTATCTCAAGAGAACTCGCCTGAATATTTTACAATGGAACTCCCCTGATGCCAAAACAAACAATCATGAACCTGTGCCGCTTTGTCCTATTTTTCGTTTGTTTCAGTTCTGCTGACTCAACGTTAAACCTTCTCTCCGTGGCAACAAAATAAAAAGAAAAAAAAAAAAAAAAAAAGAAAAAGAAAGAAAGAAACAATACAATGGAATTTTGTTTGTTTGTTTGATATTAGGTTTAACGCCCCCGTCAACACTTTAAAGGTCATTTTAGAGAAAAGACGTTTCTTCCAATTTGTGGGATTTTTACTCAACATTAGGATGATTCGACATCTCAAGCCCTGCCGCCCAATTGAACAACTCGGGGTAATATGCATCGACGGTCCGACTCGCACCACTTTTCCTAGGCAGGCTTAGAACCTCTAAGCAGTTTACCAGAAGCCAACTGCACGGGTTGATTTCAGCTCTGCGTTGAATCATCATGCAGCCCAATCTATTTCTGCAAGCCCCAATGGGCGGGGGCCAAAATGGAATGAAGTAGTTTAATGTATTCATGTGGAAAAATCCATTTTCTATTGCGCAATAAACCAGTTGATCATATTTGCTACAAAATACCATTATTTATTTGCTATGTTTTTATTAAAATTCTTTAGTTGCGGGCTAGGGTTTTCCAAAGACTTTTGTTCGCTATGAAAGGCAGCATGTTCTCTCTTTTATGATTACGATCCTGGAAGACAAACAACTAATACAAATCACAGTAAAAGTGCTGACAGCGAAGATTCTGCACATTTTATGATATTCATCTTTTCGGCCGGACAGGTCATCATTTCGAAAAATACACCTATGCAAATAAAATAAAAAATTAACGCCAAAACCCGAGCGAGTGTTTTTTACATGCAAATATTCAATGTATTCCCTATTTTTGCACAACATACAAACTTTGAGTACTTTTTTAAACCGCATCGATTAAGCGGTTCTCATGAGCACCTACAACCTTTGTTTGTTTGTTTTGGAGTTTAACGGCCCAGTCTACACTATTTTAGGTCATTTTTGAGTGAGCCGGTCAGTCTACCTAGCCACACTTTTTCTTGGCAGGCTTATACATAAGCGTTTAACCAGTACAGTGCACATTCTTTCGCCAGAAACTGACAACTGCACTTCTTGAATCAGCGGAAGTGGGAGAATGACCGTAGAAAAGATTTCATGATCAATCTCTATACGAAGGAATGTTGCCGACCCCGGCAGATATCGAACCCGCGTCCTCCTGATCACCAGTCAGACGCGTATTCGACTGAGCTAGGTACCGAGGCCTTCGTACCTACAATCTACGTTTGACAGCAGAATATAAAAAAATAAAATATGGTTTACTCCCATAAACATCAGTTTATATTTTCTTGTCAACTCATTACCATGATAGAAGGCACCAGAATTCATCCGGTTATTTTCCCAATCTGCCATTTTGGGGATTTTATTCGAGTCAGAGGCAAACCGGGAAGATCGCCTATAAGTTCGAGACAGAATCACAATGGACCCGGGATCAAAATTGTATGTCAGTAGTTTTTCTTTTTTTTTTTTTTTTTTTTTTTTGACTCTTGCAATTATAACTCGTCAGTGAACATGTGGGTAAGAGCACTGCCCCTTTATCACCAGGTCTCTCATCGCTCATGTGACGGAAGATCAGGCGGCTTTACCCCGGGTACTCCGGTTTTCACCCTTCTCTAGTTGAAGGCTCTTAAGTAGGGAAATAATCTTCAAAGGACCGTAGAAATGATAAAAAAAGATCCCCAGTGGCTTCTTCGCAACTGGATACGCATTTTAGATGTAGAAACAAATAATGTTGAGATGATCCCAGCTGACAAAGTCCCTTTCCATCTCCTAAGTCCGTTCTCCGTCCTAGTGAAAAATGTCTATTAGTAGTAGTAGTAGTTGTTGTTGAAGTAGAAGTAGTAGCAATAGAAGTGGAAGTAGTAGGTATAGTAGTAGTAGTTGCAGTAGTAGTAGCAGTTATGCTCGTAGTAGGTGCAGTAGCATAATCAGCAGCAGCAGTAGTAGCAGTAGCAGCAGTAGTAATAGTAGTAGTTTCTTTGGTTGAATTTTGATTTAACGTTCCCGTCAACACTACTTAGGTCATTTTGGAGATGTTGCTTCAAGTTTAATTTGTTTGATTTAGATTTAATGTCCCCGTCAACTCTGTATAGGTCATTTTGGAGACGTTGCTTGCAATTTTGTGGGACTTTTACCCAATATTGAGATGAAATGACATCTCACGCCCAGCCGCCCAATGAAACCAGCATGGACTGTCCGACTCGCACCCATTTTCCTGGGCAGGCTTAGAACCTCTAAGCAGTTTACCAGTACTCATGTGCGGTCGTTTCAGCTCTGCGTGGTAGCATCATGCAGCCCAATCTATTTCTTCAAGTCCCGATGGGCGGGGCCGTGCTTCCAGTTTTGTGGGACGTTTACCCGACACTGAGATGACATAGCATCTCAAGCCCTGTCGTCCAATTATATGCATTGAACGGTCTGACTCACATTACTTTGCATGGGAAGGCTTAGTCCTTTTAAGCGGTTTACCAGTACTCGTTCTTCGGGATCAGAACTGTGTGGAAGCACCATGCGGCCCAATCTATTTCTCCAAGCCCCGATGTCTGTTTTTTTTTTATTGGAGTTTAACGGTCCAGTCAGCACTTTTTAGGTCATTTGTGAGCCGGTCAGTTTTTCCTATCCACAATTTCCTGGGCAGGATTAACCAGTACAGTGCACTTTCTTTCGCTAGAAACTGGCAACTGGCGGAAGGGAGAGAATGACCGTAGAAACGATTGCATGATCAATCTCCACGAAAGAATGTTGCCGACCCCGGCAGGTATCGAACCTGTGTCCTCCTGATCACCAGTAAGACGCGCATCCGACTGAGCTACCGAGGCCGGCACCAAGCCCCGATGAGTGGTTTAGTAGTAGTAGTAGTAGTAGTATTGTTGGTAATGGTAGTAGTAGTAGAAGTAGAAGTAGTAGTAGTTGAAGTAGTATTTTGTTTGGTTTGATTTGAGGTTTAACGGCCTCGCTAACACTATTTAGTTCATTTGAGGCGTTGCTTCCAATTTTGTGAGACTTTTACCCGACACTGAGATAAAATGACATCTAAATCCCTGCCGCTGAATGAAAACAAAAGGTTTATACGCATGGACGCACCGACTCGCAACAATTTTCCTGGGTAGGCTTAGTCGTTCTAAGCGGATTACCAGTACTCATGTGCGGTCGGTATCAGCTCTGCGTGGAATCATCGTTTCTCCAAACCCCGATGGGCGGGGGCGGTGTAGTAGTAGTATTAGCAGTAGTAGTAGTAGTAGTAGTAGTAGTTTCAGTTGTAGCATTGGTTAAAGTAGTAGTAGTAGTAGTAGTAGTAGTAGTAGTAGTAGTAGTAGTGAATAAGTGAAACTTGTGGAAGTTGTAGCTGTAACAACAACTACTTCTACTACTTCTAGTACTATTTCTATTGCTACAACTAGTAATACTACTACTTTTTGAGCCTGTCCAGGAACCGCGGTGCGAGGCGGACCGTCCATGCTAATAAACCCTATTGGTTTCATTGGGCGACAGGGCTTGAGAAGTCATTTCATCGCAATGTCGGGTAAAAGTCCCACAAAATTGGAAGCAAAGTCTCCAAAATGACCTTTACAGTGTTGACGGGGACGTTAAACCTCAAATCAAACAAACAAAACTACTACTTTTTGTCATAGTAGTTGCAGTTGTAACAGTAGAAGTAGTAGTAGTAGTAGTAGTAGTAGTAGTAGTAGTAGTAGTAGTAGTAGTAGTAATAGTAGTAGTAGTAGTCGTCGTCGTCGTCGTAGTAGTAGTAGTAGTAATAAGAGTAATAATAATAGTAATTGCCGCAGAAGTAGTAGTAGTAGTTATAGTAGCAGTAGCAGCAGAAGTAGTCGAAGTTATAGTAGTAGAAGTAGTGGTGGTAGTAGTAGTAGTAGTAGTATTAGTAGTAGTAGTATTAGTAGTAGTAGTAGTAGTAGTAGTAGTAGATGCAGTAGAAGTTGTAGTAAAAGTAGTAGTAGTAACAGTAGTAGTTATAGTAGTAGTATTAAAAGTAGTAGCAGTAGTAGAAGTAGAAGTTTCGGTAGTAGTACTGGTTATAGTAGAGGTAGTAGTATAAGTAAATAGCGTAGAAGTAGTAGCAGGAGTGGTATTGAAAGTAGTATTAGCAGTAACAGAAGTATTAGTGTGAAAACAAAAATTAAAAGAACAAACAGTTGTAGAAGTCCAGTAGTAGAAGAAGTCGTAGTAGTAGCAGTAGCAGAAGTAGAACTTTCAGTAGTAGTACTGATTAAAGTAAAAGTAGTAGTATACGCAAGCAAATATTGTAGGAGTAGTTGCAGTAGTCGTTTCAGTTTCAGCTCTGCATGGAAGCACCATGCAACCCCATATATTTCTCCAAACCCCGATGAGTAGTAGTAGTAGTAGAAAAAATAGATGTAGTAGCAGCAGTAGAAGAAGTAGTTCTAGTAGTAGAAATAGTGGTAATAGTAAAAGTAGTAGTAATAGAAGCAGAAGCAGTAGTAGCAGAATAGTAGTAGAAGTTGTAGTAGTAGGAGTAGTAGTAGAAGTAGAAGTTCAAGTGGTTGTTGTAGTAGAAGTAGTTACTGTAGTAGTAGTACTAGAAGTTGTAGTATTTGTAACAATTGTTGTTATAGTAGTAGAAATAGTAGTAGTTGTTGTAGTAGTAGAAGTAGTATATGTGGCAGTGGTAGTAGTAGCAGTAATAATATAAGTGGTAGTTCTACTACTAATACAACAACTACAACATCTAATACAACTATTATTTCTACTGCTACTGCCACTACTACTACTACTACTACAACTACTAGTACGACTACTTCTGCTACTGCTGCTACTGCTGGACTTCTACTACTGCTTGTTCTTCCTACTTGTAATTCTGTTACTGCTAATATTACTTTCAATACCACTGCTGCTGTTACTCCTACAATATCAGTAATACCACCGAAACTTCTACTTCTACTTCTGCTACTTCTACTACTGCTCCTCTACTTCTAGTACTATTACTACTTCTACTACTGCTACCATTACTGGACTTTTACTACTGCTTGTTCTATTATTTATAGAACCATACTACTACTATTACTCTTACTGCAGCTACTATAACAACTACTTCTACAATTGCTTTTTATAGAAGTTGAAGCCGCAGTGGTTACATTGGTAGCACAAGTAGTTGTAGTAGTAGTTCTGGTAGTAGGTTTTGTTGCTGTTGATGTTGAAGTAGTAGCAGCAGTAGTGGACTTAATTATGGCAGAAATAATAGTACTACTGTTCCTACTACTACCTACTACAACAGCAACTACTACTTTTTCTACTTCTACTACTATTACTACTACTACTACTAGTACTAGTACTACTACTACCACTACTACTACTACTTCTACTGCTACTGCTACTACTTCTACTAATACTACTACTACGCCTATTACTGTTAGCACTTCTACTTCTTCTATGACTTCCGCTTCTACTACTCCTATTACCACTACTTCTACAATTATAACTACCACTACTACGATGATTATTATTACTACTATTGCTACTATACTAATACAACAACTACTGCTATTACTACTTCTTCTACAATAATAGAAATAATAATGATAAAGATAAAAATTGTTCGACTGTTTATACTGCTGCAGCTACTACAATTATATCTACTACTACTACTACTGCAGCTACTACTTCTACTATTATTACTACTACTACTTCTGCTACTACTTCTACTATAACTTTGTTGTTGTTGTATATCTATAAGGCATTTTTATCTATAACTACTTCTACTACTTCTACTACTATTACTATTATTATTACTTTTACTACTACTACTACGACGACGACGACTACTACTACCACTACTACTACTACTACTACTACTACTACTACTACTACTACTACAACTGTTACAACTATCTTAATTGAATGTGTAGAGACTTTTCACAATCCCGTAACTTATACTTCAAAGCTGACACTTTTTGTTTCAAGATGTACCTGTTGATAATATAATTTTATTCTTAAAAGAAATTGGACTTTTTCATAAGATTTAACTGTTTAAGATTTTTGTACATATCAGACTAACTTTTTCACTTTTAATATCCTCATAATAATTCTTCATGCCGTTTAACCATTTACCACTTGACGCTTATGACCCACAAAGAGGGTTGGCGCGTCGTTAAACACAAAATCATCATCATCATCATCATCACTGTTACAACTGCAATTACTATTACAAAAAGCAGTGGTATAACTAGTAGTAGAAGTAGTAGCAGTAATAGTAGTAGTAGTAGTAGTAGTAGTAGTAGTAGTAGTAGTAGCTGTTATTGTAGAATGTGTAGTTGTTGTTACAGCTACAACTTCTATAAGTTTCACTTATGCTTATGCTACTGCACCTGCAATTGCAATTTAAAATACTATTACTTTTGCAACTACTACTATTACTATGACTACTACTACTACTACTACTACTAATAATGGTAATTGTCAGCATCGATAGCGCAGTGGTTAATGCGTTCAACTCATGATCGAGAGGTTGTCCGTTCGAAATCGACACCCGGTATCGAGGTGTCTCCTTGTGCAAGACACGTAATGACACTGTGATGCAATAGTCACTGCCACTCTCACGCGCGTGTGAAAACATCCGAAATGAGTGTTCGAGAGCGATTAAATAAGCTTGCAGTTTCCATCGCAATCCAACTTTAATAAATTAGTATAAACTAATAATGGTAATGATAATACGACTTCTACCAATAAGACAACAACACTACTACTGCTACAATGGCCTCTTCTACTCCAAACACTTCTACATTTTATAGCACTACTACTACTATGATTGCTACTAAGATTGTCATAATCGCTACAACTATGGCTTCTACTGCTACTACTTCTACAACTAGTATTACTACTGCTACTCCTACTTCCACTACCACTTCTAATGCTGATACTACTGCCACTACTTCTTCTACTACTACTGCTTATTCTAATACTTATAATACTTCTACTATAACAACAGCAACAACAACTACTAATACTACTACTACTACTACTACTACTTCTACAACAACAATTACTACTACTTCTTCTACTGCTACTACTTCTTCTACTACAACTGCTACTTCTTATTCTAATACTACTACTTCTACTACTACGAAAACTACTATCACTACTACTACTTCTGCTACTACTGTTACTATAACTCCAACTTCTACTTCTACTACTATTACTACTGTTAATTCTTTTACTACTGCTACACTAATACTACTTATACTACTCTTCTACTACTACTACTACAGTTACAACTGCTACTACTATGATCAAAGTAGTAATAGTAGATGTTGTAGAAATAGATGTAGTAGTAGTAGTAGTTGTGGTAGTAGTAGAAGTAGTAGTAGTAGTAGTAGTAGTAGTAGTAGTAGAAGCTGCTATTGTAGAGTTTGTAGTTGTTGTGACAGAAGTTTCACTAATGCTTATGCTACTGCACCTGCAATTGTAATTAAAACTACTATTTCTTTTGCAACTACTACTACTACTACTTCAACTTCTACTACTAATAACAACAATCATAAAAGTTATAATAATACGGATTCTACCAATAATACAACAACACTACTACTGCTACAATGGCTTCTATCCCAAACACTTCTACATCTTTAAACACTACTACACCTATAACTACTACTAATATTGTCATAATCACTACAACTATGGCTTCTACTGCTACTACTTCTACTATTACTGCTACTTCTGCTATTACCACTACCACTACTACTGCTGTTACTATCACTACTACTTCTACTACTACTACCTCTTCTGATACTTCCACTTCTATTACTTTTGCAACAAAAACAACAACAACAACAACTACTTCTACTACCATCATTACTACTTCTACAACAACTACTTCTACTACTACTTCTACTACTACGACAACTACTACTACTACTACTGCCAATCCTACTGCTGCTACTCCTACTACTGCTACTACTACTACTTCTTCTATTTTTACTACCACTGCTACTACTACTACTTCTATTTTTGCTTCTGTTGCTACTATCGGGCCCCCGAACCGCGGGGCTTGAAGAAATAGATGGGCTGCACGATGTTTCCAAGCAGAGCAGTAGTCGTTTCAGTTTCAGCTCTGCGTGGAAGCCGTTAAACTCCAATATAAAACAAACAAACAAAAAAAAAACAGACATCGGGGCTTGGAGAAATAGATTTGGCCGCATGGTGTTTCCACGCAGAGCTGAAATCGGCGAACGAGTACTTATAAACCGCTTAGAAGGACTAAGCCTTCCCATGCAAAGTAATGTGAGTCAGACCGTTCAATGCATATAATTGGACGACAGGGCTTGAGATGTCATGTCATCTCAGTGTCGGGTAAAAGTCCTACAAAACTGTAAGCACGGCCCCGCCCATAGGGACTTGAAGAAATAGATTTGGCTGCATGATGCTTCCACGCAGAGCTGAAACGACCGCACATGAGTACTGGTAAACTGCTTAGAGGTTCTAAGCCTGCCCAAGAAATGTGGTGCGAGTCGGACAGTCCATGCTGGTTTCTTTGGGCGGCGGGGCGTGAGATGTCATCGCTGTGGTGCAGTGTTAAAGTATCGGCCGCGGAATCGAGAGGTACCGGGTTCGAACCCCACGAGCGGCAAGTGTTGTTTCCTTGAGCAAGAAACTTTATCCACATTGCTTAGTACTGGTTCTACCCAGGAAAAGAGGGCCACATGGAAGATTAGTACTAGTTTACTAAATGTGTTACCCTCTATAAATAAGGTCGTTTATTATTATTATTAGTAGTAGTAGTTTTATTATTATTATTATCTCAATGTTGGGTAAAAGTCCCACAAAACTGGAAGCAACGTCTCCAAAATGACCTACACTGAGTTGACGGGGACGTTAAATCAAAATCAAACAAACAAACAAAACTGGAAGCAACATCTCCAAAATGACCTAAATAGTGTTGACGGTAACGTTAAATCTCAATTCACCCAAAGAAACTACTACTACTGGTGCTGCTGCATATGCTACTGCACCTACTACGATTATAACTGCTACTACTACTGCAACTACTACTACTACTATACCTACTACTTCTACTACTATTGCTACTTCTTCTCCTGCTACAATTTCTACTACAACTAGTTATACTTGTACTTCTATGCTGCTACTACTACTAATAATAATAATAACGAGAATGATAAGACTGCTTATGCTACTGCATCTATTACAATTATATCTCCTACTACTACTACAAATGCTACTTCTACTACTATTACTACTACTAATTCAGCTGTTACTGCTTCTGCTTCTACAACTACTACTGCTACTACTACTACTACTACTACTACTACTGCTGCTGCTGCTTCTTCTGCAATAACAATTACTACTACTACTTTTACTAGTGACTGTAGTAGACATAGATGAAGTAGTGGTTACAGAGGTAGCGTGAATAGTGGCGGTAGTTGTTTTGTTTGTATTGGAGTCTAACAGTCCAGTCAACACTGTTTTGGGTCATTTTTGAGCCAGTCAGTTTTCCTATCCACGCTTTTCCTGGGCAGGCTTATATAGCTGTAGTTGTTATGGCACATATAATAGTGGTATTAATAGTGGTATTTAAACTTATAGTGGTAGTGGTAGTAGGCCCGTATCCATTTTACCTTGGTTTGTGAAACTTACAACTAAAATACACTCCGCACACACATACATGCATCTGCCTGCGCTTCCGCGCAGTATTTACGCACATTCTTATTCATTGCTTGAATAACACAAGACATTACGAAAACACGCCTTTTCAGATATACTGGAAAATTTTATAACCCAGAAACGAAATGTTTCGGATTTCTTTTTTCAGACAAAAACGAATGAGTTTGCCCCCCCCCCCCCCATCACACAACACGCATCCCCCCACCCCCAATCCCCAACACACTTTTTCTTTAATAGGAAACAGGAAACATTCTTTCGAAATAATTAAGCTTTTCCAGTTGTCAGTTTGTTTGTTTGAGTTTTTACGTCCCCGTTTCTTCCGATGTTGTGGGATTTTACACGACATTGAGATGAAATGACATCTCAAGCCCTACCGCCAATAGAAACCGCGGGGGTTTAAGGAGTGTTCCGACTCGCATCACTTTTCCTGGGCATGCTTAGACCTAAGCTGTTTACCTGTGCTCAAGTTCGGTCGGTTTCAACTCTGCGCGGAAGCACTGTGTAGCCCATTTTATTTCTCCAGGCCCCGATGGGCGGGGGCGATTCGAGTCATCTTCATCATGCGTATTTGAAACCCTTGAAGACCAAACCATACATAAAGAAAATCGGGGATAAACAAGGGTATACTTTATTTTTGTCAAGTCTGCTCCAAAACATAGATTGTGGGTACTCGTTAGAACCGCTTCAAACTAAAGAGTACTAAAGAGTACCAACAATCTATGTTTTCCGCAAAAATAAGGAAAATAATATATACCCCAAATAACCCAAGTTTCAGAAAATGAAAATGGGGTTCTGGGGGTCAAACATATGTAGGCGTGCATTCTTGATGAATCAACATTGTTTATCTGGAACTAAACCCCACATGATAATCTGTGTAAATAAATAAATAAATGACAGGAAAGTAAATGCAAAACATTTTATTATACGCTTAGTTAAATTTTAATATATAAAATCAGACTGATTATCCCGTGATTTTTTCAAGGGTGCAATAAACGCTCTTGATTCTCATTAAAATTTGAAATTATTGAGTGTTTACACAGCATGAATTGGACAGGTATATCAAAGACGCCGCAAGAAAGATAAGAGCCTTATTCAAAAAAGGTGGATATGTAAGCGGCATTTTGATTGGATAATTGGAAAATAAGAAATAGCGGTCTACTTGCATTTACGGGTAGACCTGCATTTTACGGGTACACTCGTATTTTTACGGGTATACCCGCATTTTAAGATGCGGGTACACCCGTAAATTTAGGGGTGTACCCGCAAATATAGGGGTGTACCCGTAAAATGCAGGTCTACCCGTAAAATGCGGGTAGACCGCTAAATGCGGGTGTACCTGCAAATTTACGGGTACACCCGCATTTGAAATAGGGGTGTACCTGCAAATTTAGGGGTGTACCCGCAAATTTACGGGTATACCCGTATATCTAAAATGCGGGTAGACCGGTATCGGTCATTTTGACCCTTTTGGTACACCATATAAATCAGGGGTCGTGGGTTCTACTCCGAGCTTCTTTAACTTCTGAGTGAGTCTTTAAACCGAAGTCCGATCTCTTTGGTATAGGCTGGGCATATAATTCAAATTCACACAAGTGACGTGTTACCCAGAAAACGATATATTTTTTTAAATGTTTTGTTTGAGTCAGACGCTACACGTTAAATAAGTTTTAGACGTGAACATTACAAACACTTAGATTAACCTGCGCAGTCTGATCAAAGGCTTTCTCCTGTCGTGGTTTATTTTGTTATGGCTTGTCTTTGAGTGTGTGTATCGCTTATATTATTTTGCTTTGGATAGCCAATTGACCATTTTGTGGGAAAGTACACACCCCTTGTCTAGGCTTGACTAGGCTAGAAGGGATTTGGATGATCAGTGACTGTTTACCTGGTACCCATAAATTCTGGGTACCTGAAATTTCTGGGTACCTGAAAGATTTTTCAAGCTATGATTGAAAATAACTTAGTTGTTTTACATGAAAGAGTTCATTTTTTGGTTTCAGGCTAAAAGCTGAAATAACTCTGGAGTTTGTACAGGAACCTGGTACCTGAAATTTCTGAGTACTAGAATGTTTTTGATTTTCAGGCTAAAGTTGAAAATAACTTAGTCTTTTTGTGATAATCTTTCAAGAGGTCCAGGGATACCACAAGATAACATTATGTTGTTCTTTTGGAAATAACTTGAAATTGAAAAAAATGTTTGGCACGAATAGGGCTCGAACCTATGACCTCCTGCTTATCAGACAGGCGCTCTACCAACTGAGCTAAAGTGCCTATATATATTTTGTATGTAATATAATTGTTTTAAACTTAAGACATTATAGCTCTTCTTTCTTAACTGTTTGATAACCCTGAAAAGGGCTGTTTTGGTTTTGAATATCTTATTCTTTTATCTGGTTTTCTTTTTCCGTATGGGTTTGGTAGCAGCTCCAAGTCCAATAGCTGGTGAGTGCATCAGTTGTTCGTCTTCATTTGCCACGATATTGAAGTGGAGAGGAATCCTAATAGGATTCATTTCCAGTGATGATGGTTGTTGAGGACGATCTTCTAACTGTTTGACTCTATTTTTGAGCTCATTGATTTCCTTCACTAAGACTTCAATAACTTTGGGTTGGGGTTTAGATTGCTGTACTGGGGGCTGTGCATAGATCAGTTGGTTAGATGGTATTGTTGTATATTGTTGTTGCTGTAAAGTAGCATCACTACCAAATGTTTCATTGGTAGCGGTTGTTAAAAGATCTGGATTTTGCAAGAGATCATCGAACGATATTGACTGTTCCATTGTTTTTTCAAAAAATCTGAAGTAGGTCAAGTCCTTTTTTATACTCTGGAGAGGGATTGACCTACCTGCAAAAATACTTTCTTTCACGTCCGTGTTCAGTGAATAAATATCGATGCATGGACCTACTTCCTTGCACTTCTGTGTACAAGACAAAATGACTCACAACAGTGAAATTTACTTCAAAGTGTTGGAGGAGCAGACGGAGTCTGTGAGGAGTGGGGTGAGAGACCTAATGGTCTCTTTTGATTTGGTCAAGCGAGAAGTAGAAGCATTGTTTTCCTCGCTTGACAATTTGGATCAAGTGATAGCCATCACAAAAGAGGCTGCTGTGTTGAGCCATGCTCAACAGATGAATGGTGAGGTACCAGTGGCCACTGCTGGAACACAGGTCGAAGACTGGAGCCAAGAAGCTACAGAGTCCCCGTTCTACTTGTCCACGGGGTCCAGGATAACGTATGAATCCTGGGCAGCCAGATGTCCAGCCTGTGGAGGAAGAACCTGCTCTCATAGTTAGTTTTATAAACTAACAAAAACCCAACGGCCCTTTTCAGGGCCACCATTTATTCCTGAATGAATTTCCTTCGATAATGTTAGATCAAGATTCCTAAGTCTGGTATTTGCTATAATGATATATGTTTCGAAACAACATAGACCATCATTGCTATACCAAAGACGAAGAATTCTCTGAGGATGATCACGACTGGCTATTTCGTTAACCAATTGGATTGGTTCTTCGATTAAAGTAGGTCAATCCTCCTACATTGTATAAAAGCCCTTCTGCGTTTGAGTTCTCTCCATATGTTTCCAGTATGAGTTGGTTTAAGAAGTTACGTGCTGTATCCCACCAAAGGAAACGTCCTGAGGTGAAAAGACAACAACATACTGCGACTGAAGAAGAGTACTGGAAGAAAGTGGAGAGGCTACAAAGCGGACTGGCTTTCCAGCAGTTCCTGGCTAGAAGGGGAGTGGGATCGGATACCATTAAGCCGATAGCTATAGTAGAACCATTCCGTGGCTAGTAACTGTTTAAATTGCTAGCTACATAGAACAGTCCTTTTCAGGGCTAACCCATGGATTTTGTTAAAGAATAACCTTTTATAATTAACAAACAAAGACTGGTAAACTTTTACTGTTTTTTAATGTGTTTTAAAAATTCTTAATACAATACTATATGTTTCTTAACTATAACTATCGTATTCAAATGTCTATTTTGTCTTTGGTTTCTTAGCTCCACGAGTGTTAGAAGTTGTTCGCTTTCGTTTTCTTGATTTCTTAACACTAATCTGGGATTGTTTCTCCTCAGTAGAAGATTGTTTCTCATCGGCACAAGACTGTTTCTCCTCGACACAAGACTGTTTTTCCTGAGGATTGTCAGATGATATTTCTTCAGTAGGTAATGTAGGTGATATGTCCAACTCATCTTGTATCAACTGCTTCTGTGGACATTCGGGTGCCCAATGATCTGGAAGTCCACATATGTAACAATGTCCGTAGGGTAGCTTGAACCCCGATGTACAATCTCGTGACCAGTGTGTCGTAGCATTACATCTGAAGCAACGTCCATAAGGTGTTTTCATCAGTTGTTGATCAAGAAGTGATTTTTCCAATGTCCGTAGAAGATGGATATCATATTGTTGTTTCAATAACTTCTTTAAACTTGAACAATGGTAGTAGATACTTTCAGGATCACTATATTTCTTTGTTCTTGGATCCCTATTGTATTCCATCTTGATATTTTTTTTCTGAAGTTTTCACTGTGGTAGTCAGAAGAAGAATGAAGTTCTATTCAAGATCACTTCCTTTTATACCACCCTTGCCTCTTGTCGTCGAATGTAGAAACTCGATCACCTTTGGATTGTCAGCTACAGATTTTTTCCAGTTCTCAAATGTGATAACTGAATCTTCTAACAGTTTGTACTTAGCACAAGTCCACCACAATTTCTTGAAATCTTCAAAAGTTTCTTTTTCATTTAATTTCATCTGGATTTCTTCCATAGAAATATCTTCATGAGAAAACAGTATGTAGATGCAAAGTAGTAATCTTCTGTAAGGTCTGAATTTTACCACTTGCGTCAGAGGTACTTCAAACCACTTCTTCTCCATGTTGTTGATGAAACACTGATGATCTATGTATCAGGTCAATTTATATGGTCAAAGAATCCATCTGTTTGATCAAATCGTCAATATCAGTTTCCATCGGTTCCTCATGACGGTTTTCAGAACAGTCAATCGGTTGTTCTGATGAAGCTCTTTCAATATCCATTATCATGTTGTAAATGTAACTGATCACCTCATCGTTGTTAGCTACATGCAAACGCCATTGATCCAGTTTCACGGGTGACTCATCCAGTATGTTACTCATGAGCCAAGCGGTTCTTTTCATCTCATGTCGAAAAGACATAAATGTATCGTATCTTCTCAACCAAATATGAATGTCATCTTTAGTTTTCAAGAAATCTACATTATCTGCCTCTAATGACAAAGTTTGTTCAAGTGCAAAGTAGAAGTAAAACAAAGATCAGGAATTGATACAATTAACTTACTCCACCCATAAAAGACACCAAAGGGAAAGAAACACAAACATTAAGCGACCAGACCATAATGGAAACCCAAACAAAGGAAGGCCATAAGGACAGTTACTTTCCCACAAAATGGCCATATGGTCATCCGAAACCAAAAGACACAAGTGATACACACAGTAAGTAACAAACAACAACATAAAATAAATCGCCACAGAAGAGCCGCCTTGGAACGGTCAGTGGAAGATTTCCACTGGGGGGCTTAAATCGATTTTACGTGGCCACAATCCTCGCCCTTACTTCCGTCGCGATTTAGACAAATAATTTGTTCAGTCCGCATGAAGGCCTCCTAACTCATCAGTGCAACATCTCCGTGAACACAAAAATCAAAGAACCACAGAGGTGAGACAACGGTGAGGACTCGACAGCAAGAAACCACTGAAATGCTGGAGCAAAAGAAAACCAACAGTTAGACTCCGATGAGCCCGACCAGAGACAGAGCATCAGGCACCAACCAACATTACCTTGAATTAGATCTCTCTAATTCTCAATAAGCCTTTACGTTGGAGCCGTCATAGAATCTGAGGCCTGACCCACCGGCGTGCAATTAAAGAGGGAAGCAAAGTTGCCAACCGTGATTGGGTTAACTACCATGCATGCAGTCTGTCGTATAATATCCATGTTGTACCCAATCTTTTTATATCGAAGAATGATTTTACGAAATTGGGTACTGAAGTCATTGCGGTTATATATTTTTCTGAATTTAAATACTAAGTCACCATAAAATTCGGGTTCCGATAGACCTTGTTGCAGAAGAGATTTAAGTCCAATATTGAATTTTGAAATTAAATCAGAATGGCGTCTATAAAATTTTGAAAAGGCTTTGCGTAGTTTATGGTACCGATAACCCTGATTAAGGAGTTTAGCCGTTAATAATTTATTACGAGTGTTGAAGTCAGTTACATGACTACACACTCTAGCAAATCGAATTAATTGCGAAATATAAACGCCATAGGATGGCGCACGAGGAACATCACCATCCAAAAAAGGAAAATTTACAATCTCAAAATCAAAGTCATCGCGTTTATCATAAATTTTGCACGAATATCAAAGTCTGTAGATATCAAATTTCAGAATTTGATCTAAACATACGGGTAGACTTTTTCTGATAATCTTAATCATGATTTTTAGTTAAGTAGGCAATTAGAATATTTAGTTGGGAACTTCAATACGATCTTAGGTTCTTTTCTCAACTGTTCGTTGCCTAATGTCACTTTATATCCTTCCTTGGCATTTATATATTCCGACCAATAGTCATTGAAAGTCAAACATCCCGATGGTAATATCATAAGAACTGAATTGTCCCGACTACAGAATAACTGTTTGACTTGAGCTTTGGTATATTCCTCATTCAGTATCAGATATCCCAAAAACATATCTCTATAGAGAAAGCTAGATGACACATTACCATGTAGAAAGGGTTGATAAAATTTCTGAGACATATAACACATGTCCCGTGAGGTAAAGTTAAAGAATGTGACCAGCCATCTTTTTGCTTTCTTAAGGGTTTGTTGATGTTGAAAATGAAAACGGCTTATCTGTCTATGAAACTCCAATCGTTTCTTATCTGACAAATTAGGAAGTTCATCAATGAGCAATAGTAAATAAATCATTTCATCTTGGTAAGTTATTTGAGATCCAGTGTTCTTCAAAATCTTCATTCTCATAGAAAACCAACTGTCTTGAATGAGTACTGTAAAGTCTTGGCCTTTTCCACAGTTGAACATGTTGTATGTTAAAATCATCTCTGTTATTTCCAAGGGTAGTATACGGCTGGAAGTCATGATTAATCTGAAACAAGAATTTTGAAAATCGGTTAAGGCATTCGCAAGTTATAAGCATTATTGGTTTTTTCCCAATAGGAATTCTAAAAATAGTAACATAAGAAAAAATGATAAAAATCATTATCATTTTGCTATTTATAGCTCAAATGGGGTCCAATATTTTTTTTCGAAATAAATAATATACAATTTTATAAATTTATACATAATTCATAGAACATAGTCTTACTTTTCTTAAATTTAAAAGAAATACAGTTTTCATATGCAAATCACAAAACCATTTTCATACTAAGTAGAAGTAAAACAAAGATCAGGAATCGATACAGTTAACTTACTCCATCCATAAAAGACACCAAAGGGAAAGAAATACAAACATTAAGCGACCAGACCATAATGGAAACCTAAACAAAGGAAGGCCATATGGACAGTTACTTTCCCACAAAATGGCCATATGGCCATCCAAAATTTAAAGACACAAGTGATACACACAGTAAGTAACAAACAACAACATAAATAAATCGCCACAGAAGAGCCGCCTTGGAACGGTCAGTGGAAGATTTCCACTGGGGGGCTTAAATCGATTTTACGTGGCCACAATCCTCGCCCTTACTTCCGTCGCGATTTAGACAAAAAAAAAATTCAGTCCGCATGAAGGCCTCCTAACTCATCAGTGCAACATCTCCGTGAACACAGAAATCAAAGAACCACAGAGGTGAGACAACGGTGAGGACTCGACAGCAAGAAACCACTGAAATGCTGGAGCAAAAGAAAACCAACAGTTAGACTCCGATGAGCCCGACCAGAGACAGAGCATCAGGCACCAACCAACATTATCTCTTTAATTTTCAATAAGCCTTTACGTTGGAGCCGTCATAGAATCTGAGGCCTGACCCACCGGCGTGCAATTAAAGAGGGAAGCAAAGTTGCCAACCGTGATTGGGTTAACTACCATGCATGCAGTCTGTCGTATAATATCCATTGGTTTTGGGTAGACTATATATACAAAGTGATTTCTTGTTACAAACAGGCTAGTGATCTAGCTTACTGGTGTGTCTTAGTGTCTAATGCATGCGTGCTGTTTCCGCCTTAGTCCGTAGATGCGAGATTATCGAATATATGCTTAAACAGAGTAGAAGGTAGCTACGCTCAGGCTACTTTAAGGGGATCCACGGACATTGGAAAGCCTCCGCTCTGGGAATCACTCTGGTCCATAGAGACATTCAGGTGGTTCTAAAGTGTATCCGAGATAATCTCAAATCGCCAGGAGTCCTAAGGTGCAGGGCAGCCCACTATGCAATTCACAAGCGCACTGGGGAGGAATTGGGAATCACGATGATCAACGCAAGTTGATCACGTTTCCTCTTGCAAAAATTTTCCTTTGGTCAGTATAAAAACGGATTTTTCAGGTTGAAGCTTCATAGTTCAGCATTGAACACCAAACAATCAACATGCCTAAGAGACATTGGAAACGAATAAGAACTCCATCCAGTTCGGATGATGAGTCGATACCTAAGAGGCCTAGGTTGGTGGATTATTCTGACACGGAAGATGAAGATGAAGTTTATGAACAATATTATACCATGAAACCAGTAAGACAGAGGGAGTCGAGGCGATTTAGAACAAGAGCTAATGTATACAGCGTGGACATGAGAAAATTTCCTGAGAAGACATCACCACTTGAATTTGTACCACGCTTGTTTCAACAATTGGTAGATGATATTAAGAGACATACTGAGGCACAGGGCAACGATAGAATACGAGTTAGTATCTACCATCCTGGACTTAAACTTGGTGTCTTCATACCCTTCACAGATGTATCCTCATTAACTGGAGAAGTCCTGTCCCATGAAATTGAGAAAGTCTTACAGTCCAATGAAGACTTCAGAATCGATGATGGTCAGATGTCTATGGAAGTGACCCATACAAGGCTCCCAGTTGGAAGTGGAAGAAAGCCACTCCACTATGGTCTCTACTTTGATTCTAACAACATGAGAAAGATGAAACAAAGTATCGTAAGCATCAACAATACAGAAGACTCCATGTGTTTAGCCAGAGCTGTGGTTGTCGGTAAATGTCATGCTGACAAAGATGAATCCCCGACCTGGAAGAAGACATGGAATCATATTCGTCGATCTACCAAGTCTTTCCAGACCAGTGAAGCTAAGAAGTTGTTGGATCGAGCTCAAGTTCCACATACCAAACCTTGTGGACTTGACGAATACAAGAAGATCCAAGCTGTGTTAGCTCCTGACTACCTGATCAAAGTTCATTCGCAACATGTGAAAGATGACCTTCTCTTCAAACCTGAATTCGAAATGACAAAACAGACTAAAGTGATACATATATACTATGATGGATACAATCATTATGATACAGTTACCAGTATAACTGGCTTTCTAGGATGTCGTTACTTCTGTGAACTTTGTGACAAAGGATATAGCAATCGTGGTGATCATATGTGTCCCTACGGATGTGACAAATGTTACAATGAAACATTATGTGAGGCAGGAGTAACTTGTTTCTGTAGGGATTGTAAAAGAAAATTTTACAGTCCTCAATGTTTTGCTAATCATAAAAGAATCAAAGCTGGACAGAAAAAGTCCATGTGTCAGTTGGTTTATAATTGTGGAAATTGTTTCACTAGAATCATTGGGAGTAAGAAAAATCATGTTTGTCCAGGAAATCGAAAATGTAGATTTTGTAAAGTGATCGTGGGTGCAAATCACCAGTGTTACATACAATCTTATGTTTGTAAGACAAATGATGATGCACCCAACGAATCTGATGATGATGAAGAAGAAACAAGTTCCTCCTCCAAGTACATTTTCTTTGATTTTGAATCTTCACAAAATACTGGAGAACATAAAGTTAATTTCTGTGTAGCACATAGAGCCTGTGACCAGTGTATTCATTTACCTATCCATGAAAAGTGTAAAAATTGTAGCAAGTTCCCAGATCAAGGAAGAGAAATGATCTTTGAAGGTCCTGGTACTTTGCATGAGTTTTGCACTTGGCTATTCCAACCTTTTAATGAAGGCTCAATTTGTATTGCACACAACTTTGGTGGTTATGATGGTCAGTTTATTTTGAGATATCTCTTAGAGAATGGAACTTACAAACCAGATGTGATTATGAATGGGCATACTATCATAACCATGAAAGCTGGAAAACTTGAGTTCAAAGATTCGTTTCAGTTTTTGCACATACGTTTGGCTAGTTTCCCTGATACCTTTGGACTTAAAGAAATGAAGAAAGGTTATTTCCCACATTTGGCAAATACTGAAGCTAACCAAAACTATGTGGGGCCATACTTTCCTGCTGAAATGTATAACCCTGGCCAGATGTCTAGCAAAGACAGAGACAACTTCTTGCAATGGCACAAGTCTAAAGTAGAGTCCAGTGCTATCTTTAACTTCAGGCAAGAAATGGAAGAGTATTGTCGGAGTGATGTCGATATCTTAAGGAGAGGTTGTGCTTGCTTTAGGCAACAATTGATGGAAACTTGTGGAATTGACCCCTTTAAAGAAGCATGTACGGTGGCTCAAACTTATTCACTCGTTCGGAGAAAGGACCATATGCCAGAAAACTCAGTAGCTATCATTCCTCCTGAAGGCTATCCAAACCAAAAGAAATATTCGATCAAGGCTGTAATGAGGTTGCAAGTAATGGCTAAGAAAACAAACACACACATTCAACATGCATTGAATGGTGGTGAACAGAAAATTGGTGAGTTTTACGTTGATGGGTTTGACCAAGAAAATAAGAAAATCTATGAATTTCAAGGTTGTAAATGGCATGGCTGTCAAAGATGTTATCCTGACAGACATAAAATCAATACATACAACTGTTTGAAGATGGACACTCTTTATTGTTCCACTTTGAGAAAAAATGAGTCTCTGAAAGCTGCAGGGTATGAAGTCATAGAATGTTGGGAATGTGATTTTGACAAACAGTGTAGAGAAGACAAAGAATTCAAAACTTTAGTAGAGGCTGAATTTACTAACTTGGATCCCTTGAAACCCAGAGATGCTTTGTTTGGGGGTAGAACTAATGCTACCAAATTGTACCATGAGATTGATGAGCGTTCAGATCAAGAAATCAAGTACATTGATGTCTGTTCTCTGTACCCATATATTTGTAAATATGGTGTTTTCCCACTTGGTCATCCAGAGATTTATTCTCAAGAAGAAATTGACAAAGACAATATCCAACAATATTGTGGCCTGATCAAATGTAAAGTTCTTCCACCCAGAAACTTGTATCATCCAGTACTCCCTTACAAATGTAACAATAAACTTCTGTTTCCACTCTGTAGAACATGTGCAGAGAAGTCAGACAACTCTAAACTTTGTCATCATACTAAAACAGAAGATAGAGAATTGGTTGGAACTTGGGTCAGTATCGAATTGTTTGAAGCTTTGAAACTTGGTTATCAACTTACAGAAATTTATGAGATTTGGCATTTCCCCGAGACAACTCAGTATGATAAAGAAACTGGTCAAGGTGGAATCTTTGCTGGGTACATTGATACATTTCTGAAAATAAAGCAAGAAGCAAGTGGGTATCCTGACTGGTGTAAGACTGAGGCAGACAAAGAAAAGTTCAAACAAGATTACTTTGAGGCAGAGGGAATTAGATTGGAGCATATTGAAAAGAATAAGGGTCGTAGGGCTACTGCAAAGACTGAGTTGAATAACTTGTGGGGAAAATTGGCTCAAAGAGATAATATGACTAAAACTGAATACATCACAGAACCATCGACATACTTTGAATTGGTAAGCAATCCCATGAAAAAAGTCAAGTATGTCGATGTCTATGGTGAACAGTTTTTACATGTCAACTGGGAAGAAACAGACTCTATCATTGAACCTCATAGTTGCAGTAATGTGGTGGTAGCATCTTTTGTCACAGCACAAGCACGATTGAAATTGTACAGTGTGTTACACAAACTTGATACACGTGTCCTTTACTTTGACACTGACTCTGCAATCTATGTCCACAATCCCAAACTTTGGAATCCCACCATTGTGAATAATCGACTTGGGGAATGGACTGATGAAATGCCCTCTGCAAAAATCACAAAATTTGTTGGTATGGGTCCAAAGAACTATGGTTACGAGTATGTTGAAAACAATGGTGATAGAAAATCCACTTGTAAAGTAAAAGGACTGACTTTGGATTTTAACACTTCTCAAATCATACATTTTGAGAAAATGTTAAACTGGGTAAAATCTAAAGACAGACATTTCCATGAAACTGTGCAGTATCAACATAAAATTAAAAAAAAAAACATCCCAATAGAAAAGTTACCACTGAAAAACTTTCAAAGATTTATAGATTTACCTATGACAAACGTATGATTGTGAAAAATGGGTACACTGTGCCATATGGTTATGAATAAAGATTTGTTTTAGTAGATAATTAAAAGTATATAAATATACATGTTGTTCGTTGTTCTTTCTCATTACTCATCATGTCAAGCATTCAGACACCAGTAGTACAATATATTAACAGTTTGTTTTTCAAACATCCTGCTAATCTGTTTATATCAGGTCCAAGTGGATCTGGAAAAACAGAGTTTGTAAGAAAAGTCATTGAATACAAACATGACTTGTTTGATATTCAACCACAACGTATCGTGTGGTGCTACAAAGAATGGCAACCAACTTATAATATTTTGCAAGAACGTGAAGGATTCAACATCACATTTTTTCTGGAATTCGCAATGACGATGATGACATTGTCAGCGATACGAGTTTGTCTCACTTGATCGTCTTTGACGATATGTTAAGAGACAAAGATGAAGAAAAAATCAAATTGTGGTTTACAAGGAAAGGGCATCATCGAAATGCAAGTGTGATATACATCACACAAAATTTGTTTCACCAAAGTAAAGATAGTCGAACTATCAGTTTGAATGCACATTATCTCATTTTGTTTCAAAGTCCTCGAGATAAAATGTAAGTCAAAGTTTTGGCAAAACAACTTCAATCTCCACATTTGATGTATGCTTTCAATGATGCCACATCCAAACCACATGGATACTTACTGATCGATTTGAAACCAGACACACCAGATCTGTTGAGATTTAGAACAAATATTTTTCAAAACTGGTTTACAAAACCAAATCATCAAGGACCAGTTGTTTATTTCCCAAACATATAAAAGTATGCGTCTGCTTTGAAAATTGATCACAAGTCATTATGGTTTCGAAACGAACATCAGCTAACTTGATAAGGGCTCTTAATTTGAGTAGAGAACCAAATACTGTAAAACGCATACAATTGCTCAATGAGGGATTACTTGAAATGATAAAATGGTTTTCTTTGGCTGCAAGAAAAATCATTGAGGGTAAAATGAAATTACCCAAACAGACAAAGAAATTTATGGAAAAACATAAAGATGATCTCAGAAAATTTACAAGTACCATGGTCAATAGTGATGTTAAACGTAACATCATTTTGAAACCTGGTGGTGGTGGTTTCTTGGGTGGCGTTATTATCAGAACATTAATTCGATGGGATGGTAATAAAATATTAAGACGGTTTGCCAAAAAGAAGACTTCTGTAAAGAAGACTTCTGAAAAAAAGAAAAAACCTAGAAAAATTAATGAAAAGTTTATTACTGTGAGAAAACGTCCAATTACCTCATGGCAAAGTCTTGGAATGCGATCACCTACTGAAAATGCTCGCTCTGTAATTCGTCGAAAAACCATTTCACCAAATATTGCTAGATTTCAACCACTGTATGCTGGGGAACCACATATATTTCAAACTGCAAGACAGTATGGGTTTGAAGCTGCAATGCGTGAAAAAGCTATGCAGGGACAAAAAATGTATAATCAACCTTTTAGAATCAATAACAGAGGTCCAAACTTGAAACTTACGAGACGCAAAATATAAAAACCCGTGTTCGACTGGGGCTCTTCATAATGTATCACGACAATCATGACGGCCGTACGTAAAAGGAAAACTCTGAGAAAAAAGAAAACTTCTTTGATTAAGAAATATGGTCCTTTCTTAGAAGGACTTTGTCAGTTACCTCCAAAATTTCGTCAAAAAATAATCAATGATTCCCCCAAAGAAGTTATCGATTGTGTAGGGGAATGTTGCTTAAATATTATAAAAGGCAATGTAAATCTAACTAAAGCTCAGAAACAACACTTACAATCTAGAAAACAGCATGTTCGTTTGCTGAGTACAAAACAGGTCCCTGTTGCAGCAAAAAAGAAAATCGTTAATCAGAAAGGCGGGGCTTTACTAGGATTGTTACTCAAACCTTTGATTGCCCCACTCATAGGACCTGTCCTTGGTGGCCTTCTTAATCCAAATCATGGAAGGGCGTAAAATGGCTATTGTCCCATTCAAACTTTGGGAAGATATGAAACGTTGGAAAGAGAAACAAATTCAGAAACCTAGATTGCCACCTGATCCTGAAGTTTCGGCTACTGCTAATCTTCAAAACGATTTGTCTTCTGTTATGGCTAACAATGAAATCTCGGAGTCAGAAAAGTCTCAGTTATTTGGTGAAACTTTGCATAAATTTAAGACGGCTCATAAAAAAGCTTTAAAAGAACCTTCAGTTTCCCTTTCCCAGCCTGTTCTGCAACCTAAGAAGATTGATCAACACATTATTGACAGTGTTCCTTCCACCATGAAAAGAAAAGCTCAGCTTTTGCTTTCTATGTTGCAAGAAAATAAAAACATAGCTTGGGATGATGATGGTACAGTCAAGATGTATGGAAAACCTATTCCTGGTTCTAACATTATCGACTTGGTCAATGATGTGATCAGACATAGGAAAGGTATTGAGCCCACGGGCTATCAAGCTTTTGCACAAGGGTTGAGAGAATTGAATATTCCTCAAGATGTGGTAGGCAATAGAGATAGATGGGAATGGATGCACGAACATCAGCTTCCTCCTCCTGAACAAACACCAGAGGATGTCTTTGTGACTCCTCCTAAAACAAAACGTCATAAAATAAGGACTCCCTATACAAAACAGCGTAAATATGATCTGCCATCAGTCAAAAAACACGTAAGGCGATTAGCGAGAAAACATATAAAAGAAGAAGAAATGGAAGGTCCTTTCATACCTAAATGGTTAACCTATGATGAACAATGAAGTTTGAAAAATTATATTATGATCCTAAAAGTCCTGCTGCCTATGCTGGAGAACAAGCTTTATTCCAGTTAGCTAGAAAAACTTCTAAAAAAGTAAAACTTAAAGATGTCAGGGATTGGTTGAGGAAACAAAAGACGTACACGTTGCATAAACCTATTCGAAGAAAATTCAAACGTCGAAAAACTGTTGTTGCAGGAATCGATTATCAATGGCAAGCAGATTTAGCAGATGTATCAAGTATGTCTAAGTTCAATGACAAACACCGATACTTGCTTTGTGTCATCGATGTATTTTCCAAATTTGCCTGGGTTGTTCCCCTCAAAGACAAGATGGGTAAAACTTTGATCAAAGCATTCAAATTGATCTTGAAAAAACGAAGTCCAAAAAGCCTCCAGTCTGATAAAGGAACAGAATTTAAAAATAAAAATTTCCAGAATTTTTTAAAGTCAAAACAGATTCATTTTTTCACGACAGAAAATCCTGAAACTAAAGCCAGTATTGTCGAAAGATTTCAAAGAACTTTGAAAAGTCGCATGTGGAAATATTTTACACATCATCGTACACTGAGATATATCGATGTACTTCCAAAATTAGTTCATGGCTACAACCATGCATACCATCGAAGTATCAAATGTGCATCTGCATCTGTAACTAGCAAAAACGAAGTTGTAGTGTCAGAAAATTTATTTGGAAAGAAACAAAAACATCAAAGTCCAAAATTTAAAGTCAGTGATTATGTTCGCATTAACAAGACAAAACGTACTTTTGATAAAGGTTATTTACCAAACTGGACACAAGAGTTGTTTCAAATTTCGGCTGTGTACAAACATCAAAATCCTGTAACCTATAAAATAGTAGATCTAGATGGCGAAGTAGTCAAAGGCACTTTTTACTCGCAAGAGTTACAACGTGTAGAAAAAGATCAAATATTCGAAATTGAATCTATCATAGATCGCAGAAAACGTCAAATTGGTAAAAAGTGGATCAAAGAAATAAAAGCTCACTGGAAAGGGTATCCATCTAAATTTGATAGTTGGATTTTAGAATCAGATCTTCTATAAAAACCGTGAACATGAATTTCAGAAGCTCATTCGTGCGTGACACTGCTTCTTTACAATCTGCAGACGGTAGTCAAGGAATATTAGCAAAAAATCGCTTAACATTTTTGGCTCAAATTATTGTTGTTTATGCTATCATTATCACCTCATTGGTACAAATCAGTTTAAGAAGTCCAGACAAAGATTTGTGGTTGATATTACTCAGTAGCTCCGTTGGATACATTTTACCATCCCCAGGATTAAAATTCAAAAGACAAACTCCAATTTCATCTTCTCTCCCTGAGGAAAAACAAAAACCATGAAAGAATTTTACTTGACATTATTAAGTGACAGTTCTTTAGACACCTTCCCACAAAATACTCAATCTACTTTCAAAGTCAAATTAGATTGTCCTATTCAAATTGACAAACAAAATTGGGAGGTAGCTTTAGCTTTGCCTAGGTCGTCTCTGCTTATTCTGATCTGTTGTTCTGGACTGTCTATTTCTTTGGCTTTCTTCTAATGACCCTCTTCTGCCAACCTCATCATTTAATAAACTGGTCTGTCTATCTTTGTTTCGTCTAGCCGGTATTACATATCTCGGAGCCTCCTGCTGCTGCACTGATGTTTCATCTAGACTACTATCATCTGAATCTGATTCGCTCGAATCAAACACAACTGCCACAGGTTCTTTATCTATCTTTGCTCTTCTATTTCTTTGCTCATTATCTTCTGGCAATTCTGTAACCGGAAGCCCGTTAAAAGGCAATAACATATTCCGGTGCAGCAACCTTGATTTTGAGCTGCTATTTTCTTCCTTTACATGGTACACCGGAATATCAGGCATGGGTTGGCTCGTCACAATATATGTATTCGTCTCCCAAATATCTGCAAGTTTGTGTTTTCCTTTTATGCCAACTTTCTTTACCAGAACACGGTCTCCCGGTACCAGACCTGAGTACTTCACATGCTGGTCATAATACTTCTTATATTTCTTGCCTTTCTTTCTTGCCTCTTCACCGGCTCTTTCGTATGCCGTTTTTAATCTTTGCTGGAGTTTATCAGCATAGTCCTGATGACTCTTTCTTTCTTCGGTTGACTTTATACCCAAGAAGGCATCGATGGCGAGCCTTGGGTGGCGCCCAAACATCAGAAAGAATGGGGAAAACCCCGTACTCTCATGGACCGCAGCGTTGTAAGCATGGGTGAGTGTCGGTACGTGTGATTTCCAGTCACTCTTCTGTTGGCTTGAAAGCGTTCCCATCATGTTTAACAACGTCTGGTTAAACCGCTCGACCATCCCATTGCCCATCGGATGATATGGGATCGTCCTGGTCTTGGTTATCCTTGCCAGCTTGCATAATTTGCGGATAACTTTGGATTCAAAGTTTGCCCCTTTATCACTGTGAAGTTTAGTCGGGAAACCGTAATGCAAGAAAAAGTTCTCAAACAAGGCTTTAGCTGTCGTCTGTGCATTTTGGTTCCGTGTAGGCACGGCTTGAGCAAATCGGCTGAAATGATCAGTAATTACCAGGATATTTTCGAATCCTCCCTTGGATGTTTCCAGAGACAAATAGTCTATACAGACCAGTTCCATCGGTGCTGATGATGTTATATTGACGAGGCTGGCGGCTTTCAACGGTGCAGTCTTCCTGCGAATACAGCGCCCACAATTGCGGACTCTCTCAGCCACAAACTGGTTCATCCTTGGGAAGTAAAACCGACTGCTGATTAAAGATATAGTTCTGTCCCTTCCTTGATGTCCCAAGTCATCATGGTATGCCTGGAATACTATATCTTTAAGGGAGTCTGGTAACACCAACCGGTCATGATTCTCGCTATTGACTGACGCTGACTTGAAAAGCACCCCGTCTTTGAGGTTGTATGTGTTCCAGTCTGACAAGTATTTTAAGTCGATGTCCCGATGTTCTGCTTCCTTAACCGTAGGCTTCTGTCCTGACAGTAGATGATTAATGACAAAGCAAATGTCAGAGTCAGCTGCTTGTGCCTTTTTCCAGTCTTGTGATGTCAACATAGTTCCGTCCAACACAGAATCTGCAATGCCTCCTTCAGACACTTCATCATAAGGAATATCGTCATCCCCATCTACAAGACTTTCTACGAAAGGGTGTTGATCTCGCTCCACAATGACAGACTGACTTATAGTTTTCAGCACATCAGGAAATACAGTCGTGATTGTTTCACTCTCATACTTTCTCGAAAGACCATCGGCATCTTTATTCTTCTTGCCACTTCGATATTTCAGAAAACAGTTGTAGTTGGAGAGTGCTGCTAACCAACGCTGGCCAGTGGCGTCCAATTTGGCAGTGGAAAAGATGTAAGTCAGTGGATTATTGTCTGTGTATACCTCAAAGTTCGATCCGTACAAATAATCGTGGAATTTTTCTGTAATCGCCCACTTAAGGGCTAGGAATTCCAATTTGTGTGCCGGATAGTTCTTTTCGGAATCCTTTAGACTTCTGCTTGCATATGAAACTACGCGGTCTTTTCCGTCCTGGTTTTGGTAAAGGACTGCTCCTAATCCTGATGTTGATGCATCGGTGTGTAGCTTAAACGGCAGATTATAGTCTGCATATGCAAGTATCGGTGGTTGAGTCAACAATTCTTGAATGGTCTCAAATGCCCGCTGTTGTCTCTCTGTCCAGATGAATGCAGATTTCTTTCTTAAACATCTTTTCTTACTTTTTCCAGCGGTGCTGTGTCCGATCAATAGACCGTTTAGTGGTCTAGCAATGTTGGCGAATCCTTTGATGAACCTTCGATAGTATCCAGAGAAGCCCAGAAACGCTCGAACATCCTTAATGGACTTTGGAACAGGCCAAGTCTTTATAGCCTCTGTCTTCTCTGGATCGGTTTTAATTCCATCCTCCGAAACCACATGACCCAGGTAGGTCACCTCCAAAATTAAGTACTGGACTTTCTTCATACCTTTGAGACTTTCCTAATCTCATTTGATCTGTACTACTGCCATGCACTCTTCCTGTTTCCCTTACATCACGTGATTCTCTTTCAGTTTCATGTTGCCTCACCATGCTTTCGGTATTTCGTTGGGAATTCTCCGTTATTATTCCCAATTTTTGTTCTGTCTCTGACGCATCAGTGAGAAAACATTCATCGATTGTCACATTTCTATCTCCATCGGAATATGAGCTTTCATATTCATCTTCAGCCGCTAGAAAAGCTATGTTCCTTCGATGTCTGAGATCAATTGCCAATTGATCTTTTTGATGCTGTAGGGCTAAAATATCCTCTTCAATTTCCTGTTGCCTTTCAAGCAATTCTCTGATTTGCTGTCTCCGTAACAAACGAAATTCTCTCTCATCCTCAGTTTGTTCCTCAAAATTCTTCGAGTCTGGTTTCTGTCTGTTTCGAATTTCATGTGCAAACGAATTTCGCTGCGCCTTAAGAAATTCAATGTCTTCTTCTATTCTTAGAAGCCTTAAATTATCTTCCTTTTCACTTTCTTTCCTCAATGTTTGCGAAATAGGAGTTTCCACTGACTGCACCATTGTTAACTATCTGTAACTAACTTATAGTTTAACCTATTGACACCTTTTCACCTTATTTCTACTTATCAGAAACGTAAGAAATAAGTCTTATGCTCTCATTATCACTCAACTCATTTTGTAATAGCACTGTTGTATTTAAACGTTTCCTCACTCAATTTAGCCACTGTTCTCTCATCTTTAGTTTCTAATAAAACACTAAATGTTTATACTAGTACACTGCATGACACTGTCCTGTCACCGTATATATTCAATGTAGCGATTCACAATGCTTACACATTACAGTCCTCATAGACTCATATGTATTTGTTTTAAACAAACCTTTACCATTTCAAATTAATGAAATTTCGGCGTGGTGACACTTTCAGGCCACCATACATTACACACTCTGTCTATGAAAAACAATGTCACGCTGTGCCAAGCACTTCACTTTTATTTCACAGGTGTTATCTTCACTAAATATTCTCAGATATGCACTGTAACATCTTTGCTGATCACTATCTGCTTTTACTTCCTATGTTCACAGATGGCGCTGTTTAGTCACCAGTTGCGCTAAACACAAAACTTAAGTATTTCACAATAATAAATTTATGCTCCCATATCTAATATTCCGTACAGCTTCGTTGCATTTCCTGTGTATATTTCTTTTTTAAACATGCAACGGTAACAGGACACTTCGGCCCCAAAACCACCTCGGCCCCTAGACACTTCGGCCCCTAGACACCTCGGCCCCAAAACCACCTCGGCCCCAAATAAAACTGATACCCTAGACGGGTCGGCCCCTGGACACCTCGGCCCCTAGACACGTCGGCCCCATATACCTAGACACTTCGGCCCCACTTTGCTTTTCACGGGGCTTCCCCTTAAATAGGAGATCGGGTTGGATGCCGGATGATTTTTTTTTTTTTTTTTTATTTGCTGATTTGATTATTTTGATAGGGAGCCACGAATATTTGAACCTATATTTATTATATATTATAACGTTACTAAATAGAAAATCTATATGTCCATTTAAGAAGAATGGAAGATACATTTGAAAATTCCACTCTTTTATTTCAATGTATAATTCTTATTGCATTGCAGCATGCTTTAGAGCAGGCTCTTTTTTTCTACATTTCTTCTCTTTTGATCATCTATAGGCTTTTGTTCTTAAATACTTTTTAAATTAATTTCAAGAAGAACATGATACCTAATTATCCTTACTAATTGGATGGAAATCTGGATGGATCGGTGGATGGGGCCGTAACCCCCCACCCCCCCCACCCCCACCCCAAAAGAAAATTCAAAAGTAAAACAAAGATCAGGAATTGATACAATTAACTTACTCCATCCATAAAAGACACCAAAGGGAAAGAAATACAAACATTAAGCGACCAGAACAACCCGCTAAACCCCACTTTTCGTGATGCTGACTCAAGGTCAACGCCACGGTTGAAGGCGGCGGGGGATTAGCTGTCCTTAAGAGTGTAGTCCAAGTTAACCTGAAAATGTCGTGTATGCGTTGTCATATTTATTATTGTTGTTTGTTATTTTTTATTAAATAAAAATATCAATAAAATAATTTGATCTTATTTCCTAACAACTTACAGAAGATTCCGTAAAACCAAAATTATATAAGGAAAAGTTTATAAAAATTATATTTCTTACTTCTGCTCGAAAACATAGATCTTTGATACTGGTTCAATCGTTCTCAAGATGGTTTATCGCAAAGACCTGTTAACTTATATGAAATGGATCTAAGAAATGGCTAGTTTGCATAAACACATTAATATTAAACTGGTTGTGATTAAAGGTTGTCACAGACGCATTCTGATCAGTCATGTACATTGAGACGGTTCTAACCAGTACACGCAACCTGTATCTTGAAGCAGAATTAAGAATTACGAAAACACGCCTATACAAATAACTTGTAAACATTACCCCCGAAAAAACGAACATCATAAGCGGAAAAATTGTGATGTTTTTTATTATATCTGCTAAAATAAGAAAAATAAGGTTTACCCCTGTAAACCCCAATTTTACTATATAAAAGTGGGGTTCAAGGGCGTCAGATTATAAAGGCGTGTCTTCGTGATGTAAATAATGTATGCCCCTATGATCCTCAGTTTTCCCCAAATAAACTGGGGTTAAGAGGGGTCTTGTTAACATGATGTTTTGTTTGTTAGATTTGACGTTTAACGCCCCAATCAACACTGTATCGGTCATTTTGGAAACGTTAGCTCCAATTTTGTGGGAATTTAACCCGACATTGAGATGAAATGACATCTCAAGCCTTGCAGCCCAATGAAACCAATAGGGTTTATACGAATGAACGTTCCGACTCGCTTTTCCTGGCCAGGCTTAGAACCTCTAAACGGTTTACCAGTACTCATGTCACAGGCTGTCGGTTTCCTGAAGTCCCGATGGGCGGGGCCGATTTTAACATGATATAAATGCACATTCCCTAACAGATATTAAAAGTGGGGCCGAGGTGTCTTTGGGGCCGAGATGTCTAGGGGCCGAGGTGACAGTGGGGCCGAGGTGTCTAGGGCCGAGGTGACTAGGGCCGAGGTGTCTAGGGCCGACTTGGTTTTGGGCCGACCTGTCTAGGGGCCGAGGTGGTAGTGGGGCCGAAGTGTCTGGAAATCCATGCAACACTAAACTTTCATGGCACTCTCTGGTCATCATACGCAAAACGGGGAAAAAAATTGTTCGAGCAAACACTTTCCTACGCCCTTTTCCTGAAGAGCAGACACATCGCAACAGTATCAGGTGTCTCTTTTCAACGCACCGTGCTCGAGTGTGAATTTGTATAACGAGACAATAAAGCAATCAAAATATGCGCCCTTACGTCTCCATTACGTCCTTCTCATACAAAGGACAATCTACCCCCAGGTCAGCGAGATATTTCATCGTAACACCTTTTAGAATCAGATCTTTGAGCAAAACTTACCACTTAGCATACATACTTACCTTATACCTGCAGTTACACCCCCTTCTTCATGAAAACGACGTATAAACAATTTTGCGCTTCAGTAGGCTTCAACAATATGAACCAGAGCGCAGTGTGCTCTTATACCTACCATTTCCCTTACAATACTAAATAACGCGCTTTCAGGAATTGAAGATAATTTTCTCAGTTTGTATATTTCCATTCACTACTTTTTCTTCCATGAATGAAGTGGGCAAGGGAAGTGATGCACGGCAGTTAGACTATTACTTACCTGAAAACAGAATTATTTCGAAAGACAGGCAAAAAAAATAATAACGAGAAAAAAAAAATAAAAATAAAACATAATAATAAAATAAAAAAAAATATGTGTCAGTAGTGAGAATCGAACCTTCGACCCTATTTCCACTCCGATCCTATCAGCTCTATCCACTGGGCTATTTCGTCTGGCTCTAGTAAACAGGTAATTGAGCAGTAATATAGGCAAATATGCCGATCAAGGGCAAATAATCCTTGGTTAGCAATTCTTCAATAGCCACGCATAAACTAAGTTCAACAAAATAGACTCAACAAATAGTGTGTTCCAAACTCTCTATCGTTAGATATTGGGGTGGACTTAGCTAGATGTTGAGCGGATTTCGAAATTTACCTAAATATAATCAATACGAAAATCTACACGCGTAAGTCATTAAGTAGGGGCATGCAGGAGGTTGCATTGCACTCTGACCGTTAACAGAATATCTTTTGACTATATCATTCATCCATAACAATTTCTCATTAGATCTCACCCAAAAGGTTATTAAATGGTTGTAGGAGAATGAGAGAGGAAAAGAAACAAAGAAAACGTGGATATTTTTACAGAGAGAGAGAGAGAGAGAAGAGAACATGAGTTATGTATTCCTAAAAGGGTAATTTTAGACAAGAAAAGAAAATAGAAAAAAAAGAAGAATGAAAGAAAGAAAGAAGAAGAAAAAAAATAAAAGAAAAAAAAAACATATGTAACTCCGAGGAATCGAACGGGGGTCGCCCTATCCAAACGGTAGGTACTATAGATCTAGCGTTGTAGCCATCTGAGCTACTCGGGCGTTTTCTTACAGTGGGACGATTTTACCTATATCAGTTAAATAAACTCGAGTTTGGGTGAACAAGGGAGAGTTTGCTAACTGTAGTTTAGCCGCGTCATGCAAAAAAGGGGCTTTGTTAGTAGTGCAGATAAGTGACATGCAAATCTTATTCTCACAGATAATGTGTTGACAAAATATATATATCTGTATCAAGGCTCAATCAATCAGATAAACCTTCATTCTGAACACACCAATGCTGTCTATTTTTCTCCAACCCACAATCAACAGCTGTTAGTGAAAGGTATATTACGCGACGCGTGTCCCACGAAAGACAACATTGTTGTTCTCAAAATAGATTCGGCATATAACAATAGCAGTTATGCATAGAGCTGTGTAACATATATACGCACTAACCACAGTATTCGAAACCTACTAAATGATGGGTTTGATGACTAATTTCTAAGTAATGATACTACCAAATACAACCTGAAAACGAATATATGGAACTGCAAGTACTATAAAATTTCTTACCGTACCAATGACGTAAACTCCATATACTAATATTAAGGTTCCTCAATACAGTTACTTAGCTATATTTGAGGTACTGAAAAAATCATATTTGCAAATAATTACCCCAAAAGATTTTTCATCAGATGGTAGTCCATGTAAATGTAACAATATGGAAGCCAAAGATTTTTATTCGAAAGTCACCATTTTTGGAATTTATTGCATTTTACCTTGGTTTTGCAAAAAAATGATATCTCAATCCGCAGAACCACAATGTGTAAAATACTACCATAGAAATGTGCCTCAAGGTTGCCTTTAGGTACTGCAACAGAGGAATTTCAAGTTAAATACCTAAATAGTACAGAAAATTAATGATTCCCAAAAATTAAAAAAATGTAATTATCTCACCTGGTACTATTTTAAATTCAGTGTATGGTAGCCAAAAATGACCAGTTCTACCAATTTTGCAACAAGCTCATTGATTGGGTTGAGGTGTTGAAATCTCTTGCATTTAGCTTGTAAATGATTGCCCTTCTTTGGTGCTTTCAGTTATTCATTTGATATATTTGATAATATTTCAGTCATGCAATTTATAACAATTCATGCAATCACTGCACCAAAGTTTCACTGTGTTACTGATTGTGTTTACAAGATGGGTGATTTGATACTTGATAAATCAAAATAAATGTCAAAAACAAAAAAAAAAAATGAAATTAAGAGAAGCCAACAGTCTATCCCCATATTTGAACTGAAGGACTGAAAGCAGCCTGTTCAGCACCAGAAACTATGTGCAACTGCCAATAACTGCAATAGTATAGAAATGATTTTTACCCATTGGTTTGTTACATTTGTTCGGGAAAGTATAAAACCCGGGAGTAACGGCCGGGAGCCGGGAGTAAAATCCGGAAGTAAATTTTGACAATCGAATAAAGGTACTAAACATTCACATGTCTGGATGTAATTTGAATCAAAAGTAGAATATAGACGTTTCTTTAAAATGCGCATATGTGTTAACATTATTACCATGTACTTTTCAAGATATGAACCGAAATATACGACCACGTCGCAAAATTTTCGCCCGGGAGTAACTTTTGCGGTATTGACGATGTCAAGCATTTTGCAAAATATGTTCAGTCTGGGGGTTCTACAAGAATTACTTTATGTGTTATTAATTAAAAACATGCCAGAGATTAGAAAAATGCAAAATTAAAGTTATTTTATCGCTCCGCCTGGTAAATAATTGACCCGGGAGTGGGCCGGGAGTAATTTCTGGGTTGAAATCGGCGTTTATTTGCCTTACTCTCGGCCTTATTGCTTCTATCACATACATTGTATTTCTTAAACGTTTGACAGAAAAAAGCTAAGATTCAGCATGGAGTACATGAATTTATTTACTTGTCATATCGGGACTCGACGCAGATCCAAACCCCCAACCCAACTCACGCCCTGCTCCTGCGCCTATGATTTTATGTGACCGGGACATTTATATTTGGCGCTATTTGTTTTATGGCTGTATAATGTAGAAACGATGACAAAATAACATCCACAGTCTGATCGGTGCCTTTGCTATTAGCTGTCAGGGTAGTAAGACTACGTTTAATAAATACAATGTATTTGACATAGGCAATAACACCAATAAACGCCGATTTCAACCCAGAAATTACTCCCGGCCTACTCCCGGGTCAATTACTTACTTCACAGAGCGATGAAATAACTTTATTTTTGTATTTTTCTAATCTTTGATATGTTTTTAATTGATAATACACAAACTTATTCTTGTAGCAATCCCAGACTGAATATATTTTGCAAAATGCTTGACATCGTCAATACCGCAAAAAGCTACTCCCGGGCGATTTTTTTGCGACATGGTCATATATTTCGGTTCATATCTTGAAAATGACTGAATTATTAATATAAAACTTATATGCATTTTAAAGAGGAGTCTATATTCTACTTTTGATCCAAATTTCATTTAGATATGATAATGTTTAATATATTTATTCGATTGCAAAAATTTACTCCCGGATTTTACTCCCGGCTCCCGGCTGTTACTCCCGGGTTTTATACTTTCCCCATTTGTTCACATGAGCCACCATAAACAAATCAGTGATTTTTTGACAGGTGAACTTCTGGACAACACAAAGGTTATATTTATCTAATCTATTAAATGATCTGTTGTGTCACCTACTTACCAATGTGTAGGCTGGTTAAAACTCACAGAAGCCCAATGCATGTAATATGTTTTGATGAAAAAAGCTTGAAAAATTTATTTTTTCCACTGTGTTTACTTGAAGCTGGACCGAACAACACAATCAGGACAATGTTACACATAAAAAATAGTTCGGAAAATGAATGCATACTTTACATAAAGTAACAAACAAATTATGTTAGAAAGTACCTGAAATTAGTTTCAAATATGAATATTACGTTTTAAATTAAAAACAACGGTGTACCATTGTTATTTTTGGGAAATTAGTTCCAAGGAGTATGAATACAATTTTAGTTGGCAAGATGGATAGCTCCTCAATTTGACAGCTACAATAATTTATCAGTGATGACAGGCTTCCAAGATAGGCGATGTCATAATGCTGTATGCATGGAGAAGGCTACATAGCTGAATTTTCAAGGTATATTCATTGATGATGGGCAAAATTAAATGTGGAATGCATAAATGATGAGCATTCTGAGCATTCGGATTTACCGCAAAAAAAGAAGATGGCGGCGCCCATGAAGAAAAACACATCAAAGTTATTTTTCTGGTTTTCAATTTAGGTAGGCTTTTTGATAGAAAGCTTGGTCCGAGTCGCTAGTATTTGATGTGAACTATTGATCTGCAGCTGTTTTAGTAACTTGTAAAAAGGCTAGAAAGCAGTTTCATTTTTTTCCTGGTAAAAGTGAAAATACAGAATTGCATTTATTTTCAAAGGCACAGAGATGTAGCTAATGCAAGAAAGTACTTGCTGTAATAACGGTTGGTATCTCCAGAACTTTTTCTTCTAGGACAGACAATTTAAAAGGAAATCAGGGTCATATTTTGGGAAAAAATAACATGCAAATCTCACACCTATATTTTTCTTGTGCAAATGTATTGAGGAACCTTAACTAAACAAATAAAGAACACACAACACTTAGTCTGTTAGTATCAATCAGTTATAAGAACTGATAAAGTGTCCATTAAATATGCACACAACGTTTATCCTCTTCCAAACACAGGTTACACTGTCACATATAGCAATCCATCTTCCTCATTAGAATCGCGATACACGAATTGACAGTAAAAGGGCCCTAACGTAAACACGTGTTAGGAGTAAATAAACATTGTAACTTCCGGAGAAGGTTGTAGGGTTTCCATTGGTTGCGCACAGCTGAATACGTGACGTCACAATTCATGAATATCCATTATCACCAAATTTGGAATATAATATCCCGGGAATACACAAATACGTCCAGGTGTGTAAACTGTGAGAAAGTATCACTGCTGTGTCCAAAGGTCTACACTGGCCACCAATATCCTCGTCGACCCGTGAAAATCCTAGGGAACCAAATTGTCACCGACTCGGATTCTACCTTGGACCGTTTACACACAAGAACGCCATTTCTGCTATTAGTTTCATTAATTCATGGTGGAATCTTCTACAGGCGTCATGGACCATACTCTGGAATATAATATATGCAAAATATATTACAAGTCACATAGCAGCAACATCACAGAAAAGTATACACCTTATCTGTTCGTAAGTGAAACGGCGAGTGCCCTAATTAATGTAATTAGGAAATATTGTGTTTGCCTATGCTGGGATATCCAGGTTATGAAACACATGAAATGGTACGGATTTACGAAATGATAATTGAATGCCTTGCAGTTCCATGTCAAACATTACACAATGACAATAATGCTGTAAATAGTAATTAACAAAATCATCTTCCTATGACTTATACAATGCAAACCTATTAATAAACTAGTAATTACCTGGAATATAATATATGCAAAATATATTACAAGTCACATAGCAGCAACATCACAGAAAAGTATACACCTTATCTGTTCGTAAGTGAAACGGCGAGTGCACTGAGCCATGCAAGTGAGCATGCATGTTAGTAAATCAGTAGGCCATTTAACGGTTGACGCATTGTTCAGGACACAGGTAATAAAGCAAGGGACTTAACGGGTGGAGAAGTATAAGATCGTGCCGTTTAAGTGTCAATACACCAGACATGAGGAAACCATTCGTAGGCATCCAGTATAACAGGATACTCATTGGGTTTACGCAAACGCAAACTACGCAAATTTAACAACCTACGCAAATACGTATAAAGTAAACTACGCATAAAGTAAACTACGAAAAATTCTCAAACTATGACACATTGATCAAACTACACTTCAGAAAAAAAAGAACAATATTGCGTACTATTCATTATCATCAGTCTGGAGCGGGGTTTAAAGACTTTCCCGTCTATCGAGGTGTCTCAAGACAATATGGCCATGGTTTAGGTTCCATATTTAAAACAGCAATGCGAAGTGTTGTTCCCATTTTAAAACCTCTAGCACAAGCAGGAATCAAAAGTGCAAAACAAGTTGCAAAAAAGGAGGGACTAGGTGCTCTTCGCGATATGTTGGAAGGCCAAAATATCAAACAAGTTTTGAAACAAAGAGGCAAACAAAGTTTGAAATCGCTAGGAAAATCAGCTCTTGGTGAATTAAGTGGGGGTATAAAATCAAAAGCCAAATCTAAAAAGAATCAGTCTAAGACTAAACGTCAAGCTGTTAAGAAGGGTCAAAAAAGAAAAAAACTCAACTGCTATTCCAAAAAATCTTAAATTTCCGAAAGATATTTTCGATCAATAATGATGCAATCAGGTTCTTGTGAGTGCAGCAAAACGGAGTTGGAAATGCAATCCGTTCCTCCGACAATGACAACTATGCAAGAAACTCAGTGGACTGATTATCATCCTATCGCTTCCCTGGATAGTTATCAGGCACCCATTGAATTTTTGGTTCCACCCCATACTGAATATTATACAGATTTATCTCAAACTTATCTTTATCTGAAATGTAGAATCCTGAAACCAGATGGAACTAATATTGAGGACAAAAAGGTTGCCCCTATCAACAACTTCTTTCACAGTATGTTCAGCAGCATCGATTTGTACCTGAATAATAAACTGGTCACAAGTAATATGGATACATATCCGTACAGAGCCTACATAGAAAACTTATTTTCCTTTGGAGCAGATGTCAAAGACAATCAGTTAAAAGCTGCAGAACACTGGTATGAAGATGAACCTGGGAAATTTGAGGATTTTGAATGTGATAGCATAAAAAAAGGCCGAGGTGTAGCTACAAAACAAAGTAAATCTTTGGAACTCATGGGCCGATTACATTTAGATCTGGCCATGCAAGACAAATATCTTCCGAATGGCATCGAAATCAAACTCAGACTTAACAGAGCATCTCCTCAATTTTGTATCATGGCTGAGGATGGTTACCCTGTAGTAGTCAAAATTGATGTAGCCAAACTGTCAGTGAGAAATGTACAACTTCTACCAGCAATCACAAACGATTTGAATCAGAGCATTGCTCAACATAATGCCAAATTCCCCATCAGAAGAGTTGAGGTGAAAACATTTACCATTGGTACTGGACTAAGATCTAAAATTGAAGACCATCTGTTCCAAGGTCAACTTCCAAAACGATTGTTCATTGGTATGGTTCCTAATGAAACATTCAATGGCACGTTTCCCACGAACCCCTTTAACTTCCAACCTTTCAATCTCAATAAACTGGATGTCACACTCGATGGACATAATATCTATGGCAGACCCTTTGAACCTAACTTCACCAGAAACGAGTACCTTCGATCATACATGTCACTGTATCAGGCTCTGAGTAGTCGAGATCAAGTTCAGAATTGTAACATCGATTACGAGGATTACAAAGACGGATACACATTCTGGGGATATGACTTCACACCTGATCAAGCTGCTGACCAGAGTCACCTCCACCCTATAAAAACTGGAAACCTGAGACTAGAACTTCAGTTTGCCAATTCCCTCGCAAAGACTATCAACGTCATTGTGTATGCTGAATTTGATAATCTGATAGAAATTAACGGACTCAGAGAAGTAATCACAGACTACTGAAAAAAAGATGCATAGTGGATACTATATTGAAGAAGAACTGAGGGATTATCTACTATGGTCAGATTCTACTTCATCTGGAAATGGCATGCTTCAAAAAGAATTTGAGGGATTATCAGAAGACAATGAAACACTGGGACGACACAAATGGATTAAAGATACCCTTATACGGGCCATGAGGATCAACTTGATGACTGCTATATTTGACTATGCCCGTCACCAATGCCAAGGATGTAGAATAAATCATCCCAGTCAGAAATACCATGACTTGTGCTTATGGACAAAACCAAAAGAATGGATAACAGACTGGTATACATATCCATGCCCTGAATAATCTCAACATCTACGAGGTCATCCAAAAATGGGACGAGTTGCTCCTGGATGAAGTACCATCAGAAGAAAGAAGAACAGAATACGGTGCTATGACAAGATTGGACCATTTAACACCATCTGAAAACGTCGAAGCCTATAAAAACTGGATGTTCCTGAAAAACAGTCATAACAGATACGGAAGAAAACCTGACTACAACGAGTGGAGAGACTTTTGGAAACAGAAATTAATAGAAGCTACTCCATCGGAGACATCATCAGAAAAATGGACACACATGAACTGAGGAAAATTCTATACCACATGCATGTTAATGGAGATGTATGTGCCAAAGATCTCTTACCAGAGAAGAAACCTCTAGACATGAAAGCCTATATCATAAACACTGACAATTCAGATGAACCAGGAGAACATTGGGTTACCGTATACTTCAGAGGCCATCAAGCCATCTACTTTGACTCCTATGGCATGCCACCAGAAGAAGACTATATTCTACCTTTCATCCAAAGAAATTCCAGAAGTTGGATTCAAAATACAGAAGCATTACAAAGTCCATGGAGTAAAAACTGTGGAATGTGGTGTATTTACATTATTTATCAACTTGCAAAAGGACTAGACTTGAAGAAAGCTGGGGAACTGTATGGCACAGGAGAAGACTTATACCAAAATGACAGAGATATTGACAGATGGTTCAGTGCTAATTATGGCAAATTGATCTGGACACAAATCAGTTCTAATTATGGCAAATTGATCTGGACACAAAATGACATGCCAACTTCAAAGTTTCTTTACAAACATAGAATTCAAGTTTGCAAATGTTTGAGAAATACACATTGCTTATCAAAGAAATACCCCATGTATTTAATGTTGTAAATATGTTAAGGTTTCAAATTGTAAACGAGGACAGAGGGACGGTCCTAATCCTCTGTTCATCGTAATCAAGTTAGTTAGCGGGACAAATAAAGTTAAAACTGTTCACCAATCTTTCTTGTCTTTCACCCCATCTTCATTTCGAAGAGGGTAGTAGTATCTAAACTTGAGATGGCTAGAAATAACAAGCACTGACGCTTCATAGTCAAACTAATGAAACAAAAATAGATATTGAGATACAAGATCTATAGCCAGAAGTTTGCTACTATCAAGCCTCAATATATTTGCCAGAAGACTTGACGCTTGACAGTCAAGTTTCTATTGATGAAGAAATATAAAGTCTTGAGATACAAGATTTTTATTTCTAATAGAAACTTGCTACTAGATAGCCTCAATATATAAGCATGACACTATGTAGTCTTGAGATACATGGCCAACATAATGTCATCTTGTGGTATCACTGGACCTCTTGAAAGTTTATCACAAAAAGACTAAGTTATTTTCAATCATAGCTTGAAAAAAATCGTTCAGGTACCCAGAAATTTCAGGTACCCAGAATTTATGGGTACCAGGTACCAATTTCCAACTACTGATCATCCAAATCCCTTCTAGCCTAGTCAAGCTCAGACAAGGGGTGAGTATTGGGGTACGGAGCTCTGGGTACCCGGGGCGACACTCTGGGTACTGATCAGTACCCAGAGTGTCGCCCCGGGTACCCAGAGCTCGGTACCCCGATACTCGCCCTATACTACTCATATGTTTGCGGTATAAATATAAAATGTCATGGGTTTTCATCAGAAAAGTCGTCATTTTGGAGATATGAAAAATGCACTATGTCGCACTGGTGAGTTATCGTAATGACTGGTGTTATCTTCTGCTGTTGGATTTTCCAACAAAAGAACTTGAATATTTAATGAATGTAGATGTCTAGTAGATTGAAAGGATGCCACTCTTTCATTGATATATTTTTACCACATAGCAATTCCAGCTTCCCTGATGCCTCACCCCCGCCCGTCGGGACTTGGGGGAATAGATTCGGCTGCATGGTCCTTCCGCACAGAGCTGAAACCGACCGAATATTCAAGTACTGTGAACCACATAGAAGGTAAAAACTGTATGCGAGTCGGACAGCTCCTAGCAGGTTCTTTGGGCAGTAGGTTTTGTCCCATGAAATCGGACCGAACGTTTCGTCTTCAAAATGTTCTAAATAGCGTTGACTGGGATGAAAAACCTCAAGAAAAAACAATAGAAATCTTCGATTTCAACGGAGCAACTGCATCTAAGGTTAATGTGTTTTGCAGTACACCACTTCCCTTCCGCAGAATAGTGTGTGGCATACATGTTTGTAGGCAAGACAGTGCCCAGCACAGCATGACTAGATCCTGTCGGACGCCTGGCTAAGGCCGTAAACCAAATTCAGGACAATTGAGCCTCCAATATTTGAGAGTTGTATAATTAGTATAAAAATATAGTGCGAACAATTTGACCTGATGAACTTTATGCAAGGAATAAATTAGTCAATGTTATCGCCTAATCACTCGGCTTTTGTAAACTTCTCGTGAATTTTCGGCATCACGTGAATAGCGGCCCATTTACCGGCCTCTAAGTATTGTATAACAGTATCGCGTTCTTCGAAAAACGGCGAAGATAAATATATGCATTCAGTCGGGAATGAAATTATGTTAATTCAGTTCACCAGTATCAAGTCAATTTGTTCGCACTAGACTAATGTAAAATACCTGGTATAGTTCGAACAATTTGACCTGAGACTGGTGACCTCTATTATCATAATTTCACACCCGACTGAATGTTGCCATTTTCCAAAGACGTCGGTATTGTTATTCAATACATAGAGGTCAGTAAATGGATCCCCATTCACGAGATGCCGAAAATTCACGAGAAGTTTACGAAAACCGAACCGTTAGGCGATAACACTGACTTATTAATTCTTTGCATAAAGGTCATCATAAAGGTCAGTTATTTGGTGTATTCTTAACTTCCAAAGGATCTAGCTATTCAGAACTCATTTACAACTATGTTTTTTAACAAAAATAAGGCAGATAATGTATACTCCGGTAAACCCAACTTTTCTCTTTATAAAGTTGGGTTTATGTGTATCTTCGTTTCATGGACTTATTATTGTGATGACAGGCTGCAAAATGTATGCAATATCCCATTGCCCAGTGAGAATAAGTAACGGGGTAACTGAACTTTAGAATATTTCTTATTTGTTCCCGATTCATGTTGTCTGTACTTGTTTGAGTCGCCTCGATGAGGCGATTTTGTTTGATTTGAAGTTTAACGTCCCCGTCAACACTGTAAAGGTAATTTTGGAGACGTTGCTTCCAATTTTGTGGGACTTTAACGCGACTTTGAGGTGAAATGACATCTCATGCCCTGCCGCCCAATGAAACCAACATGTTTATAAGCATGCACGGACCGACTTGCATGGACAGGCTTAGATCCTCTAAGCGGTTTACCAGTACTCGTGTGCGGGTCGGTTTCAACTCTGCGTGGAAGCATCATGCAGCCCATCTATTTCTTCAAGCCCCGATTGACCGGGGCTATTCGATGAGGCGATTCAAACAAATACCGACGACATAGGTTCCTGCAGAAAACTGAGGAAAAGTAACCCAAAATTATTATTAACCCTTGTCCTGCTGAAAATTCATATATGCCACACCCACTACCGGTTATCAACCAATCAGATTACTTGATGCAAATTATTGCAACAAATTCATGAACTGGATGGCAAACAATGAAGATCCTGATCAGATGGCTTCTTCAGAAGCCATCTGATCTGGATCTTCATTGTTTGGAAAATAAGGCATATCCGGGATCAGCAGGACAAGGGTTAAAACTCTTGTCTATAATATAGTATACAGAGCTATATTATCTCAAACGGTGTCCAAATATAAAGGTACCAGATGAGATAAGAAGACATATGTCTCCTAAAATCGCCTCTACTTCGCCAGATAACAAGGTTCATTTCAGTTTTCAAAAGATTAAAGAAGAACAGTGACTGATATTTACTGACCTGCGGAACATGAATATTTTCCTTATTTTAGTTTCAGTTGGTATATATGGACTAGTCAAGGTAAGGCGACATATTACTCGTACTAGTGTTTCTCGTTTTTGTTCTTTAGCCGTTCATAGCGGAGATGGGGTTATTGTATGGACAGGCCCCGTTTTCCGCCATATAGCAGTCATTTTCAAACATTTCCTGAAACTAACTCAGAGGGGCTTGGTTTACCGAACTGCGTGTACTACTAAACGACCCTAGATTGATCTCGGGCAATTTAATATAGTATGGTCAAATTGGTGCTCTTGCTTATATATTTGCATGGGTAAATGTAAATTATTAATTGACTAAACTGTATTGATAGGAGGTCATCCGTATTAACACCAGGTCAACCAATATTAACCGGAGGTCAAAAGTCAATAATAATGTTTTCAATTGTGTCAATTACTAAAACTATCATTAATCAAGTAATTTCGTACTGATCAAGTTATAGATCCTCGGTCAGCTGTATTGGCCTCGGCCTTCGCCTCGGGCCAATACAGCAGACCTCGGACCTGTAACTGGAGGCCGAGACCAGTACAGCCGACGAGGACCTGTAACTGGGCCAAAACGAAATTATTTGTGTAATAACATCATAGAAAAACCGTTTTTTTTTTTTTCTGATACTGATATGTTGCTAGTGATATTAAAGTTATATGGATTTCGCTAGATGACGAAATGAACCTTACTAAAATTTCAAGGGTTAAGGTCATTTATAGACACTGGCCCAAGGTCACTCAGATTCAATCATTTAGACATATTTTATGCCCCCTGCAGCGTAAGCGGGGACATACTGGTTTTGCCTTGTACGCTTGTTTGTTGATTGGTTTGTTGGCTTGACAACATTAACATTTGTCATAAGTTCTGAACCGTTTCAGATATAGAGCCGTCACAGTTGGCATGTGGGTTTCTTGTGACAAGGGCTTTACATTCATAAAAAATTGGACCTTTGACCTTGACCAGCTTTAAAGAAAACTTTGATCTTGGCCCGTGACATGTTCGTGTTTCACAAACACATCTTGTTGCTTAGAAACCTGAAAGTGAATTGAAGCCAAATTACGTATAGAGTCTTTGTGTGTCTCATTCTAGTGATATGGGTCACTTGACCAATATAGAAAATAGAAGTGAAGGCAATGATCAGGAACCGACACAATTAACCTACAGCTCATATCCGAGACACCGAATGAAAAAAAAAAAAAAACAGAAACATGAAACAACCGGACCCTAATGGAAATATCAATAGCGGAAAGTCAAAAGGACAGTTTGGCCAATTGGCTATCCAAAACAAAACAAATATAAGCGATACACACACTCAAAGACAAACCGTAACAAAAATAAACCAAATCAGTAGTCATGTTTTTGCCAGGTTTGACACCCTTAAAACATTCTCCACCGGACGTCCAAGGTCGGCAGCCACGGACCATGAAGACCAGGAATCGATACAATTACCTTAAACCTTCCTTCAAGGGAATAAAAGGGCGCACCTTAAGGGGAATGCGAACACCTTCAGTGGAGGCAACTTCTGTCAAAGAATTTTTGTCTCCCATGTCATTAGGGGTCAACTCTTATAGGAAAGAATTTGCTCCAGAGGAGCAAATTCTTTCCTTTAAGAGTAGACCCCTTTTTCAGTACGACAGGGCTTATGGAAAAGCGAACAGGAAGTCCCGAAAGTTGTCTCCCTTTGAAAAATGGCGGAAAAATCTGCCAGGTGTTCCCATTCCCCTTAAGCAACGGCATTATTATTGAAACATTACAAGTGGAAAGTGAAAAGGATAATTTTCCCCAAAATGGCTATAATAGAAATGTGACCAGTACATACATGCGACATGAATGCAACGCCTATAAAATTATTTTGACGATCTTCTTATATGGAACAAAAGGGCATATGAATATAGGTCGGCCCCCGCCCATAGGGGCTTGAAGAATTATATGGGCTGCATGATGCTTCCACGCAGAGCTAAATCCGGCCCGAACACTAGTACTGGTAAACCGCTTAGAGGATCTAAGCCTGTCCAGGAACCACAGTGCGAGGCGGACCGTCCATGCTAATAAACCCTATTGGTTTCATTGGGCGACAGGGCTTGATATGTAATTTCATCTCAGTGTTGGGTAAAAGTCCCGCAAAATTGGAAGCAACGTCTTCAAAATGACCTTTACAGTGTTGACGGGGACGTTAAACCTCAAATCAAACAAACAAACAAATATAGGTGTTGTTATGCAATGTCAAGCTTGAACAACATGGACTGACAACATGAGATATTGATGAGGTCTGGTAGGCAATTCAGGACCTCATTGTCCTCTTGCTGTCTTACCTGTCTAGGGCCTCCCAATAACGTTCCGATCCGAAGGACGGTGCGCTTTTTTGACATTCATCCCTGCAATTGATGCCAATGGAGCGTGTTCTGACACCGAAATCGAACCGCATGCAGTATGTCGTATTACATTTACAAGTATGTACCCAACCTTTTTTATATTGAAGGGGTCTCGTTCTTGAATTTTCGATATAATTTATGTGCAACTGGGGTATTTCGGGAAAAGTCTTCTAAACAAAGTGGTGCACTAAGAATCACTCATGTAACATTACCGTTAAAGACAAATTTGATCCAATATTTAACATTTGCCTCGAAAGGCCACAACTGTTATCTTTTTATGTGACACTAGGCTGTACCTGGCGGAAGATGTACTACGAATTCCGACTGCCTATCAGACGAATGTTGTGTCACGTTAAATCAACCACGTGGAAAACGAGCTTTGACGTCACATAGTTTGACCGGAACCGCCACAGGAACCTGCCATAAACAAGGATTAAGTGGATCACGTACGTCTGGTTAACAATATTCACTGATTGTTTTTGTGATCTTTCCGCTGATGACATTGAACATCTTACATGAGTGTTTATGTATTATTGAATTTATTAAATGAGTTGAGAAAAAGAGATAAAACCCGAGGCTTCGGCGAACATTTTATCCCTTTCCCTCCACGAGTTTAATAAACTCAATAATACATGAGCATGAATACAAGATTCCATTTATCATATGACATTAATTACGCATTTATTCATGATTTGTTATACGTAAAGCCAAAGTATCTTTTGTAAAATTGAAACCTGCCGTAACAAGGATAATCATAAAACATTGCAGTTCAATGCATAACGTCATGTAATAAAAAAAAACACATGACGACACGTGCAATAATACATGATTACTGGCGAGTAACGTCACGACGCTGTCCGTGACAAAGGTGTTTTCTACTGAAACATCACGTGAACAAGTCCGTAAAATGAAGACTTTATATAGAGAAAAGTGGGGTTTATGGGGTATACATTATTTTTCTCATTTTTGCTGCAAGCCATAGGCTGTAGGTACTCGTTGTGAGGCGGTTCTAACGAGCACCCACAACGTACATTTTGAACATGTATAACAAAAATATCAAAGATTTTCATCAGAAAAGTAGCCATTTTGGAGATGTGAAAAAAATGCACTGTGTCGCACGGTTTTGGTTTTGGTTTAACGGCCCTTTCAAGATTATTTCACTCATATCGTGTCAATCGTTAATCAGAGGTGGGCGAAAATCGGAGTACCCGCACTTATCAGGCAGAAGTGGAGGCAATGATCAGGAATCGATACAATTAACCCACAGCTCCTATCAGAGACACCAAAGGGAAAGAAACACAAACAGGAAACATCAATAGCAGAAAGCCAAAAGGACAGTTACTTTCCCACAATATGGCCAATAGGCTATCCAAAATAAAATAATATAAGTGACACAAACCATAACAAATAATATGAAATTAAGGCATTGCCTTCTTTGCGACACCGCATTGTACACTCTTGGTGCAATAGTAGACAATCACTTAAGGTGATGAGTGTCCCTGTCATATGCCTCACTAGATGAGTAATTTGTTTGACATATGCAGTAGCCATGCAGACATTCTAGAAACTGAATATTATCCAAGAAACACATGGCCAAAATGTATACCTCGTTCCAGAGAACATAATTCGGATCAAAATTCTGGTTCCTGTATGCCCATCTTAAATACATGTCTAAAATGTGTTGCAGGTTTCAATATCCAGCACCAAATACTACAGGAGTTCTGGACAAACAAAAAGTACTATTTAACCTGCGATAATGTGCTGGATCATAATTCTGTAGTTAAACATTTCTTTTATGCACATGTTTAGTGTCTGTACTGTGTTGTTAGTTTCAAAATCCGGCATCAAATACTGTAGGAGAAGTTGCAGAGACACGAACAGTCCTACTTAACCTCCTATGCTACACATACATGCATGACCAAAATGTCATTCAAGGGGACATAATTCTGCAATAAGGGCTGGATGAGCATCCTGCTTCCTTTATATGTATGTTCAATGAATGACGGAAGTGTTTTGCAAGTTTCAATGTCCTGCATCCAATACTGTAGGATGAGTTGCAGAGTCAAGAATAGTATCAAAAAAGTGTGACATATGGATAAGTGCAAAACTATTTGGCCTTCACACTTCGTGACGGTGACATAAAAAAAATATAAAAAAAAACTCGACAATCACTAGGGATGATGATTGCACACACCATATGTCTCACAAGACGAGTATTTTAAATGGGGCTAGAACAGAATCCTGTTTCCTTTATGCAAATGTTCAAAGCATGTCAGAACTGTGTTGCAAGTTTCGAAGTCCAGGATCAAATGCTGTAGGAGAATTTGCTGAGACATGAATGGTACTATTTAACCTCCTATGCTAAACATATGGCCAACCCGTTTGTCTTTTAAGGGCACATAATTCTGAGATAAGGGACTGCATCAGAATCCTGTTTCCTTTATGCATATCTATTATTTGATATATAGATATCAAATATTGAGTTTTAGATATCTATATATGCAAAGGAATAGTAGATATCATAAAACAAATTTATAGATATCAAGAAATATATAATTCATATCATTGATTACATTTTATGATATCAAAAGTACTGATATTTATACATACCAATAATGTTAATTATAGATATCTATAATTCTATTATAGATTTCTGCAATTTGTTTTATGTATATCTATATTTTGATTTTTAGATATCTATAAATTGATTTATAGATATCTATAATAAAAATATAGGCTATCAATATTATTAGATACCTATAATTGGATTTTTAAATATCAATATATGCTAAGGAATTAAAAATATCAAGAAATATATATTTCATATCACTGATTAAATTTTATGATATCAAAAATATTGATAATTATAGAAATCAATAATGTTTATTATAGATATTTATAATTTGATTTACCGCCCCCGCCCATCGGGGCTTGAAGAAATATATGGGCTGCATGATGCTTCACGCAAAGCTGAATCCGACCCACACACTAGTACTGGTAAACCACTTAGAGGATCTAAGCCTGTCCAGGAACCGCGGTGCGAGTCGGACGGTCCATGCTAATAAACCCTATTGGTTTCATTGGGCGACAGGAATTGAGATGTCATTTCATCTCAATGTCTGGTAAAAGTCCCACAAAATTGGAAGCAACGTCTCCAAAATGACCTTTACAGTGTTGACGGGGATGTTAAACCTCAAATCAAACAAACAAATATAATTTGAATTATAGATATCTATAATAAAATTATAGATATCTTGATTTATTATAGATATCTTGAAATTGTATTAAATAGTGAAGCCGCACCCCATAGCAAACAAAGTTTACATGAAGTCTGGCCCAGAAAACTTGCACACCCCATACTTATCAGTTCTGCAGAGTATTCCTTGCTTGTGAAGGATAACCCTTTTTAGGAGATATTCACTCAGTCCCCACTGATGCAAAATTATTGAAAGATACATGTACAAGTAGTGATAATACAAAGAAGTTTATTTAAATTTAACTTTCAAATTCAAAACAGCATAACATTAGGCTAAGACTGTCCACATACTTTAAGAACTTTACCAGAGGTCGCAGGTTCGATCCCGGGCTTCTCCAGACTTTCGGATGAGTCTTTAAATCAAGGTCCCGTCTCCATATGACCTTCGCTGTTGGTGGGATGTAAAACTAAAACACTTACTCACTCATTTAAGAACTTTACAAGTTTACAGTTGTTACAGCCATTGTGCTTCAAGATTGTTGTTCGGATTGATTGACAGGATGGTCCTACATGTACATAGAGTACCAATGTGGTAAATGACAAGCAGTTCGTGTTTTATGTTTCATAGTTAGAGGATCTTACATGAGTGATCCTTTCATATGAAATGACCACGAGTGTAAGATCCTGTTTATCATATGACCACTTTAAATTGGATGTTATCGCCTTTAAATTTGGCAATATTTCCATGATTTTTATAATACGATGTTATCCATTGCTTATCAATGATGTCATGTGATAGAATATCTTATTTTTTTTTTCCTAAATTAATCAGTGTACAATATGTTAACTTTGGAGTGAGTCATTTTTACCGAAGTGTCAGTGGTAGATTCCATTTGATGCATACCAAATATCAAAGGTATGCTAAAAAAAGACTCCTGTGGAAGGTTTGTTTTTGCCCCAGGGCTTAAATTTGATCAATGTTGGTAGAGGTCTAGATCATCAAAACTACGCATGAATACCAAAAGCACGGGCCTTCTGGTATTCGGCAAGAAAATGTTAAGTGACCCCCTATAGAAGGGCAATGTTTGACCACATGAATATGATTGGAGCAATGCTACACATAAAATAAAAGGTCTGGTCATTCTGGTTTCAAAGCAGATTTTTTACACTTTCCCAATGCAGTCCCCTTGAAACATTAATAAGTTCATGGTCAACAAGATATAATTAAATCTTTGGAAGGTTGCATTAGCATGTTGCACCAAGTTTGAGCAGACTTAAAGAATTTGTTCACATAGGGCACAAGCTAAAATTGATGGTTTTCAGGCACCTGTGGCCTTAAAAATAAGGCCAATGTCACCAATATCTACTAAAATCTTTCGAAAGTTGCAGTGGCATAATGTACAAAGTTTGAGCAAATTTCAACAATTCGTTCATGGTGCTAACAAGCCATTTCTGTCCCAAAATTGATAGTTTTGAGGGCCTGTGCCCTTGAGAATAAGGTTAAGATCACCGAAATCTAATGACATCTTTGATAGATTCAATGATATACTCAACCAAGTTTGACAATATTTTATCAATTTGTTTGCAAAATAGGGTGGGAAAAGACAAAATTTAGTTTTTGAGGGCCTGTAATCTTAAATATAAGGGTCAATGTTATCAAAGTGGTAAGTGGCAATGATATATTGTACCAATGCTATACCAAGTTTGACCGAATTTCATAGATTCATAGGAGGCAGACACGCCACTTTTGGTCTGAAATTTACAGTTTTTGGTGCCTGTGCCATTGAAAATAATGTCACGGTCACCAAAACCTAATGGCTGTTTTCCCCATCCTAGTAATGGAACAATGCAAGTTTGGTCAGATTCCTTCAATAGGTTCAGGAGATATAGTGCTTCAAACAAGCTTCACTGATGCAATCCGCATAAAAACAATATGCACCCACGCACCAACCCCCGCACCCTTAGTGCGGAACATAATAACTCCAAAAGAGAAAACCAGTTTCAATTCATATGTTGTGCACATCGTCCTGTGGGCATTTACATATTTGTGTTGTTTCATGAAAATATCTCAAATGGATTGAGGGAAGGACGGGTGGATACTCAAATTTTCGGAGGGTATACATCATACCCTGTCACTTTTTGTGGCAGGGCATAAAAATTGATCCATAAATGAATTTGTCTAGTACATCGAAATTGAACTATTCAGACTTGCTCAACTCGTAACTTATTCTTCTTCTAAACACTTATTTAAAAAGGTTCAGTTTTCATCACATACTTTCTACAGCCTGTGTCCTATTATGTAACATTATGAAAATATGCCTTTTCAAGTATATCATTTTTTTCACCAAAAATGAAAATTTTCAAATAAAAAAAATCTGATATTTTTTTTTATATTTCTCCACAAAACAGATTGTTGGTGCTGGTTAGAACCGCCTCGACCAAGCAGTTGTAACGAGTACCCACAATCATTGTTTTTGAGCAGTTAACATGTAAAAAAATAATATTTATATGTACCCTTGTTAACCCCATTAAAGTAGGGTTCAAAGCAGGTCAATATATTAGGCATGTTTTCAAGATAGACAGCATTGTTGGGACTGTTCAAAAGTCGTCTGGGTTAAAAGCAGGTCAAAATTTATTTGGCATGTTTTCATGATAGATGTAGCATTTTTGGGGCTGTTCAAAATTAGTCTTAATGAGTCCCAAAGGTAGTCTTAATATATAGGAATTTTACTTCTTTTGCTTTTGTTTTGTTTGATTTGAGGTTTAACAACCCTGTCAACACTGTAAAGGTCATTTTGGAGACGTTGATTCCAACCTTGTGGGACTTTTACCCGACATTGAGATGAAATGACATCTCAAGCCGTGTCACCCAATGAAACCAATAGGGTTTATTAGCATGGACGGTCCGCCTCGTACCGCGGTTCCTGGACAGGCTTAGATCCTCTAAGCGGTTTACCAGTACTAGTGTGTCGGCCGGATTCAGCTCTGCGTGGAAGCATCATGCAGCCCATATATTTCTTCAAGCCCCTATGGGCGGGGGGATGGTGAATGTCCAAACAAGTCCGTGTCATCACCATCTTTAATTTCACTTTTCTGGCTGTTAAAATATATAAATGTTAACGCCTAAACTATTCAAAGCTATTGTTCTTTCTTCCATTCTTTATTTTCAGTCAATGGCCCCCGCCCATCGGGGCGTGAAGAAATAGATGGGCTGCATGATGCTTCCACGCATAGCTGAAACCGACCCGCACACAAGTACTGCTAAACCGCTAAGAGGATCTAAGCTTGTCCAGGCAAAGCAGTGCGAGTCGGACCGTCCATGCTTACAAACCCTATTCATTTCATTGGGCGGCAGGGCTTGAGATGTCATTTCATCTCAATATCGGCTAAAAGTCTCACAAAATTGGAAGCAATATCTCAAAAATGACCTTTACAGTGTTGGCGGGGACGTTAAGCCTCAAATGAAACAAACAAATTATTGTTAGTCATGATCCAGTGGTTCAAAAACACAGCTGCCATCAAGAAGTTCTAGGCATTAAATAATTCAGTCCTTTTTCTTTCAGTAGGTAGTAGGACTATATAGGCTGTCAGCTGTTAGCTACTGGTGAAAGCAAGGTTCCTCTGTATTAAACTATATGTGGGTTTTTCCATGCTGAACCTGTAACAGAAATTGGAAAAGATTTTTAAAAAAAAGAAAATAAGGAAAAGAACAAAATAAATGTACATGTGACCATAACAAAGACTAGAAATGTTTTCAGAAGAAAACTGCATCCTCCCATTCCCTCCCAACCATAAATATGACTGTTACAACCACTTGGACTTGGAATGTGCATACCGTAAAAATTCAGACACCTTGAGAACTTGCTGTAATTGAATTAAATCTCCTAAAATGTTAGCAAATTTGTTTCGCGAGGAGTCAAAGAGTGGAGACAGAATGGCAAACAGTGGAGACCCTGATCAGACTGTTTCATGAGCAGTCTGATCAAGGTGACCTAAAAAAACAACCCAACCTGTATTAAGCAAGCACCTAGGGGATAACCAAAATGTGCTTGCTTAGGACATATACTCGCTTAATACATGTCAATCTTATTGCATTTGCCTTTATCGTAAACCAAAAGCATGACTGCATTAGGCAGGTTACTTGCTTAACAGTGGTGGCCACCATAACAGGCTTTACTGTAGTTAATGGCCTCTAAAATCCAATCAAGTCTTTCTATGATCAATTTGTCAGAATTCATCCATTGTTGTATGAGATATGGTGCAGACAAGGCAAAATTAGAAATCTTTGCACCATTTGGTCATGAAAAGAGAAGATCACCAAAATCAAATCTTTGATATCTGCGCCGAGGCACAGCATTTCATACAATGTCCATGTGTACCCAGTGAAGAATCAAATCAGCCTGCCCATCCATATAGTCTGACCAGAGATTTCTCTTGCTGCATGAAAGAGCATTGGGCCCTTAGCTATCCTTTGAGTGTACAACAAGACACTGCTCTGACTGTGTGGATGCATAGGCTGATCTGAGTCTTTGCTAGGTACACATGTAAATTGTTGGGAATGTTGTGCTCCGGCTATTTGTTTTGTTTGTTTGATTTGAGGTTTAACGTCCCCGTCAACACTGTAAAGGTCATTTTGGAGACGTTGCTTCCAATTTTGTGGGACTTTTACCCGACATTGAGATAAAATGACATCTCAAGCCCTGCCGCCCAATGAGCATGGACGGTCCGCCTCGCACCGCGGTTCCTGGACAGGGTTAGATCCTCTAAGCGGTTTACCAGTACTAGTGTGCGGACCGGATTCAGCTCTGCGTGGAAGCATCATGCAGCCCATATATTTCTTCAGGCCCATATGGGCGGGGGCCACCCCGGCTATTTGTAATACATGTACTATATTGCACCAATTCTTAGCATAATCTAAAATTTGGAAGGTTTCAATGACATATACCACAGATAACAACAAATCTTTTCACTTGAAGATATCTTTTTACCCAAAGTTAATTTTGTCAGTTTGTGTGTGTGTGTGTGCGTGTGTGTGTTTGTGTGTGTGATTGACCTTAAAACTGAGGTAAATGTCATAAAAATCTATTGTTGAAATTTTTGGTTCATGTAGGATGCAATGGCAAGCATGATAAGTACAAAATATAATCACCTTGTGAATAAGGTGATTCAAGCAAAAAGATGCCCCCCCCCCCCCCCCCCCCCCACACACACACACACACCCTCCAATGATAGGGAAAACAAAACATCAAATTAAGTGAAAAATCTATCATTATGAACCTAAATATTTGGACAGACAGACAAAAAGTGCAGACCCAGATCCAGTCTGACCAGGGTCTGCACTGTTTACTATTCTGTCTGCACCATTGGACTCTTTGCTGGATCATGAAACAAACTTGTTAAAATTTTACAATTAGAGTAACTTCTCTGATCCAATCCCATCATGGCTTGAAGAAATAGATTGGGCTGCATGATGCTTCTACGAAGAGCTGAAACCGACCACACATGGGTACTGGTAAACTGCTTAGAGGTTCTGTGCATGCCCAGAAAAGTGGTGCGAGTTGGACCGCCCACGAAAATAAACTGTATTGGTTTCATTGGGCAACAGGGCTTGAGATGTCATTTCATCTCAATGGTGGGTAAAAGTCCCACAAAATTGGAAGCAATGCCTCCAAAATAACCTAAAAAATGTTGCCGGGACCTTGAACCTCAAATCAAACAAACATTAACTCCTCAAAGTGTCAAAATTTTTAGGATTTTTATGGTATATCTTATGAGTGGATTTAGTAATATTAATAAGAAAAAGACAGCATTTTCAAAGTAAGACAGCATTTTCAAAGTATATGTCATTAATTGTTTTTTTATTTTTCAGTGGAAAAAAAGGCATGACATTGCATGTGAATAATCTATTGGGCAGACAATTCAGATGAAATGTCAAGCCTGATTTTCACTGAAAAATAATGAAAAAAAAAAAAAAAAAAAAAACAACAACAACAAAAAAAAAAACACAATCACAGTCTTCTATTAAATTAACACTACTTTAATCTTATAACAGCTCACTGATCATATTTATCAAATATATTTTAAAAATTCTCTTAAAGATCTGTTTGTTGATGTTTAGCATAAATAGCAACGATAGTTTTGGTGACATTGCTTTCAAATCTGTGTGGGCTTTTTTACCTGATCCAGGGCCTGACAGATCAAACTTTCAACCACTTGCCCGGCATTCCACAGAATCTTGAAAATAGCTTAGAATAACCATATTTCTTATTATTTTTTTTATGTCCTATATATTTTTCTGGGCAAGTGAAATAAAAAAAAACTCTTGCCCAGCCAAAATTTAGACTTGTATCGGACAGCCAGGCAGTGGATTAAGATTAATCAGGCCCCGTCTGATGTGAGAGCAAAGAATCGATGTTCAAGTCCTGTAGTAACTCTTTCTACCATTATGTACATGTATATAACTGCATGTAAGTTTATAAACTTAATTATTGGGGCAGCCAGAACCCAAAATCACTTTTCTTGCGCATAGCTAAATTATCTTTCTTGAGCATACTTGAATTATCTATGCAGTTAACCCATACTCACTCTTGCAGCTCTGCCATGGATGGATCCAGCTGTCAGTCCATCCATCCATTTCACAAAGCCTTCAAGGACGGGGGCAAGCCCCAATTGGCGGTGGTATTTTTGAAAAGAAACTCTCCAGATTTTTAATTTTATAGTGATAAGTCTAATACCACATTAGTGTTAGTAAAATTATCACTATAAAAAATTTTTGTCGGGTAATAGTATTTTGTTTGTTTGATTTGAGGGATAACATCCCAACGAAGGCGTCAACATGGTACACTTAATTTTGGAGACGTTGCTGCCAACTTTGTGCGGTTTTTACCTCGCATTGAGATGAAATGACATCTCAAGCCCTGTCGCCCAATGAAACCAATAGGGCTTATAAGCATGGACTGTCCGACTCGCACTGCTTTGCCTGGGCAGTCTTAGTAACTCTTAGATCCTCTAAGTGGTTTACCCGTACTCGTGCAGTTGGTTTCAGCTCTGTGTAGAAGCATCATGCAGCTCATCTATTTCTTCAAGCCAAATGAGTGGGGGATGAAATAGTAGTCATACCTCTGATCTATTCCAGATAATATTATATGTGGCTTTGCTTGGGCATTCATATGCAGTCAACATTTTGACCATCAACTAGGCCCTGGTGTATCCATTCACCTAGAATACACTTACCTTCATTAGGTATGACTGGTTTCCAACCCAGAATGGCTAATATCTTGTAGGACAGTTTGGGGTTAAAGTTGATAAATTGTCTGTGACTGTGATGTTTCACCGAGAATGTGTCTCATGCAGCTCCTGTTTCACTTGGTCCCCAATGTTCCGAGACAGGCTCAGAAGTCCCTGTCATACCTGTTGGAAATTAAACAAAAGTCTGTGTTAACCATTTCAACCATGCAAAACATGTAGATCCAGAGTAGACTGTTCATAACAAGTCATCCAATCAGGATCAACATCTTGTTAATAATGCTGATATTAAAAACACTATATATATGCAATAATGGATGAATCCAATATCAAAGATGTCCACATCGACACTTCAGAAATTGGAGGATGACAGGCTAATTATTAACTGCAAATGCAGATCTATGGAGTATTTATGACTATTCTGATGTACCGAAAAACTTCAATGACTCAAACTCCAACAGTGTATTTGCTTGCTTGAATTGGGGTTTAACATTCCCGTCAACACTGTTTAGGTCATTTTGCAGGCGTCACTTCCAATTTTGTGGGACTTTTACCCGACTTGAATAACACCTCAAGCCCTGCCATCCACACAGAGCTGAATCTAACCCCACACGAGTACTGGTAAACAGCTTAGAATGTCTAAGCCTGCCCAGGCAAGGCGGTGCGAGTTGGTCTTTACATGCATGTAAACCCTATTTTTCTCCTATTACTGCTACTCGCTCACATCTGAGCATTACGAGCAGGATTTCCTGGGTGGTAACCAGTACTTTTTTTTATTATTTAATTTTTTTAAGCAATGTGGATGAAGTGCCTTGCTCAAGGACACAACACTTTGGTCAGCGTGAGGCTCGAACCTGCAACTTCTTGATCACAAATCTGATGCGCTACCACTGCACCAAAGCGCTCCACTATTGGTTCATTGGGCGCCAGAGCTTGAGATGTCATTTCTTCTCAATGTCGGGTAAGAGTCCCAATTTCTCCAAAATGACCTAAATAGTGTGGACGGAGATGTTAAACCTCAAATCAAACAAATAATTCCTGGGCAAGCTTAGACATTCAAAGCGGTTTACCAATGTCCAATACTCATGTGCAGTCAGTTTTAGCTCTGCCTGGAATCACATTGCACCCACATCTATTTCTCCAAGCCTCAATGGGCAACAGTAGCTTGTTTGTTTGTATTGGAGTTTAATGGCCCTGTCAACACTAGTCTATGTCATTTTGAGCCGGTCAGTTTGCCCATTCACGCTTCCTGGACAGGCTTAAATGTAAGCGGTTAACCAGTACAGTGCACATTCTTTCGCCAGAAACTGACAACTGCCCTTCTTGAATCAGGGGAAGGAGGAGAATGACCGTAGAAAAGATTTATAATCAACCTCCACTATAGAACATTGCCGACCCTGGCAGGCATAAAACCCGCATCCTGATCACCAGTCGGATGCACATCCGACTAAGGTACCGAGGCCGGCCCCAGTAGCTTGTTGACCATGACCTTAATATGATTTTTGTTCAGTTATTTCATAGAAAAACACTATAATATTTGTGTAATTTAATTGAAACAATGAACAGTTAGCTATTTTGCAGTATGCTTCCCCATACATATATGTCATAAGTCTGCTTTTACTCAATGAAACACAAGTATAAATAAAAAGTGATCTGTGGTTATGTAGGGTGAATAGTTATTTAAAATCACTCAGAAGATAAAGAAGATAAAATACCATAATGATCCCAATATTTGGGACAGACATGCCTGGACAAACAGTGCAGACCCAGATCAGAATCACTTAGCTTCTTTAAGAGAGTTTGCCATTGGAACTAAATGTTTTGTATGTTAGTGTAACCATACAGTTCAATTTATATGAGATTTACAAAAACTCTTTGGCTGTTTGAATTTTAACCATTTTGGTACCAAATGGAATCTTCCTTCATATATATAGCAGGAGTCCATTTCAAAATTTAGGGGTGTCAGGTTGTGTTTTTATCCAAATTCATTTGGAAAATGACTAAACTTTTAAAAAGCAAACAGTGGAAGCCCTGATCAGATGCCATGTTCTGATCTGGGCCTGCACTGTTTGCCAGGGTACCCTGGTAAAATGGGTTAAGGATGTTAAATTACACTAGAACAGGTTTGTTTGCAAGTTTGCCAAGTAATCACACTCCTAATTCTAAAAGCAGTGATAATTTAATTGTTTGTTTGAGACAGGTATTAAAAGAACACAGTTACAGGAATTTAAGCATAAAAGGTTTCTTAAATTATCTACAGAAAAAATTATATGTATTAACAAGTAAAGGGAAATCGCTGAAAGTTAAAAACTTATATTTTAGAATCACATTCGAAAAAAAAATATATACATTCTATATGCAGGCAAGGGACTATAGATCTTTATAGTTATTCAATGTAAAAAGGGCTTGAAAATTCTCCAAAAATTCACTTGTCCTACATAACTAAGTGCATGTAAACTTTGGTAAATGTCGTAAGGACTAAACAAACGTTTACTTGTCCTTCAATTTTTTGTCATTGCAAGCAGACAAGTGGAATATTCAAGCCCTGCATGAACTTGAAATAATTTTGCTTTCAAATAGCTAGGTAGTGGGGGTATGTTAAGCAGTCTCAATTGGTACAACCTATGTAAATATATATTTCCCAGTATTTCCCGGGAATTCCCTGTATTTCCCGCCGTCCAGGAAATATGAGTATTTCCCGCTTTTTGCCAACCTTGATCAAAACCCCCGCATTAACCCGACACTGCATTTGGGCTTGGAGAAATAAATGGGCTGCATGATGCTTCCACGCAGAGCTGAATCCGGCCTGCACACGAGTACTGGTAAACCGCTTAGAGGATCTAAGCCTGCCCAGGCAATGCGAGTCAGACCTGACCGTCCATGCTTATAAACCCTATTTGTTTCATTGGACGACAGGGCTTGAGATGTCATTTCATCTCACTGTTGGGTAAAAGTCCCACAAAATTGGAAGCAATGTCTCCAAAATGACCTACATGGTGTTGACGGGGACGTTAAACATCAAATCAAACAAAATTAACGGCACTGTGGGGAACACAGAGGTAACTACCCGCACATTAGCCCCGCTATCCCCTGTAGGTGGGGGAGGGGGGGGGGGATGGTTACAAATGACTAGTGCATAAAAGTCCCACAAAATTGGAAGCAACGTCTCCAAAATGATGTTAAACATGAACTATCCAATGTTGACGGGGACGTTAAACCTCAAATCAAACATACAAAGCTAGGACGGTACAATGCTGAGTGTTTTGCTCAAGAATGGCCGATGGCTCAGTGGTGCTTACACTTGCCTCTGATGCTAGAGCCCCCCCCCTTCGATCCCCAGAGGCTGAACACGCTCCATTGGCTTAATACCAAAAAGTGCACAGTCCTTCGGATCTGGACGTTCACTATAGCCCCCTTTGCAGGAAGAGTTATCTCATGTGCAGGTTAGAGACCCCTACTGTTATAACATGATTAGGCTGTAGGCTTTCAACCCTGCAACCTGGAGTGTATGTAAAGTAATTACAGTCGAGTCCGGTAACATTGCGCGGCCGTTTACTTTGCGCAACCTGCATTCACATTTTCAATAATGTTAACCCTCACAATTTCTACCACCACTACCGGTGCATCTGCATTCACTTTTTCACTTAACCTTGAAAACATGGGGTTGCACGTGCAGATGTGACACTTTCGCGGAATTTTTCAAATTTGCCAAAATACGAAAAGACCGGAAATTTCCAAACCCAAGACTGAGTTTAAAAATAGGCAAAGGGACAAATGTTTTGTATCTCAATTTACTGCATATAACAACATTGCAGAATATCTAATGAACAACTTGTTGCAGTCAACGTTTGTGTTCAACCAGCACAAAACACTTATTGTGCGCAATGTTGGGCGACAAAATTGGTAATCAAATTTCAAGGGGTACTCCATTTAAAAGAATTATATCTCCCGCCACTTAAAAATTCAGAGGCCAATTTCTATTGCAGCAAGTAGATAAGGAAGTGTTGCAATCGTTCTGATTGTGATTGTTTGAAAGGTGGCTTTAACAAAGTCACACTAATGTATCAAAACCTTATGTGCGCAATGTTACCGGACTGCATCGTATGTACACCTCCGATCACAGTATAAGTAGAAAGATTTCTGGCGTGGGACTTGAACCCCGAAAAAGTGCAGGTTAAAGCCCTCTGTGGGAATTACTAGTACATGATTGTCAATGTACTTTGAAGGAATATCGACTGCAATGTCAAACAGTTGAGCAGGTATTGTGTGCTGCAGCTGTGAGCTGGTCAATTTTTTGTACTTTCAGTTTCAGCCTCGGTGCTCGGCCAACTGTAACGTGAGAAATACGCAAATATTGGCCCAAATATTTGTATAAAAATATAGTTGTCTTTGAAGTTTCAACTAAATGTAAAATTACTGCATTGTTGTTCTTACCGAAATTCTTCTAATAACTAAGGCATTGGTAATTATACGCCTCTGGCCCAGCTGACAGCTTGAAAACAAAATGGCGACATATCGGTCAACAATTGTATGCAAATGAGCTTGTTGCCGGGGAGCCACTGGTTTCCGTCGCCTACAATCACAGGCGAGAAAGACGCCAAATAATCGGTAACCATTATTCATGGGCCTAAACATAGACGTTATTTCATTGGATCACGGTTCAATTGGAATACTCAGAGTTATTCGCTGTGTTTTAATCATTCGAATTTTTTTTCGTACCTTGACGAAAGCTTTTCAGGCCTATGGTATGTTCTATCCCATAGTTCCATACGCGTTACCATTTGACGCCACCGCGTGGCTGCTTCGCAGCCACAAGGCGGTGTCGCTATTAATCGCGACAGAAGAACTGTCATTTGTGCCGTTAAACTGTCCCTTTTACGGTACGAAGTTCCATTTTATAGTAATGTGGAAGCAGAGCGACCTGCCACTTGTAGATCATATTGAGGATATTTGATTTTTTCAGTGTAAGATCGAATTTTATTTCATCGAATGAACACCAAAACTGTTATTTTCACGAGTGGCGTAGCCACGAGTGAAAATAGCAGTTTTGGTGTTCATGAGTGAAATAAAATTTGATCTTGCACTGAAAAAATCAAATTTTCTGTTTCTTGCATGCGTCAAAAGGCAATATTTAGCGTCTTTAATGGTGTCGCTCACATTCGGAGAAAATTATCTTTGTTCCTGTTCGTTTCGCGTCAATTTAGTGCTGTCCATCGTGTTTAGTGGGTATACTATTGGGTGTAAACTGAAAGTTTGCACCTGAGAAATGGCCTGGGATGGTATCATTATGAATGATTAATGAAATAATTGGGAGAGTAGTTTTCCAAAGAAGTTGCTGGCAAGTCTAACGTCGCGCGACAAAAGACGTGACGTCAGCGTCATAAATTACGTCAGTAACGTCCCCGTCACACATGAACGGGCTATGCGTCAATTAGAACGCATTGCAGTATTGTTCAGTTATCTGACAAAGATAAAATTGAAATTAGAGTTAGATTTGAAGAAAAAAGTAGTCCCAAACAGTGAAAAATAAAAATCGTATTTTCACTGTTTGAAACAGTGAAAATATCGATTTATATTTCACTGATAAATCTCTATCATTCATTGAAAAGCATGTAAGAAATTGTTTTCAAGAATTATCTCTTAAGATGACAATTTTGAGAGATTATTTTCATTCTGATGCATTTTCACCAGCAGTCTGGGTTTTAAATTGTACTACATCTAATGCAAATAGGCAAGCACCGCTAGTGGGGAAAATACATTTGCAAACGGGCTGCGTCAGATAAAATGTGAGTATATTCAGTCTCATCATGATCGTCACTGTGCCATTGATCAGTCAGGGAAGTTTTTAGTTTGTGCACAAACTGATAGAAGCTTCAGGAAAACATGCCTATACAATCGGATGACCCCCTTCGACCCCACAGCTATATAGTAAAACTGGGGTTTACAGGGACAAACCTCATTTTTCTTATTTCTGCTCTAATTTATAGATTGTGGGTACTCGTTAGAACCGCCTCGATGAGGCGGTTCTAACGTGTACCCAGAACCTATATTTTGAGCGGAAGTAAGAAAAATGTCACACTTTTTATCAGAGAATCGCTGGTGTTTGGCTATAAAATTTACAATGTATTTGAATAGGCGTGTTCTCATAATGCGTGTCAACTCAGCGCACATGCAAGAATACTATTTGTATGCTTTATCGTGTCCCATTAATGAAGTTAGCGTCGAAGTTGATATCAAACCAAACATTTTCGCCAAAATTTGCTTTGTATTGACAGTAACTGTTTCACTTTTTAATGCCCAGGTTGTCTAGCGAATTCTCATTTCGCTCAGTCGGTAAATGGGATGTATTACACTTGCCCTTGTGCGACACATTTCTACTGTAAGGGATCAGGACTGTCTGTGGTGCCACTCGGAGAAGTTGGTAAGTCATTGAAAAGTTTATCCCTGGCTGTGCGCAAAGTACAGCCGGCCAATCGGATGCGCCCTTAGAATCTACATCTTAAAATCACTAGCGCCAGAAAAAACAAGGTTGGCTGATCAAACTGTTATGTCAGTAAGGAAGTAACGGAATAGTCGATTATAATACAGTTTTCGGCACCGGGGGAAGAAACAGTTTTTTTTAGTTTACCGGCCCTGTCAACACTATTTGAGGTCATTTTTGAGCCGGACAGTTTACCTATCCACACTTTTCCTGGGCGGGCGTATAGGTAAGCGGTTAACCAGTACAGTGCACATTCATTCGCCAGAAACTGACAACCGCCCTTCTTGAATCAGCGGAAAGATTGAATTCGTACGACTATCATAACCTCTAAAATTGACAATTTTTTGTAGACCTCACTCAGTGATTTTGCTGTCTTCAGGTCATTATACTCGAAACTAAGGCCATCTAACTAACATGAATTCTTTTAAACACATATGTTCTTTTACATGTAAAGCCCTAACACCCAAAGAAACGTCGATGAGTTATAAACAGGGACGTTCCAACATTAGCACTTTGCCTGGACTGGCTTAGACCTTCTTAGCGGTTTACCAGCACTCGAAGGATTGAGCTCTGTGCGTAAGCACATGCAGTGAAAGCCAAATCTATATCTCAAAGGCATAATGGGTGAGGACGTCAGAATTTGAGGTTAGTTGTAAAATTGATCAAATAACGAGCGTATTTTTTTTTTAACATACAACTGGCCGCCGCAGCCATATTGTTGAAGATGACACATGCATTCGATAATAACTTTGTTCTCCAAACCTTTTGCCATTGTTAGAAGATATCCCACTAACACCATTGACTATAGCACTTTTGTAAAGTTCTTATGTGAGAAAAATAAGAAGCTATTAGTAAATGCATAAAACGACAGTTTTTCGTGTCACGTTCTCCGACATAAATTAGAGAGTTTTTCCATTGCCTTTATAGGCGCGCTGTATTGGAACGCTGTCAACCAATCAGGTCTGTGTTTGTTTGCATGTTCTTGTATATAAAATGGCTTAACGTCACTGATAAGCAATTAGTTTATTAATGTGTGGTTTTCATGCGTGTCTTTCTGTCAGTAACTTTCTCATTCCGAAAACACACCTATACAAATACATTGCCAATTTTTTGGCCACAAATAAAAAATTGGCAAAGATGAAAAAATTGTGATATTTTTTCTTATTTCTGCTCAAAACAAAGATTGCGAGGACTCGACAGAACCGCCTCCACGAGGCGGTTCTATCGAGTACACACAATCTATGTTTTTGAGCAGAAATAAGAAAAATAATGTATACCACTTAAACCCCAGTTTTACTATATAAAGGGTCAAATTTATATAGGCATGTTTTCGTGATGCTATTCTTTCAGTGGCTTGAGCATTAACCATGTGACAAAGTGTATTCTTTCTGAACTCCGTAAGGCGAAACTGTGTGATATTTGTCATTTTTAGCTGCAAACATACATGTACATTGTTGTTTGTGGAAACCCCAACCTGACATACGGAGGCTGTTTCTTACAAGAACCCAAAATCCATGTGATTGAGGAAAATTCTTTGGTTCTGTCGTGGTTGAGACAAATAATTTGTTTAGTCTGCATTAAAGGCATTGTTAGCTCATCAGTGATACGTCTCCGAGAACACAGTAATCAAACGACTAAAGACATGAAACAAGGATGAGGACTCGGCAGCATGAAATAACTGAAATGCTGGAGCAAAAAAAAAAAAACAAAAAAAAAAAAAAAAAAAAAAAAAAGCTGGATTCCGATGAGCACGGCCAAAGACAGAAAATTAGGTACCAACCGACATTGCCTAAGCAGATTACGTATAAGCTCCTGTTTTTGTTTTGTTATCAGGGAGACTTCATGATGTCCCTTTCTGCTGATAACCAGTCTGAAATCATTGAAGCTTTTAGCTTCACTTCTAGATATTTGGATGATTAATTAAATATTGATAATACCTATTTCGATGGTTTGATCAATCAAATTTACCCCCCCCAGAACTTCAGTTAAATAAAGCAAATACTTCCGAACCTTCATAGAATCCGAGGCCTGACCCGCCGGTGTGAAATTAAAGAAGGATAGATACACAGGCTGGTCTTAGTTTTCGCTGGATGCACATGCTGAAATGACCAGCTTCGCTTGTCCCATCCAAATAATGTGAACTCTGATGTTAGTTCTTCGATATTTCAGGAACATGCCATGCCAACCATTCTCTCGTCGGCTCTCATTTTTCCCATACTCTTAATATGCCATGTTCCAGTGGTTTACAATGCGCTGCCAGTGAATGTTGTGTCAGCAGTGTACGACCAATAGGAAAGAGAGCCAGTCTTCGTGGCCATTGCAAAGCCATGGGAACCACTGGATCACGTACGTAAATATCGTCTTCAAATAGCATTTTCTTAAAATATCACATGACGTGGCGTTTGAGATTATAATAAGACAATGTTTGTTTGTTTGATTTGAGGTTTAACATACCCGTTAACACTGTAAAGGTCATTTTGGAGACGTTGCTTCCAATTTTGTGGGACTTTCACCCTGACACCTCAAGCCCTGTCGCCCAATGAAACCAATATGGTTTATAAGCATGGATGGTCCGCCTCGCACCGCGGTTCCTGGAAGGCTTAGATCCTCTAAGCGGTTTACCAGTACTCACGTGCGGGTCGGATTCAGCTCTGCGTGGAAGCATCATGCAACCCATGTGTTTCTTCAAGCCCCGATTGGCTGGGGCCGAATAACACAATGTATTGAATTCAATAATGCACTATGCAAATAAGTTAGATACGTTACGTTTTATTTCACGTAGGACGGCCTTACGATGCCGCGTTTACTTATGGTTGAATATTGACATTTTTATAAAAACCTTTTTAATAAAATTCCTTTAAAATTATACATGGTAAATAGAATCTTGCATTCATGCTCAGCTATTAATAGTCTGTGAATTCACAGTCTGTAGTCGTCGCTCGATGACCCTTCTCATCCACCATCTATTGAGTGGATTTTAGAAACATAATAGCTATCGCTTTTGGTAGATGCCTCAGGATTACTGTAATACGCCGCATAAATTGTAGGTCCTGCCTAATTAACCCTCATCTTGCGGTTCACTACAGCCCCTATCTGAAGAAGCCATATGATCAGGATATATTTTTGCAGTATAAATAAAAAATATAACGGATTTTAATCTTAAAAGTAGCCATTTTGGAGATCTGAAAAATTCACTACTTCGCACCTGTGACTTATCGAAATGTCGGGTGGCAGGGCTTGAGATGTCATTTCATCTCAATGTCGGGTAAAAGTCCCACAATATTGGAAGCAACGTTTCCAAAATGACCTTTACAGTGTTGACGGGGACGTTAAACCTCAAATCAAACAAACAAACAAACAAACAGACAAGTTATCGTAATGACACCCCCATATACCCACCTTTATTTCAGAGAAAAATAGGGTGTGCAGGGCATACTTTATTCTTCTTATTTCTCTTCTTAAACAAGGATTGTGGGTACTCATTAGAACCTCTTCATTTACGTAGTTCTAATGAGCACCTACAATGGATGTTTAAAGCAGATATAAAAACATCACCAGGAAAACCTCAGTGTTTGAGCTGAATTAGAATGCTATTACTATCGATGTACATGTATGCTAGAAGCAGAAATACATGTAATAGTCCAGAATCTTTGTCAGAGAGACATCTTAGACGAAAACCAAATAATAATGTTACGTGCTTTATTGATTAAGTGCTCTAGTGGTGTTTTTTCACATACAAATGTTGGACACTGGCAAATAGTGTAGATCCAGATCAGATACCCTGTAATTCACAGACTTTGAGGCTTCTCAAGCCTTTGATTTTTCGTCTGTCAATTCACAGACTGTAGTCGTCGCTCGATGACCCTTCTCATCCACCATCTATTGAGTGGTTTTTGAAAGTTGATTTTTTAAATCAAGTTTCTTTGTCATTGCATTTCTACTTCCGGTACTGGACCGCGTTGCTCCACTTCCGTTGTTCGTACGCTGCATAAAACAGTCCAAATGAACTCTTGAAAATTAATTTTGCAGGCCGGCCCCGCATGGAACGTCTTTCAAAATAGTTCAGTTTTCGAGACTTTATACGGCTTGAATATAAGTTGGCACAGAAAGACGAATTATGAAAAGAAAACAGTACTCTGGAACTATTTTCCTACGCGCTTTTCGGTGATATTTATGTTTTACTCTTTCATCCCTGAGTTTCTAATCAGGACTCTTCTCGCTTTAAATATATTCTAATAGAAAAGGATTTCTGATTGGTTCACTGACAGGAATACAAACAGTGTACATGTAGATTCTGGCGAGACATTCTAGCAACGTGCCGTCTTATCAGGATCTACAATGTTTGCATAGATACAGTGTATTTCTACCTCGGCGTCTGCACCGGTCTACAGGGTTAAAAGGGTAAGCTTATCATTGACCAACTAAACAACCCTTTACTGACCTACAATTTGCCTGCTTTCGAGAGCTCTAATATTACAAAACACGTGTTGTTTAAATCAAGTTCCGTACTTTAGCAAATAGTAAAGAAACCGATCAGACGCAACATTCTGTGGCATCTGTTCTATCTTAACTGTTTCCAAATGCCACAAAATTGAAACAGTTGACATTTATGGGTTAATGTTTTTAGGACCCCGTACAGGTGGGAATAAACGTATTTTAATTCGCCTTGGGTAAACGCGGTGCCTGACCAGAGTTATAATGTCTAAATCAAATGGTTTAAAAAATGATATTTTTTTGTCAAGTTATTCTCCTTTTTATGTCCCGACGCCCCAAGGAACATAGCTCCAAGCGGCTGCAAAACCTATGTGCATCGTTGTATCAATGCGACGTTGATGCGACGTTGCTGAGACATCATGTGCCCGCTAGGAGATTGATTGATTGATTGATTGATTTGAGGTTTAACGTCCCCATCAACACTGTAAAGGTCATTTTGGAGACTTGCTCCCAATTTTAAAATGGCATCTCAAGCCGTGTCGCCCAATGAAACCAATAAGGTTTATTAGCTTGGACGGTCCGCCTCGCACCGCGGTTCCTGGACAGGCTTAGATCCTCTAAGCGGTTTACCAGTACTAGTATGCGGGTCGGATTCAGCTCTGCGTGGAAGCATCATACAGCCCATATATTTCTTCAAGCCCCTATGGGCGGGGGTCTCCCGTTAGGAGAATTTCTCTGTAAGATTATTAGCAGATATGTACTGAACTAATTTAGAAATTTATGTTTGGACCATGAAGAAATTGGCAGGCACGTTTATCTTTCTTTCTTCCGTATTTTCTTCGTGGGGGTAGTTGAGTGAGGCAATGGCGATGTGTATCTTGTGTCACTGGGGAGTCCAGCTGATATTGACTTACAGTTGGGCAACACCTGCTGTCCTTGCAGCAGGTAACGGTAGCGTGAAGGAGTGTTGATATTTCTCCTGTTTCTACACTTCCATTCATTTTTCTCTTTTTCCTCTGTCGCTCACTTTCATATTCTCTACAACGGCCCTGCCCATCGGGGCTTGAAGAAATATATGGGCTGCATGATGCTTCCACGCAGAGCTAAAACCGACCTGCACACGAGTACTAGTTAACTGCTTAGAGGATCTATGCCTGCCCAGGCAAAGCGGTGCGAGTCGGCCCGTCCATGCTTATGAACCCTATTGGTTTCATTGGGCGGCAGGGCTTGAGATGTCATTTTATCTCACTGTCGGGTAAAAGACGCACAAATTGGAAGCAACGTCTCCAAAATGACCTTTACAGTGTCGACGGGGACGTTAAACCTCAAATCAAAAAAAAAAAAAAAAAAAAAAAAAAAAAAATCATCTTCCCTACTGTTTCTTCTATCTCTTTTCCCCTTTCTCTTGGAGAAGACAAAAATGATCCACTAGGGTTGACCTGTCGTTAAACTCAAAACAATCGATGAATCATTTTTTCTTTGTCGAATTTTTAACCCACTTGGACCTTGTCAAATCAGAACCAGAATCAGAATTGTTACTGGTGAGTCGTCAAATGTCATTCATACACCAGGACCTGTGATATGGGAAGCTAGTCTCTATATTTGTTTCAACAAAATATCTAGATAACAGCTTGATCTACGAGTAACATTGTTAATCATAATTATTCCTCATAAATCAACTTTCCTCAGTACTTTCAGTACTTTGATTAGAAACATAATAGCTATCGCTTTTGGTAGATCCCTCAGGATTACTGAAATCCTCCGCACAAAATGTAGTTCCTGCCTAATTAACCCTTATCTGGCTGTTCACTACAACCCCATATCTGAAGAAGCCATCTGACCAGGATCTACGCTTTTTGACAGTCAGTTTATGAATTTGCAGGAATAAATTACATCAAGTAATCGATTGGTTCACAGTCAGAGATGGGTGTGCCTAAAATAAATATTCAGCAAGAGAAGGGTTAAAGATTGTAACTCGTAGGTCATGAAACAATTTCTGTTATCAATACAGCTGTGTTATGTCTGCTGAACTCTGCAGTCTTTATTAGTATGAATGACCTGATAATCTGATTAAATGTGGCAGCTCATAATTGCTTTATAAACGTGTAATCCAGCATCATTCTTGTGGTTTAAAAGAGAGCAAACATTTTAAGACCCATAAGGGCAACAAGCCTATGTAATTAACATCACGCGAAAAAGTCCGTGAAATTAACACCCCCTAAACCCCACTTTACCCACTTTATATGGAGAAAATAGGGATTAACGGGGGTAAACATTATTTTTTCTTATTTCTGCTCCATGACATAGGTTGTGGGTACTCGTTAGAACCGCCTCAATGAGACAGTTCTAACGAGCTCCAAACACCTATGTTTGCAGTATAAATCAAGAAATTATCACGGATTTTCGTCAGTAAAGTAGCTATTTTTGAGATCTGAAAAAAATGCACTACTTCGCACCTATGAGTTATCGAAATGTCGGGTGGCAGGGCTTGAGATGTCATTTCATCTCAATGTCGGGTAAAAGTCCCACAAAATTGGAAGCAACGTCTCCAAAATGACCTTTACAGTGTTGACGGGGACGTTAAACCTCAAATCAAACAAACAAACAAACAAACAGACAAGTTATCGTAATGACACCCCCATATACCCACCTTTATTTCAGAGAAAAATAGGGTGTGCAGGGCATACTTTATTCTTCTTATTTCTCTTCCTAAACAAGGATTGTGGGTACTCATTAGAACCTCTTCATTTACGTAGTTCTAATGAGCACCTACAATGGATGTTTAAAGCAGATATAAAAACATCACCAGGAAAACCTCAGTGTTTGAGCTGTAAAAGAATGTGTTAACTATCGATGTACATGCATGTTAGAAGCAGAAATACATGTAATAGTCCAGAATCTTTGTCAGAGAGACATCTTAGACGAAAAACAAATAATAATGTTAATTGCTATAGTGATTAAGTGCTATAGTGGTGTTTCTTCACATACAAATGTTGGACACTGGTAAATAGTGTAGATCCAGATCAGATACCCTGTAACTTCACAGACTTTGAGGCTTCTTAAGCCTTTGATTTAAACTCGTTGCGGAAATAGCATAAACTGTTCGGCACAGCCTCGCAGTTTATCCCTTTTCCTCAAGCCGTTAAATCATACGTGAACACTCATGATTTTGCATGGTATGTAGAAATTCTTATCTTCATCACGAAAACAGGCCTATATAATTTTGACCCCCTTGATCCCAACTTTTATATAGTAAAACTCGCGTTTACAGGGGTAAAGTAGAAGTAAAACAAAGATCAGGAATCGATACAATTAACTTACTCCACCCATCAAAGACACCAAAGGGAAAGAAACACAAACATGAAGCTAAACCTTATTTTTAAAGTAAGAAACACAAACATGAAGTAAACCTTATTTTTCTTATTTCTGCTATAAAATATAGATTGTGGGTACTCATTAGAACCGCCTCGACAAGGCGGTTCTAACGAGTACCCATAATCTATATTTTCGAGGCGTTTCTAACGAGAACCCGCAATCTATATTTTAGAGCAGAAATAAGAAAAATATCACATTTTTTCACTTTAAAATTTTCATTTTTTGGAGGTAAAATTTACAATGGTATAGGCGTGTTTTTGTAATGTATTCTGTTTATTTCATCCTTCGTATCTCGCTGTGCCTTTCACTATTTGGAAGGCCTGCTGGTAGACCGGCTTCGACAATAAGGGGATAACTGTATTCACAACTGTAATTTGGGAGGTAAAATGGTACGTAAAACGGGGGATTTACCTCCCCAACTGACATGTTTGCATCATAGTAATCCCCAATTTTTATGCTATTACTTGTTGTTTGTTTTTAACTGTGATAGTTTGCTAAAAATCGACAGCCGCTATGAGCTGCGTAAAACTAAATACCAGCCAATGAAAGGCATTGTTGCGTAATGATATCAAGTTTGCGACAGTTCATCGCAGAATTAACTGTCGCAATTTTTTACATTATTCAACCAGGCATATGCACGTGCATTAGAATTTGCATTTAAAATGTTGATTTTTACATCTCTTAATTTTTTTTATCTTTTTCGCTTCGGTGTCATTCCGATTTTCTCGAAGAACCATTTAAACGTACACAATTACGTCATTGTATCCTCGCAACACAACGAGAAACTTGCGACAGCTGCATCCGTTCACAATATCGTTTATATCAGTAGAACTTGAATATTTCAGATAACAATAATTGGTATATATAATATATCTATATTCTATTTCAGCTCCAAACAGATTGTGAGTTGTCGTTCGAACCGTCACATTCGAACAATTTATGTTTTGAACAGAACAAAAAAACTAATGTATATCCTTGTATACTCTACTTGAAGTAGAATTTACAGTTGTTTTTATAACACGGCTTGTTTACATGATGTTACCCTGATATTAGAAATTTACCTGTCCGTTTCGATAACACCCCCGTGCAACATAGTGCATTTTTCTACATCTCCAAAATGGCTACTTTTCTCATGAAATGCCGTGATATGTTTCTTATTTGTACTGCAGACATAGGCCATGAGTGCTCGTTAGGACTGCCTCATTGAGGCGGTTCTAATGAGTAAAAAACAACTTATGTCTGGAGCAGAAATAAAAAAAAATAATGTATACCCCGTTAACCCCAGTTTTCTCTATACAAAGTGGGGCTTAGGAGGTGTTCCTTTCACGGAATTAGTAATGTGATGCCTAGCTATTGGGGCGGGGGGGGGGGGGGGGGGGCAATTTCATGGTCCATATATACTGACCGAAAATAGAAAATATACACTCCTGTCTTTTCCCAGTTGAAAATACAAACGCAATAAGTCAGGGATGCCGCTGATGGTAATTTATATAATTGGAACTCAAATTTCATATAAATATTTTGCCATAGAAAAGTTAAATGTCATATAGAGGTACATGTATGCAAAACCGTTACATTTAAATAGACAATGATTCAAAAGATAGAAGAAAGAAAACTAACTGAAATTATCTTTTTTAGTTTCCGAGATATAAATATTAAAATCTGAAGTGTGAAATATATCATGGAAACAGAGCAATTTAGACTGCCTCATTAATATTCATGAGGTATTCTATGATGTCACAGATGCATATTAAAATTTTAATACTTTTTTAAATATTAAATATCTTGTGTTTTTTAGTCCTCAGGAACTGTATAATCACCTGTATTCGAATTATCTAAACTGATATCAACCGATATGCTAAACCAGTTTTCCCCTATTTTCAATCGCAAGCCTTAAATTCAAAATTTAAATAATTTATCAAAATTATTTAGCTTCTATTTTATGTATTTGTAAGTTATTAAAATAACGTACACAACTTGCTGGTCTGTTTAAAAGCTATGTATAATTAAGTATTCTAAATGAAATTCGGAATGAAATTGCTAGTTTTAAACATTTTAAAAAAATTGTGTAAGTAAAAATTAAAGTAGAAATTTCGAAATCGAATTTCTCATTCTTATCCTGAATTATGAGTAACATAAACAGTAACAAAAGAGCATAAGAAAAATATATATGGCAACTGCAAAATGGAAAATATGGTAGTTTAAAATTATTTTTAAAAAGTTTTAAACCACTATGACATCGAGGAATATAAGATACGTGTAAAGTTTCTATTTCCGGTCAGTATATGATATGAGTTAAGATGAATGACTGAATTTTTGTCAAAACAACATGTCAACAAGTTTTTTTTTTACATCATTACGAGCCAGGTGTAGCACAAAGAAAAAAGCAATCAAGCCTTTTGGAGAAAATTAACAAAATTTATTTACAAAGTATATTTAACCTGTAGAAGTAAGAACATTAAATGTACTTAGTTCTATTATGAAATATCCTTGAATGAATCTATTTTCCTTGATCCCACAGAATTCACAGTCCGAAATGAAATATAATATTCTTTAACAATCCAACACAGAATTCAGAAATAACTTTTCTTATAAACCCAAACTTCAAACTCCAAAGGCTTACTCAAAGAAAAAGTCAAGCTCTTTTATAGAACCTAAGATTTATCTAGAACATTCCAGAGGGCTGTGGAATAAGATTAGGTTATTTTCTAAACAAAATGCAACCCAGAACTTTCTGGAAGATTTCAAAGTACTTTGCATTGTAAACAAGTTGTTTATCAACTGAAGTTGTGACTCATTTTTTCCACAAACGTCTTGAAGAAGAATAAACAAGATATTAATAGCATTAATAGGTCACCAAGTGGGGTGAAAGTGGGAAACAGAAAAATAGATTCTTATACATAACATAAAGCTTTCTTTTGCTTTTAGAATAATAAAATAGTGAACGTAGAATATAAAATTACATGTATTTACAATCCACTTGAGTATGAAAGATAAACACAATTCCTGACACTGCACAAGCTCTTGAAAGGGCATCAGGGATAATGTTATCTCTCCCTCTGATATGTCATATGTCTAAATTATACTCTTGTAGCGTAAGACTCTACCTGTGTAACCGCTGATTTTTGTTTTTCATTTTATGTATGAAAGTCAGTGGATTGTGATCACTGAAAACGACAATCGGTGCAGCAGTTGAAGTAAGATAAACTTCGAAATGTTGTTGAGCAAGAATCAGAGACAAGCACTCTTTCTCTACGGTAGAATAATTTCACTGATGCTTATTAAACTTTTTGGAAAAATAGCAAACTGGATGTTCCACATCATTTTCGTCTTCATGCAACAATCGCTACCTGCACCTACGTCACTAGCATTTACAGCTAGATTAAACTATTTTTCAAAGTTTGGCGGTAAGGGAACTGGCTCACTCTTGAGTACGGCTTTAAGCTTATTAAAAGCATTTTGGCATATTTAATTCCAATGTAATTTTGTTCTTTTGCTGTGCTAATTTGTGAAAAGAGAAATTATTACAGAACATTTCGTAATAACCAGCCATACCGAGAAATCGCATCAGCTGTATTTTGCACATGGGCTCGGGAAAATTTAAGATAGCCTCAACTTTAGCATCAATGGGTTTCACATGACCTTGATCTACAACATGACCAATAAATGGCCAACTTGCATGGCAGAATTCACTTTTAGAAAGATTGATTGCCAATTTGGCATTACTCAGTCTATCATAGAATACTAGAATAGTCCCAATATGTTGATACCACTAGTCATTGTATATGATAGCGTCATCAATATAAAAAGTAGAAGTAAAACAAAGATCAGGAATTGATACAATTAACTTACTCCACCCATAAAAGACACCAAAGGGAAAGAAGAACTGCAGCCTTCCAGCCCTGCAATAACCATGTTTATTAAACGCTGAAACGTTGCCGGAGAGTTTTTCATTCCAAATGACATGACTTTATAGTTAAATAATCCGTCTGGTGTAGTAAATGCCGAAATCTCCTTTGCTCTATCTGTGAGTTGAATTTGCCAAAATCCTTTCAGAAGGTCGAATTGCGTTATGTATTTGGCATTCCCGATGTTATCAATGCAGTCACCCATTCTTGGAATTGGAAAGCTATCTGTTTTACTTAAGGACTTAACTTTCCTAAAATCTGTACACATACGATATGTCCTGTCAGGTTTTGGTACAAGAATACAAGGAGAACTCCATTCACTTCGGCTTGGTTCAATAAAGTCATTGTAAAATAAATACGGAGCTTCTTTTTTAAGATATTTTTGTTTCATAGGATTCATCCTGTATGGGTGTTGGTTTACGGGTTTTCCCCTTTCTACTTGACAATATTTATATTAGATTCGGTACTAAGTTATTTAGACAAAGTGTGGGTATTCCGATGGGTACTAATTGCGCACCTCTTGTGGCTGATCTGTTCTTGTATTGTTATGAAAGAGACTTCATTTTGTCCCTTTCCATTGATAACCAATCTGAAATTATTGAAGCTTTTAGCTCTACTTCTAGATATTTAGATGATTTATTAAATATTGATAATACCTATTTTGATGAATTGATCAGTAAGATTTACCCCCTAGAACTTCAGTTAAATAAAGCAAATTCTTCTGATACCGAGGCCCCGTTTTTGGATTTACATCTATCTATTGTAGATGGATTTGTTTCGTGCAAAATTTATGATAAACGCGATGACTTTGATTTTGAGATTGTAAATTTTCCTTTTTTGGATGGTGATGTTCCTCGTGCGCCATCCTATGGCGTTTATATTTCGCAATTAATTCGATTTGCTAGAGTGTGTAGTCATGTAACTGACTTCAACACTCGTAATAAATTATTAACGGCTAAACTCCTTAATCAGGGTTATCGGTACCATAAACTACGCAAAGCCTTTTCAAAATTTTATAGACGCCATTCTGATTTAATTTCAAAATTCAATATTGGACTTATATCTCTTCTGCAACAAGGTTTATCGGAACCCGAATTTTATGGTGACTTAGTATATAAATTCAGAAAAATATATAACCGCAATGACTTCAGCACCCAATTTCGTAGGGTCATTCTTCGATATAAAAAGATTGGGTACAACATGGATATTATACGACAGACTGCATGCATGGTAGTTAACCAAATCACGGTTGGCAACTTTGCTTCCCTCTTTAATTGCACGCCGGTGGGTCAGGCCTCAGATTCTATGACGGCTCCAACGTAAAGGCTTATTGAAAATTAGAGAGATAATGTTGGTTGGTGCCTGATGCTCTGTCTCTGGTCGGGCTCATCGGAGTCCAACTGTTGGTTTTCTTTTGCTCCAGCATTTCAGTGGTTTCTTGCTGTCGAGTCCTCACCGTTGTCTCACCTCTGTGGTTCTTTGATTTTTGTGTTCACGGAGATGTTGCACTGGTGAGTTAGGAGGCCTTCATGCGGACTGAACAAATTATTTGTCTAAATCGCGACGGCAGTAAGGGCGAGGATTGTGGCCACGTAAAATCGATTTAAGCCCCCCCAGTGGAAGTCTTCCACTGACCGTTCCAAGGCGGCTCTTCTGTGGCGATTTATTTATGTTGTTGTTTGTTACTTACTGTGTGTATCACTTGTGTCTTTTAATTTTGGATGGCCATATGGCCATTTTGTGGGAAAGTAACTGTCCTTATGGCCTTCTTTGTTTAGGTTTCCATTATGCTCTGGTCGCTTAATGTTTGTATTTCTTTCACTTTGGTGTCTTTTATGGGTGGAGTAAGTTAACTGTATCAATTCCTGATCTTTGTTTTACTTCTACTTTGAACCATTTATGTCCACATCGCGAAATATTTTGTCTGTCCGTTTTGGCATGTCAGGAAATAAATGGGAGTCTATCTGTTGGTTTTCTTTGGCTCCAGCATTTCAGTGGTTTCTTGCTGTCGAGTCCTCACCGTTATTCATCTATGTGGTTGTTTGATTATTTGTGTTTACGGAGATGTTGCACTAATGAGTTAGGAGGCCTTCATACGGACTAAACAGATTATTTGTCTAAATCGCGACGAGGGTAAGGGCGAGGATTGTGGTCACCTTAAATTGATTTAAGCCCCCAGTCTAATTCGTTTCCGCTGACCTTTCCAAAGCGGTTCTTCTGTCGCGGTTTATTTTTGTTATGGTTTGTCTTTGGGTGTTGGGTGTCGCTTATATTATTTTATTTTGGATAGCCTATTGGCCGTTTTGTGGGAAAGTAACTGTTCTTTGGCTTTCCGTTACTGACGTTTCCATTAGGTCTGTTGTTTCATGTTTTTGCTTCTTTCCCTTTGGTGTCTCTGATGGGAGCGGTGGGTTGATTGTATCGATTCCTGATCGTTGCCCTCACTTCTATTTTTAATATTAAAAATCAGTTGTCTCATTTCATTCCGGTGATTTGGCTCTAGATGTGACAGTTTCTGGTCGAGATTCATCAGAATGTCAGAATTCTGAAGTTTTGATGATGCGGGATCAGATTTCACTGAATTAATATCCCCGCAGTTATTGTTACATGAATTAAGTGGAACAGAGCTATCTAGATTGGCTAATGTTAAAGATGTATTGTCCCTATCAATGTATTCCTTAAGCATGTTAATATGTTACAGCTGCTTTAGCTTGCACCTCCCAGGAGTGTTTATTATGTAATTTACATAACTGTTCTTTTTGTCTACGGTGTATGGATCATAGTAACCGGCTTGTTAGATTTTCCAGGAATAGGCAAAAGAGCTAGGTTTAAAATTCCTTTCTTTTGTACCTATATCATGCAATTGTTTCATTTTTGTTTGTGCTGACTGAAAATTGGTCCGAGCAGCCTCACAAGCTTCGGAAAGGCTAGTTTTGAGATTAGACACATACGGAAGTAAGTTTAAGGAAGTTTCTTCATTAGAGAGAAATTTTCCATTCAGAAGTGTCAAAGGACCACGAACAGTATGTCCAAATACTAATCAAATGGACTGAAGCCAAAACATTCTTGCAGAGTTTCTCTAACAGCAAATAAAAGCAAATTGATGTCTTCATCAAAATCCTTCTCTGTGTCAAAGCAGTAAGATCTGATCATGTTTTTCATTGTTTGATGGAATCTCTCAAGGGCACCTTGACTTAATGATGATAGGCCGATGACTTATACTGTACAATGTCTAGTTCATGCATGACTTGTTAAAAAATTGCATGCATAAAATTTGAACCTTGGTCTGACTTAATAGATTTGGGAAGACCAACAAATGTCTAAAACTTCCTTAAAGCCTTAACAATTGTCTTAGGTCTTAGTGGAAAGTGTGGAAGCACACATAATAGTCAAAAGATATTCACAACCAGACTTAGTTCTGGGCAAGGGACCTACACAGTCTATAATAATTCGACTGAAAGGTTCATCAAAAACAGGTATAGGCTGTAAATGCACCTTAGGTATAGTATCATCGGGTTCAATAAAGACCTTACAGAGCACGGTTTATTGCAAATCTTAGCTCTTGCACTACCACTGAACTTTCTAAATTATTAACTTTCTGTCTTACTGCTATTAAAACGCATGTGATTAAATATTGTGATAACGTCTTTGAAAGATCAGGAAGAAATTTGTTTTGGTCTATAAAAAATTCGAATGACGTTTTAAATAAATTGAAATCCAAACGTTTTCGTGCTTCAAGTCTGTCTGCTTACGATTGTTCCACTCTTTACACTACACATCCTCATAATCTTATAAAAGAAAAGCTTAATGATTTAATTGAATGGGCTTTTCGCAGAGAAGATTCTCTCTGTCTTGCATGTAATGTCAGAAATGCATTTTTCACTTCTAAAGAACACAAGAATTATACACTTTGGTCATATCAGAAAGTGTGTGATGCCCTCACCTTTCTACTTGACAATATTTATATTAGATTCGGTACTCAGTTATTTAGACAAAATGTGGGTATTTCGATGGGTACGAATTGCACACCTCTTGTGGATGATCTGTTCTTGTATTGTTATGAAAGAGACTTCATTTTGTCGCTTTGCATTGATAACCAATCTGAAATTATTGAAGCTTTTAGCTCCACTTCTGGATATTTAGATGATTTATTAAATATTGATATTACATATTTCGATGGTTTGATCAGTCAGATTTACCCCCCCCAGAACATCATTTAAATAAAGCAAATTCTTCTGATACCGAGGCCCCGTATTTGGATTTACATCTATCTATTGTAGATGGGTTTGTTTCGTGCAAAATTTATGATAAACGCGATGACTTTGATTTTGAGATTGTAAATTTTCCTTTTTTGGATGGTGATGTTCCTCGTGCGCCATCCTATGGCGTTTATATTTCGCAATTAATTCGATTTGCTAGAGTGTGTAGACAGTAACTGACTTCAACACTCGTAATAAATTATTAACGGCTAAACTTCTTAATCAGGGTTATCGGTACCATAAACTACGCAAAGCCTTTTCAAAATTTTATAGCCGTCATTCTGATTTAATTTCAAAATTCAATATTGGACTTAAATCTCTTCTACTACAAGGTCCATCGGAACCCGAAGTATATGGTGGCTTAGTATATAAATTCAGAAAAATATATAACCGCAATGACTTCAGCACCCAATTTCGTAAAATCATTCTTCGATATATAAAGATTGGGTACAACATGCATGTTATACGACAGACTGTATGCATGGTAGTTAACCAAATCACGGTTGGCAACTTTGCCTCCTTCTTTAATTGCACGCCGGTGGGTCAGGCCTCAGATTCTATGACCGTTCCAACGTAAAGGCTTATTGAGAATTAGAGAGATCTTATTCAAGGTAATGTTGGTTGGTGCCTGATGCTCTGTCTCTGGTCGGGTCCATCGGAGTCTAACTGTTGGTTTTCTTTTTCTCCGGAATTTTAGTGGTTTCTTGCTGTCGAGTCCTCACCGTTGTCTCACCTCTGAGGTTTTTTGATTATTTTTGTTCACGGAGATGTTGCCCTGATGAGTTAGGAGGCCTTCATGCGGATTGAACAAATTATTTGTCTTAATTGCGACGGAAGTAAGGGCGAGGATTGTGGCCACGTAAAATCGATTTAAGCCCCCCAGTGGAAATCTTTCCACTGACCGTTCCAAGGCGGTTCTTCTGCGGCGGTTTATTTATGTTGTTGTTTGTTACTTACTGTGTATATCACTTGTGTCTTTTTATTTTGGATGGCCATATGGCCATTTGTGTGGGAAAGTAACTGCCCTTATGGCCTTCCTTTGTTTAGGTTTCCTTTATGGTCTGGTCTCTTAATGTTTGTGGATAAAGGCCAGGCAATTCCTGCTCAATGGGATCAGGCGGTTGGTCTATGCAAGGATTAGAAGTCAAACATGGATTTACCACAACCTTATCTTCAGCTAAGTCATTGCCTAGCAATAAATGAACACCTTTTAAAAGGTAAAGAAGATCTTATACCAAAAACCACTGAACCGGATACCAAGTCTGATGACAAATAAACGTTATAAAGCGGAACATTAACAATTCCACATTCCACAACCTGAATAAGGACACTTTGGCCCAAAGAAGTCTTATCAGAAAAAGGCAGAGTATCTGCTAAAATAAGAGATTGAGAAGATCCAATATCTCGTAAGATTTTAACACGGATAGGATGGGCATAACTGTCACCATTTAGTGACACAAAACCCATCCGATAAGAATGGTTCATAACTCCCCATAAATGAATCAGTCTCAGATAATTTGGTATCAGTGAGGTTTTCAAGCCTATAGGCTTAAATTCCTCTTGTCTTTCTCTTTCCTTTCTTTGCTTTAGTTTTAAATATTCAGAGATCAAATGGCCTGTATTTTTGTAATAGTTACAAACTACTTGAGATAGAGATGAGGGGTTCTGGTTTTTATTTTCACCAGAAGATTTAGAAGAATTCTGGCTTCTATTTTCAGCAGAAGGTTTGGAAGGATTCTGGCTTTTATTTTCGCTAGAAACTTTGGGCATAGTACTAGATGTATGGCTATAACTGCCAGATGGATTACTGGTATAGAATCTTGGACCTGTCTGAGGATTATAAGGTTTTCTAGGATAAGGCCTGTTCACAAATGAGACTTTATGGGTCAAAGAGCATAATCATCTGCCAAACGAGAAACTTCCTCCAAAGTTTTAACCGGTCTCTCCTCGAGAAAAGACTTAATGTCTGAATTTATGCACCGTTTGAACTCATCAACAAGGACAAGCTTTCTAAGCTTTTCATGATCAGAGCCTACTTTTTTAGAAGACCAACACCTATCAAAAAACTGTTCTTTGGTTCGAGCAAATTCTGCAAGGGTCTGGGAAATTTCCTTTTTACATTTCCTAACTGTCTGCCTGTAAGCTTCAGGGACCAACTCATATGCCTTAAGAATAAGTTATTTTACCAAATCATAGTCTGAGCTTTGCTCAACAGTCAGCTGGGTGTAAATGTCTCGAGCTTTTCCGACAACAACGCTTTGCAAAAGTGAGGTCCAGTGCTCTTTTGGCCATTTTAAATTTTTCAAAATGCAAAAAATATGTATCTACCTCTTTTCCCTGAAATGGCGGAACTAATCTTATGTGCTTTGTGGCATCAAAGTAACTACCAGAGTCAAAATAGGGATAGGATTCACCCTATCTTGACCAAGGAGTTCCAGTTCATTGATCCTTTAATGAAATTGCTTTTCCCTTTCTTTTTCTTCAACGTTGTATCTCATTTTTCCCTTTTCAAGCTCAATCAGTTCCTCCATTTCTCTTTGTTTTTCTTCATGTTCTAATTTTTCTTTTCGGACACATTCTGCCATTTCTAACCTTTCCATCTGCATTTGTCTCTGAATTTCTCTTTCTTTTTCTACCTTTTCATTTTTTTCTTTCTGTAGGCGTTCTTCCATCTCTAACATTAATTTTCTAATTCAATTTGCCTTCCAATTTCATTTTGTCTCATTTGAAATTCAGTATGTGAAACAATAATGAGAGACAAAGCAGATGGATCAAAAAGTTCTTCATCAACAAAAAACTGTACAAAAATATTCTTAATTTCATGCTTCTTCATGCTTGTTTTTCCAGCAGTGACCCCATAATGGGAATCAATTTCTAGCAAATCTGTCCTTTTGGCCAGATTAAACAACTCCTGCGTAGGCTGAGCCATAAAACTTCTCAAATCAAACGACATGTTTGCTTTTTGCTTTAGAAATGTTAATATTGTTAATGAAGTTAAAGATTAAATTGCCAAGAAATGTCAATCCCTCTAGAAAGTTTAGTCTCTAAACTGTTGGTTTCCTTTTGCTCCAGCATTTCAGTGGTTCCTTGCTGTCAAGTCCTCACCGTTGTTTCATCTCTGTGGTTGTTTGATTTTTGTGATCACGGAGATGTTGCACTGAATGTTTAGGAGAACTTCGTGTGGACTGAACAAATTATTTGTCTTAATCTCGATGGAAGTAAGGGCACGGATTGTGGTCACGTAAAATCGATTAAATCCCCCTCCCTTCCCCCGGGGGATTTGTTTGCCCTGACCGTTTCAAGGCGGTCCTTCTATCGCGTTTTATTTTGTTATGGTTTTATGGTTTTTGTCTTTGGGTGTTTGTGTCGCTTATATTATTTTATTTTGGATAGCCTATTGGCCCTTTTGTGGGAAAGTACACAGTATAGACCCAGATCAGATGCCGTGTTCTGTGGCGTCTGATCTGGTCTACACTGTTTGCAATGTCCCATAATGTTTTTGTTGTTTCTGATTTGAGGTGTGCGTAAATTGTATCGATTCCTGATCATTGCCTTCACTTCTATCATGCAGGGATTTTCTGGATTATTTTGCTTTTCCCCACTTTGTATTACAAAGGTAAATCATAGTTTTTGCAATGTCTCAGAAAAGGACCGTTATATTATATGGGTTAAGTAAAGGGAAACTAGTAAGAAAAAGGTGACTCACGAAAGGCCACAATCCAAAAACGCAGCCGTCTTAGTCACCTAAAGACGGTGGTACACACAAAAACAGACGAAACATGCACCAACGACACAAAGCCAAATAACAGATAGACTGCAAAAGTTCCAAATGTTTTCTACCAGGCAGATTTTGCTGATAATATAACTGGCTCCTATCACCCACCCCTCAGTGTTTTCTTTACAGACTGTTTTGTGAAAGCCGGATCCGGAAAGCCTAGCGGTATGACATACGGCTGTCCCTGTTCTAGTCGTCTGACATGCCATGGTTCTGGTACCTCTGTAATTCCTCTTGGGGAGACAGGTGGGATATTTACTGCTTATTACAATATTTGTTCGATTGTCTGTCAATCGACTCCAAGTTACTAATCACACTAACTTTACGCTGCTGATGCCCACGTGACTATCACGGATTTTTACGTACTTCAGATAACGGGTGTTTATCAGTAACCCTTATATTAATTGCATTGTAACACTTTGACTTGGTAAAGATATGTTATCTGAGGACAAGTGAGCTTTATAAGGTCAACATGACATTCCTCTTTTATGAACTGGGCTGTTACTAAAAATGCAAAAATGTAAGCGTATACAAGGGGATTAACTGATAAATAGAATACCAGATTCGTGTCATTTGATATCAAGTTTATCAGGCTCGGCTTAGCGAACGCATGTAGAATCAGTGAAGTTTCGGCGAGCCTCGCGATTCTACAAGCGTTCCCGAAGTCTTGCCCGATAAAGTTGATATCAAATGACTCGAATCTGGTTTTCTCTATTAAAGCCGTAATACTCTTATTATTGTGAGGTCAGAGTGTTGTGTAAAAAGATAGTTGAATGGATTTATGTGTTGGATTTGACAGTACTTTGTTTAGTTCGCATGAAGGCCTCCTAATTCATCAGTGCAATATCTCCGAGAACACAACAATCAAACAACCAAAGAGATGAAACAACGGTAAGGACTCGACAGTAAGACACCACTGAAATGCTGGAGCAAAAGAAAACCAACAGTTAGACTCCTTACCTAAGTCCACGTACAGGACTATTTTCCAAGCCTCGTATCGACCCGCCACTGCCCTAAGTTATTAATTAAGAAAAAAACATTATGATAGTTTGTTTGTTTGTTTGAATGGGGGATTTACCGGCCCCGATAGCTCAGTTGGTAGAGTGTCCGCTCCGGGGAACGGGAGGTCACGGGTTCGATCCCGGGCCGCGACAAACCAAAGTCGTTAGGAATGGTTCTAGCTTCTCCTCGCTTGGCACTCAGATTTACAAGGAAGAGCTAGGACTGGTCGACCCAGTGTCAGAAAATAATGTGACTGGGTGTGGTATCATGTAATGTGTCCGGGACATGATACTTCAGTGAGGCAGCACTATAAAAGTGAGCATTGAGCTCCCTGTCGCAACCAGACACCGTCGTGATATGGCTGAAAAATTGTTGAACGTTAAACCCGAATTCACACACACAAACACACACATTGAATGGGGGATTTACGTCCCCGTCACACTATGTAGGTCAATTTAGGGACGTTGTTTCAAGTTTTGTAAGACTTTTACGGATATTGAGATGAAATGACCTCCCAGGCCCTACCTTCAAAACGAACCAATAGGGTATAATGCAGCGACGGTCCAACTCGCGCCGCGATGAGCAAACGTAGACCTATGCGTTTTACTAGAAATTATGTGTAGTCGGTTTCAGCTCTGCGTGGAAGCATCATGCAGCCCAATATATTTCTCCAAGCCCCGATGGGCAGGGACCAAACATTATGACTGTTACAATTTTGCTTAATATGTGTCATTTCTGACACTATGCTGGGCGCCATTATTTCATGTGGACACGTTTTTCTAATGTGCTTTTTTCGTTTATTTGGCGACTTATTTGCTTCCAAAGGATCTAACTATTCAGGAAATGTATATGCGTAAACGGCAAAAACAATTTCTCCCATTACGAGGATCATATGATAACCGCTCCCCCCCCCCCCCCCCCCCCCCCCCCCAAAAAAAAAAACCGTCTAACCGTCGGTTTTCTTTTTCTCCAGCATTTCAGTTACGTACATGCTATCGAGTCCTCGCAGTTGTTTCATCTCTGTAATTGTTTGAGTGAGAAATGCTTCATGTGCACTGAACAAATTATTTTGTCTAAGCCTCGACAGACTTATGGGCGAGGATTGTGACCACGTGAAATCGATATAAGCACCCCCTCAGTGTTCCAAGGCGGTTATTCTGTCACGGTTTATTTTTGTTACAGTTCGTCTCTGAATGTTTTTGTTTTGGATAGCCAGTTGGCCATAGTATCGGTCCTTTTGGCTTTCCGCTAGTGATGTTTCCATAAGGGTCTAGTTATTTCTTGTTTATGTTTCTTTCCCTTTAGTGTCTCTGATGGGAAGAGTGGGTTAATTGTATCTATCCCTGGCCATTGCCTTCACTTCTTTTTTAGACAATTGGAAACAGCAAAGACTCAGATCAGACACCGCAGACAGAACGCGGCGTCTGATCAGGATCTCTATTGATTATGCATAAAAACATAAATTTGATGGGTAAAAGAAAGGGTAAGTTACTGTTCAGGACTCATAAAGAGCGATCGACGCCTCACCCCACCCCCGTGCTGTCTGTGCTTTTATTCATTAATGTTGTTGTTCGTATATGCTCGTTGCAATCGGCTCTTGGGTACTCTAGGTTTAGAAGCTAAAATAAAAATAAAGATAGTGTCTATTCTCGCTAGTACTTTTTGCAGAGTGTTTATTATACATTATTAATTGACTATCCTGTATTGATCGGAGGTCATCCGTATTAATACCAGGTCAACCAATATAAACTGAGGTCAAGTGAGGTCCAAAATCAATAATCATGATTTTTTAATTGTGTCAATTAATAAAATTGTCATTGATCAAGTAATTTCGCATTGACCAAGCTACAGGTCCTCGGTCAGCTGCAATAGCCCTCCGGCCTCGGGCCAATGCAGCAGACCTCGGACCTATACTTGGGCCAATAATAACATTATAGCATAATTAACGTTATAACTTTTTTCTTATTTTTTTCAGGAACGTGCCAGTGAACTAACTGCAATTAAGTCATTGTTATCAAAGAACTTATAAAATAATAATAATAATAATAATAATAATAATAAAAAAACATCAACAAAAAACTTATTTTGGGGTTTACTTTCCACGGATCATCGCAGTAACAGCATTTTGATCCAGCCACAAAGGGACATGCAGCAATCCAGCGATCCAGCAACCACAAACCTGGAAACGACATCTCCAATTTTGAAAGCTATTAAAGATAGATTTTTTTTCAGTATCATGTTTTGATTTATGTGTAGCGATAAACACTCATTCTCAAATGAATTGGGATTTTAGCCGTTTCAAAAGTCAAATTATAAAGATACTTAGATTCAGTCACCGATATGTTCACAATGAAGTATCAACATGTACATATACTCAGTTAAAATTCCATGATCAAGAAATGAGAAGTAATTTTACACCAACAGCTAGAAATATGTCGGTATTTTGATAAGTTTTGATAGTGAGAAATGTACGCTGCTTGTTCGTTATACCCTTCTGTAACATCACAAAAATCAAGAGCCCGCAGCTTGCAATGACAGAAAACTTTCGACGGATTATTAAGCCGGAACAAAAATGAGCATATGATCATATATATACTCAGTCAAAAAAGTTCCTATACCTAAAATTGCTTCTGTTACTATAGCTACTACAGATAAAAACTACACAAAGTTTGTTATGTTTTGATACGAAGACTCATTTTCCGTGCAAAAACCACCATTCTTTTTTGTTTTCGTTAACACATCATCGTAGACTATTGCTTTAAACACCCAAGGGGTCACTGTGTCATTTTCGCAGAGAAAATCATTAAAACATGCTATGATAAAACATCACAAAATTTCCCTGTACCCTACTTTTCTAAAATTTGATACATGTTACATTTCTTTAGATACCATTTGCGTCTATTCGCAAAAGATTTGGAACTTTAGTTGGATCAGCTACGAGAAACAGGCTATCACATATTGACCTAGAATTCTTAGAAGTTGTGTGCAAATGCTGCTTTCAATGGGAACTCCATAGAAAATCGCAATCGATAGTGCTACATGTTACATGAATTTTCTGTATTTTTTACCATCATGATAAACAGCAATGGTGGACACAAAGCGTTTTTTGAAAAAATGGCAAAAATTGATTGACAGGAATAAAAATTACAGCAGTTCGAAATTTGCTACATTTTTAATTGCAAGGGAGATAATTTGAGAATTTCACAAATTAAAACCTCGATTATAATGCGAGATCATGAGATATTGTAAAAGTAAAGTGTTATCCGATGTTCAGAGAATATTGTCGTCCATCTTAGACAAAAAAGAACTTTCTGCGCATGCGCAATGTCCATTTTCTACCAAAATATTTCTAGGCACATATTGGAAGACAACTCTGGAGCAGAAAGGTATGGACAAATGCAAGTTTGAGCATTCTCTAGCTAAACGTCCCATTTAAATGTCTACAGCCAAATTTAGCTCAAAAGCTGCCAGATATCTAGTGAGTTTCACCCGAAAGTTGATATAGTTACTTTTTTGACTAAGTATATTATAAAGAAATGAAGAGCCATTTTGAATAAAATTCAGGGTGGGTTAGAGACGATAGAAAAAAAAATAGTTTTCTGAAAATATACAAACTTGCGTTTTGTGTTAAAAGCAGCACATTATAGATAGAAAGTTTACGAAAATTGTATTTGAAAAGGTATTGAGTGGTAAATAAGGAAGACAAGTAATATTACTTTGGATACACGATCAACATAAGCAATAAGTTTATTTGAATTATATGTAAAAAGTCGCGGACATTACAGTGATTTTGCTTCTATAAGTCCAGTAGTTTATTAAACGTGATTAACTGACAATATAGCTGTTAGTGTATTTTTTCTTTCATTTTTGGATTTAACTAACGTAAAAGTGCATGTTCAGTCATATGCTTTTAAAACTGGGCGTTCCTATTAAGCTAAAACGTCTCGTTATATACTTGCATGCATAAAATTGTTCTCCTGACAGATAAACTGCTTTCTTAAAGCAGGTGAAACATTAAAAGACCTATCTATCACCATATAAACAACCAACAACCGCTTGGCCTTATGTACTCCACAGTCAAGTATTTAAAATTAATGATGCACTGCGAGAATATAGTATCTCAAGTGAGTCTCGCGTGATGTGACGATATTTAATCATTCGAGTCGCAACTACCAGACTGAACGGACGTGTTTTTTCGAAGTCTTACATTTAGTGGAGCACGTGGTCGCGATGTAAGTTTTGGATTTTGAAATTGTAGGCAAGTTTTTCTTAGCCTGTTTATTTATGCAGTCAGTAGATACGGTTGAAGACTGTTTTTTTGCAATATTTCAGGCGGAAATTTGTTCGTTAGGTTGAGTAAAACTTTTTGGTGTAACATTATGTTCAGAAGGAATTGAGTAGCTGTTTTGAATTGTAGAGTTATGGAGCCGCTTGAAGTTACATGTATTTTTGGCGGAATGTTTAATTGTGCAATCGGTAGATACGGTCGAAGATTGCAAAATTTCAGGCGGAAATTTGTTCGATAGGTCCAGCAAAACTGCCAGAATATAGTATCTCAAGTGAGTCTCGCGTGATGTGACGATATTTAATCATTCGAGTCGCAACCACCAGACTGAACGGACGTGCTTTTTCGAAGTCTTATTTATTTATGTTATTGTTTATTACTTACTGTGTGTATCACTTGTGTCTTTTAATTTTGGATGGCCATATGGCCATTTTGTGGGAAAGTAACTGTCCTTATGGCCTTCCTTTGTTTAGGTTTCCATTATGGTCTGGTCGCTTAATGTTTGTATTTCTTTCCCTTTGGTGTCTTTGGTGGGTGGAGTAAGTTAATTGTATCGATTCCTGATCTTTGTTTTACTTCTACTTTACATTTTGGAAGCACGTGGTCGAGATGTAAGTTTTGGATTTTGAAATTGTAGGCAAGTTTTTCTTAGCCTGTTTATTTATGCAGTCAGTAGATACGGTTGAGGACTGTTTTTTTTTGCAATATTTCAGGCGGAAATTTGTTCGTTAGGTTGAGTAAAACTTTTTGGTGTAACATTATGTTCAGAAGGAATTGAGTAGCTGTTTTGAATTGTAGAGTTATGGAGCCGCTTGAAGTTACATGTATTTTTGCCGGAATGTTAATTTGTGCAATCAGTAGATGCGGTTGAAGATTGCAAGTGTTTAGGCGGAAAGTTTGTTAGTTAGCTGGCAGGCTGGGGCAAAATATTTTCGGTGTAAGTTCATGTTTGAGAGAACATTTTAGAGAGCTGTTTGCTTTGTTTCTATGTGAAACATAGAGTATATAGAACAGCTGATTTGACTTATTCAGTGTTGAACCCGCTTGTAGTTACATGTATTTGGCGGAATGTTTTATTGTGCAGATTGCCACGGTTGGTTGGCCGAAAGTTTGTTTGATAGCTGGAGCAAAATGTTTTCGGTGTAATGTTCATTTGTGAAAGAATATTTTCGGTAGCTTTTTGTTTTGATTCTATTTGAAACACAAGGGATTGAACAGTGGATTTGACTTTCCGCTTGAAGTTACATATATTTTGGCTGATATGTGTGTATTGCTTTTACACGGGTAGCTTGAGTAACACGTGGCGAGATTTTTCATGTTCAACCAGTGTTCATTCAGGTCACAGGTGTTTACAAATGTCTGCGGCGGAGTATTTTTTCTTTATTGGTTCAGCTGTTATTTTGGCTGTTTGGGCCAGCTTCGGACCGTTAATTACGATAAAACATCTTGTGCTTGTCTTGCTAGGTGTTTTAGGGCAAGTAATTTCCACTGTTTAACCTTTATATCCTCCAATGAACTTGTCCGCTAGTCCATGGTTTCGGGTGTCTACTGGCAATTTTGGACCAAAGATGCCTATTAGAGGGAGTGACAGGTAGGCAAAAGTCTAATTTGTCAGGTTTTTAATTTTGGTGGTTTTTAACAGGGACGACCCTTGTCCTTACCCAGGAGTACTAATCTCCCAGTGAAATTTTTCACGCGGGTTGGGGCTAGGTGTTTCTCTGATTTGTTTTGGTCATCTTTAGGTTCATGGAAATAAGGTTTTTCTAGTATTTCCTTATTTGGGGAAAAGTTTTTGACCCAAAATCTGTGTTAAGTAGTAAAATGGAACATTGGGTTAATTTTTCGCGGAGAGACGACCTGGCCTCAACTCGCATGCCTTCAGCGGAGGATGTTTGGACTCGGTTTTCCTAAACCGGCTATAAACATTTGAGTCGGTATATAGGCCGCCTGTATTGAGTAATTACTTGTCTGGAAGCGCGCATAATTCGGATCACAGTAAATGTAATGTGGTGAGAATCTACCTGTATTAAGCAAGCACCTGTCTTTTACAAGTACGTTTCTGCTATTTCATAGGTGTTTGCTTGAAACAGTTTGGACTGGAAGTTTGCTAATTACAGGTCTACTTGAATATTTAACATTTGTAATCAAGTTAGTAGAGCTTATATGCTTTATCGGAGCAGGTTCATATACACACAGATCTTTTATGGTATGCTATCCATGGCTAAAAAATGAGTATTTCGAGTGTTGGGTGGTTTGTAGGGTCTTCGTGGGGAAATGAGTGTTTAGCAGCTGAGAGGAAGTTGTTCATTCTCTATTCCCCAGTACTTATAATAAACTTGAGTCACATTGAGCGCAGGGTCATTTGGGATAATATTATATCTCAAGTGAGTCTCGCGTGATGTGACGATATTTAATCATTTGAGTCGCATCCACCTAGTACAGGTTAGGAGGTGTTTAAGAGCACGTCATTATTATTTAATGTTTGGTACCCTTATCGGGCGTTTTAGACCCCGTAGTAAGGACTGACATTTGTGGGTGTCCTTTTTTTCCGTAGGCAATTGGCAGTTGCAGTGCCCTTCCCTGTTTGATCGTTTCCGCGGCTGGGGGTGCTGAAGAGTGTGTGCCTTGGTTTCCCTCTTTGGCGGGCTGGCTTTCCTTGTTGCGGATCCTGGTGTGTGGATGTCGTTTGGCGTGTCGCCGGTGACAGTTCAGATTATGAATTGGAATTTAAAAAAATAAGTAGCACATTAAATATGCATGTTTGATTTTGCATTCTGTGATTCAAGTTTTCACTCTCTATTCCCCAGGACTTATAATAAACTTGAGTCACAATGAGAGCAGGGTCACGTGGGATAATATTATATCGAACACTGCATTCAGAGTACTACTTTCTAAACCAAACCTGTCATATTCGATACCAAATGTAGCGGACATTTCATTGCATACACTCACTGCTTATTGCAATAGAATAATGGTCTTGAGAACATGCAAATGTTGTTCATTAATATTGAATTTTGGTGGCTTATTCTAAATTGAACAATATAAATTGTGATAAATATAATTGGAAAAGGTAAAAAGTCTCTGTGTAAATATTTAAAAACAAAATATGACTTATGTTTTTCCTTTACTGTGATATTGTCTGCCGACTCCCTCACCCATCAAAAACCGGAAAATGCAACCATGTCGTATGCAGACACTTTCTACTGCGTAATCTGGTAATGGAAACTGTGCCACGTGCGAGCAATGTGATTAAGCTGTTAGACCAACAATTTTCGGTATTGAACATTACCGGTCTCGAGCATTACAATACATTGGAAATGAGGGAAATTCAACATCAAAATATTATGTTAGTTCCAGATAATGTGTTTGTGTTAGTCACACATTGCGGGAGTTTCTTTCAATCCAGCATTTTTGTTGATACATATGTTAGAAGCCTGGTATAATGATCGCGTATATTATATGCGTTTTTGCAACAAAATCATGCACATTTTTGTATGACATGTATTTTCAATGGCCTATTGTACAGGTAGCATCAAACGACCTTACATGCTTATAATAGTATAAAACCTTGATTTGGTCACATTTCCGTACATAAAAACTTCAGCGTTGTTTTGAAATAACAATAAGAATAGCGTCGTCTCGTGCATTACAATGCTTAATTTAATTTCGGCGACAGCCATAATCGGGGAGAAATACTTAGTAGGACTCCATGTTGTCCTGCTAAAGGTAGCTATTTCCATACCCAAAATATGTAAATTTTATGGAAACCACCTAACCATTTCCTTTCTAGTGGAATTGCAAATTTGTATGTGCGCAAACAAAGAGATTTCGAAAAGCGACAATCTCGAACATTACAAAACCAGGTTTTCCCGCGACTCATTTTCCTTGAAACGGTACTTTTTGACAGGAGGTTAATCATGATATCTTTGGGACATGTTGTTCTGTCATATAAAGGTATGCATAGGTTAAAAATGGCTGCTTGATTTCAGAAAATGTACGGCGACTGCAATATCCCAATTCATTTGAGAATGAGTGTAAATATTAGTTTGCGACCGCGATCCAGTCTATACATGATCGTTTTTACTGTGTATTTCATTATGGATCACTGTCTTCGTGTGGAATTGTTAATGTTATTATGTTTGCTACGGCACTGGAACTGAGGGCGAGGTTTGAAATTTCATAAACTCCGGAGTTGACCCCCCCCCACCCACCTGGTCGTTTGTCGCTCTATTACTGACCGTCCTTTCAAGTTGCAGTGTCTTACTTGTTTATTGGATTTGTGCCGTTGGTTCTTTTTGTGCATCACGAAAACACGCCTATATAATTTTGATCACCTCGATTGCGGGGGTAAACCTTACTTTTCTTATTTCTGCTCTAAAATATAGATTGTATTGTGGGTACTCGTTAGAATCGCCTCGATTTTGAGCAGAAATAAGAAAAATATCACAATTTTTCATCTTAAACTTTTCATTTTTTCGGCCATAAAGATTACAATATATTTGTATAGGCGTATATTTGTAATTTGTGCCGCTTACTGTCTTTAGGTGAGTTGATATGACTGTGTTCTGGCCTATTTCCCGAGTGACCCTATCTTACTAGTTCTAAAATGTCAATTTTAGACATTTTGTTTTCAAAGCTGAAGCCATGAATTACCGGTTATCACATTCACGAACAACAAAAGTGCTTATCAGCAAGCGCATGCGCACGGACACCCATCCGCACCTTGGTGCGAGAACAAGTCCGTGAAAAGAACACCCCCTAAACCCCACTTTATATAGAGAAAACTGCGGTTTACGGGGGTATACATTATTTTTCTTATTTCTTCTCCATAACATAGGTCGTGGGTACTCGTTAGAACCGCCTTAATGCACCGTCTCTAACGAAAACCTACAACAAATGTTTGCAGTATAAATAAGAAAAATATTTAGGATTTTCATAAGAAAAGTCACCATTTTGGAGATGAAAAATGCACTATGTCGTACAAAAATTTCATTCCTTAATATAGGAATTTTACTGTACAGTTGCTGACTAAATGTAAGTGATTTTTGCAAATGTTTTAGTACTTCCTAGATCATTTCACGCGTTGGTCACTATCGAGTTGGTCGGCCCCCGCGCATCGGGGCTTGAAGAAATAGATGGGCAGCATGATGCTTCCACGCAGAGCTGAAACCGATCTTACTTTTGAGTGATGGTAAACCACTTAGAGGATCTAAGCCTGCCCAGGCAAAGCGCTGTGAGTTGGACCGTCCATGCTTATAAGAGAAATTGGTTTCATTGGGCGACAGGGCTTGAGATGTCATTTCATCTCAATGTCTGGTAAGAATCCCGCAAAATTGGAAGCAACGTCTCCTAAATGACATATACAGTGTTGACGGGGACGTTAAACCTCAAATCAAAGAAACAAAGCAAAAATATCGAGTTGGCTAAGCTAACTATACTTTGAACAACCGCATCCAGTATTAAGTCGTTTAAAGTATCCCAAGCGTAACGAGCTCGTTAGTGATCAAAATGTTATTTTCTAACTAGTGCAATTTCTAATACTCGGGTTTATTTTTTGCTGAAAAATGTGAGTAGGTTTTGCAATTTTGCAAAAGCTACGCACATTTTTTTCAGCAAAAATATTAACATATTTGCCATTTTACATGATTAAAATTTTAACGATATGTTGGTAACAGAACAAGGACTTCATTTTGTAAATCATTCTCAGGCAACGCACAGGTGCCATAAGAGAAAAAAGTTTTGACATAGTGTATCAACAGAAAATAACATGGCTGCAACAAGCATCAGACTGTGTAATTATACATACATGTAGTCATAGCAACATTGTACAAGTTCAAGGCGGAGTGTACATTCTCACCGTGTGCACGGCATCGCATCAGCGTAGATGCAACACCGTTGCAACGACGTCGAGGCGACTCCGCTCAAACGTCCCGTTGGTTGGTTTTCCAAACTTTCATCTGTATATGATGCCGAGGAATATTGGCCGGTCCACGGGAAAAGGGCTCCCTTCGAGCATAAATCATCAGAGGCCCATGCCTTTGAGAGAAAAAAAAATAGTCCAACGCGTTTGGCAAAGCCCCTGTCCCACGATTCATGAACTGCCAAGTGCCACTCTCCCGTGTATAGGCCCATATATGCACATTTACTTCATATGTTGGGTCAGATTTTAAAGGCTGATAAATAGAAATTGGGAAACAACAACAGTAATTATGAAGACACTTGGCAATAAGGGTTTGGGGTTTATCTGTCCTGGTTTCCTTAAGCCCCATCCCCCATGTCATCAGTCCCAGTACCCTGCCCCTCTGACGGGTCTTCATCATAATAATCGTAATCCTCTAATTCTATCCTGGTATCTCCTGGGATCTCCGTAAACATTAACGGCCACATGTATTTATCAGTCTTGTCCAGGACATACTTCGTTCCTACAACAGAATGATCATATTAGTTAACCCATTTGGTTGCAGAGACCCCAAAACGGGTATTTGGCAAACAGTGCAGGCCCAGATGAGACGCCGCAGAACGCGGCGTATCATCAGGGCCTACACTATTTGCAGAAAGTTCAGACGATTTCCAAACCAGTTTTGAAGATACCACAACCTGTCACCCCTAAATGTAGAAATAGACTCCTGCTTTATATGAGGAGGAAGAATCCATTTGGTACAAAAAGGGTTAACCCTTCTCTTGCTGAATATTCAGTTTAGCCACACCCATTTCTGACTTTGAACCAATCAGATCACTTGATGTAATTTATTCCTACAAATTCATAAATTGAATGTCAAACAGTGTAGATCCTGATCAGATGGCTTCTTCAGAAGCCATCTGATCTGGATCTACACTGTTTCAAAAGATAGGGGTTGTCGTGAACAGCATGATACGAGTTAACAAAGGTCCCGTCTACATATGACCTCCGGCGATAGTGGGACGTTAAACTAAAAACAAACACTCCCCTATAAAATGTGGGTTTATCGGCTACATTAAGTGTTTGCTGGGCGTACAAGCACGCCACATGAAAACCTGTATTCGGGATTTGTAAACAGGTAAGACACTGGACGGACTCCTCTACTACGGAGTCTAGTAACAATCGTGAACATCACGAAAAAACATGCCTTTATAATTTTGACCCCCCTTGAACCCCACTTTTATATAGTAAAACTGGGGTTTACTGGGGTTAACCTTACTTTTCTTATATCTGCTCTAAAATATAGAGTGTGGGCACTCGTTAGAACCGCCTCAATGAGGAGGTTCTAACGAGTACCAACAATCTTTATTTGGAGCAGAAAAAAAAAATCACAACTGTCACCTTAAAATTTTCCTTTTTTCGTCGATAAAGTTTACAATGTATTTGTATAGGCGTGTTTACGTAATGAATATCAGATAATTATATGTTTATTTGTTTGATTTTAGGTTTAACTCCCAGTCAACACTATTTAGGTCATTTTGAGATGTTGCTTTTGAGAAAATGTTTCCAGTTTTGTGGGACGTTTACCCACATCGAGATTAAATGACACCTCAATCCCTGCCGCCCAATGAAATCAATAAGGTTTAATTGCATGGACGGTCCGACTCGCACCATTTTGCCTGAGCAAGCTTAGACCTAAGCGGGTTACCAGTACTCATATGGAGTTGGTTTCAGCTCTGCGTGGAAGAAGCATATTCTATTTCTGAAAGCCCGTATGGGCGGGGGCCAAGATTATATTATGGAAACAAACGGTATTGTACTATCCAGGCAGCAGACACTAAGGATTAGATCAGACTCATCTGTAGCAGGCTTATCTGTTCTGTTCATAAACGGCAAATGAAGGTTTCTTATGCCATGGCTCACAAGCTTGCCAAAAATAAGACAAAGTAAGGGGTGGAGGTCACACCCCCATTACAGGATTTGACATTTCATGCAAATTGTATACAGTCAAATTGTTTCCTACTTGCTTCAAATGTCAAACTCTGTTTTCAGGGAAAAATAAGAAAATGTATTTCAAAATGCCGTGGACTTAAAAAATACCTAGCAGGCAGATCGTTTATATCCTATGTGGGCAATTAACTGACATAAAGAGAAAAAGTCGCCTTAATTCCGTTAGCTTAACCTGGCGCTATGATTCAAGGTGAAACAATCAATTGCAGCAGTATCCATAAACTTTTCTAATTTGGTAACTGAATACAAACGTTACTACACGAATATCACGGGTTAAAGATACTAATAATCCGATGGGGCATATAAATGTCCAGTGGCATCACGAAAACACGCCTTTATAATTTTGACCCCCTTGAACCCCACTTTTATATAGTAAAACTGGGGTTTCCGGGGGTATACCTTATTTTTCTTATTTCTGCTCTAAAACATAGATTGTGGGTACTCGTTAGAACCGCCTCCATGAGGCGGTTCTAACGAGTGGCCACAATCTATATTTTGAGTAGAAATAAGAAAAATATCACAATTTTTCATCCTAAAATTTTCATTTTTTCGGCGATAAGGTGGCAATGTATTTGTATAGGCGTGTTTGCGTAATGGGTAGTATAAGACGAAACAAGATAGGATTATAAATGGTTGATATTCTTACCTCTCCAAACCAGTTTCAGTCCGCTCTTGGTATAAAACCATTGCACACCAGCTGCGCCTTTCTTCATACCACTCTTGACATAGAACCATTTAGCACCGACCTTAACAAGTCTGTACCCAGCCTTGGCCGCTGTTCCTATCGAACGAATAAATCGTGGGCTTCTCACAGCTGGCTGATCTAGGGAAGAATCAAAACACTGACAGTACTTAAATTGTGGGTCGACTCTCCCTGAGTGAGTGAGTGTTTGAGTTTTACGTCCCACCAACAGCTAAGGTCATACGGAGACGGAACCTCGGTTTAAAGACTCATCCAAAAGTCTGGAGAAGCCCGGGATCGATCCTGCGATCCCTGGTTTACAAGGTCAGTGGGACTCTCCCTGAAAGTAGGCTGAAATAATGTCCTGAACCGTTTTCGGAAACTTTGACTATTCGTTTAACACTTCAAGTTTTGTTCTTTAAGCAAACGGTGTAGACCCAGATAAGACGCCGCTTACTGAGGATGCTGGTCCAGATCTACACTGAATGCCTTACCAAGCCCATAAGTCCAGTGCAGTTTTACAGTTAGCGCTGTTTACACACACCTCTCTCACACCACAGCGACAAGAATAGCATGACTATAAATAACCATTACCTGGAACAACAACACCACCAACAACGACAATAACAACAACACTATGCCTCCCAACTATATGCTTTCCCTTAAACATGCATTCACTATAATACTTAAGCACCATAAAAAAACAAAAAACCGGCTGGGTTCAAAAGTCGAAAGGCCAAAATCACATGAGCATATACAGACCATATCAAAAGAGCCCTCAGCGTTTTCCAACTGACTGGCGGAGTTGTGCACACACAATACACACTATCTTGTTGTCCAATGCCAACGTCGAAAAAGGGTGAAAAAGGGGGAATTACTACGCAAGGAGAATACCAACGAAAAAACACAACAATACGATAACACGACCGTGGGAGATGCTGCATTCTTTCATATCTCCAAAATGGCTATTTTGTGATATTTTTCTTACTTGTACTCCAAACATAGGTTGTGGGGGCTCGTAAGAACAACCCCATGTTGATGGGGTTGTTCTTACGAGCCCCCACAACCTATGTTTGGAGTACAAGTAAGAAAAATAATTTTAATAGTTAAGCAGTTCTAATATTATTTACAATGCACAAAAAGTTGGTCTACCTGAAGGTTACTAACTCAATCAACAGACCATCACAGAATAACAATTAAATTAAAGGAAACTGAATTACAAAGCCCACAAACTTGAAGACAGCGTCTCCAAAATTGCTGAAATATTGTTGATAGGGACGTAAAACCTAATATGAAGCAAACAACCATACATTGAATTTTCTCAACAGAAGCATATTGTGTACTCCCGGACGACCAGCAAAAAGACATATGTAACATAAACTACACAATGTGCTACGTTGGCAGCACTGTGATTGTGTCGGTAGGGCAAAGGAGGGCGAACCTTGTGTAAGGTGCAGATTACTGCTCTACAAAGCTTGCTTAGGAAAAGTGAGGATAGATGAACTGACCGGCTCCACATGACTTAAGGGGAATGGATACACCTTCAGGGGAGGCAACTCCTGCAAATTTATTTTGTCTCCCATGTCAATAGGGGTTAACTCTTTAAGAAAAGAATTTGCTCCTGAGGAGCAAATTCTTTCCTTTAAGAGTAGACCCCGTTTGCAGTGGGACAGGGCTTATAGAAAAACGAACAGGAAATCCTTAAAGTGTCTCCCTTTGAAAAATGGCGGAAAAATCTACCAGGTGCTCCAATTACCCTCAAATAGGTTAAGCAAACAACCAATTTATTTATCAAATAAACAAACCTGTTCGATGCTTATGATGGGATGATTGCCTTGATTCTGTCTCTGGGTACATTAATATTGTCGAGATGCTGCAAATAGCCACCAACAGAAGTACTACAGTCTGTGCCATCTTTCTTTCGTCCTTGACCTAGGATAGTATGAGAGGTTACTAGCTAAAATGTTTATTAGTCTACATATTTGCTTTGACACTGCGAAATCTCCATTTAACAGGTTCACAAATTGCCTAAAGACGATTTCATCAGCACCGTCAGCATAACAGGTACTTTAAGGTCAAGAATACGTATGTTGCATCCCTAAACGTCCGACATCCCTAAGTGTCCGACAAAATTTTAATTTCTCGCAAAAATGTTGGAAACGGTGGGGAATGTTCAATTATGACATTTTAAGTGAAAATTTCGAAAAAAAATTTTTGGGAAATATTCGAAATTTAACTTCAATTTTTTCTTGTCGGACATTTCGGGGTGCCCCATGCATCCCTAAGTGTCCGCCATCCCTAAATGTCCGACAACATGAAAATTGACTAAGAAAGCATTTTTATTGTTAATAATCAATCAATGATAAATAAAAAGACAAATTTAACGTTAAACCTATGTTAAAACTGTTCATCTTTGGAAATAAGCATTGCAATATATGGATCCGAATATACCGGCATCCTTAGATGTCCGCCAGCATGACGAAATCTTAGTTTCTCGGAAAGATGTCCGAAACGGTAGGGAATGATCAAATGTGACATTTTAAGTGAAAACTTCGCTTTTTTTCTCGAAAATATTCGAAATATAACTTCATTTTTTTTCTTGTCGGACACTTAGGGATGACCCATGCATCCCTAAGTGTCCGCCATCCCTAAATGTCCGACAACATGAAAATTGACTAAGAAAGCATTTTTATTGTTAATAATCAATCAATGATAAATAAAAAGACAAATTCAACGTTAAACCTATGTTAAAAATGTTCACCTTTGGAAATAAGCATTGCAATATATGGATCCGAATATGTCCGCAATCTCTAGATGTCCACCAGCATGACAAGTAACTTGGAAAATAGTTCTTACCGCTAATAATGAATAGTGATTTATAAAGAAAAAGGTGTAGTAATTAAACCTATGCTAAAAAAGAATACCTTCGGAAATAAGCATCTTGATAAGGGATCCCAATATGGTCATCCCTAAGTGTCCGCCATCCCTAAATGTCCAACAACGTAAAAATTGGACGAGAACGCATGTTTTTTTGTTTATTAATTTTCTAATAATATTAAATAAAAAGACGTTAAATCCATGTTAAAAATTTTCACCTTCCGAAATAAGCATTAGAATATATAGGTTCGAGTATGTCCGCAATCTCTAGAAGTCCGCCAGCATGACAAGTAACTAAGATCTTTTTTTTTTTTTCTTCTTTTTTTTTTTCGCTAATTATCAATTATGATTATAAAAAAATAGACATCAGAGTGGTCGGCAAATCCCCCGACCAAAAGGCAATATTGCCTTCAGAAAATTTTTTCACAAATAGAAAGCGCATTACACACATTCTCAACCATGTGAACTATTATGCCAAGTATTGTCAATAGATCTTGAAGGGTTTTGGAGTTATGGTGATCACGAGATAGTCATAGTATTTTATTGGAAGGGGATATAACTCTAAAACCATGGTACCAAGAGTTGTGGTTCTTGCGCATGACACGCCATCTCAACCTTGTCTACAATTATGCCAACTATCATAAATATACCTTGCAGGGTATAGGAGTTATGGCGATCACAAGATAGTCATTCTATTTTATTGAAAGGGAAGATAACTCAAAAACCATTCTTACGCTTGACACGCCGTCTCAACCTTCAAGTATCACCAATATATCTCAAAGGGTATTTAAGTTATGGCCATCACAAGATTGCGTATACGGACGGACGCCGGGCTGATCGCTTTATCCCCCGAACCTTTTCGGTCGAGGGATAAAGACAAAAATGTTATACCTGTGCTAAAAACTTTACCTTAAATTACACAAACGCCTACTTAAACATATTAAAAAATTTACCTGAAACAAAAAAAAATGAAAAATTTCTGTTGAAAAAAAAAAAGGATTTGTTTTTATTTCTGCTCTAAACAGATGTCGCGAGCACTTGTTCGAAACGCCTCGCCGAGACTGTACTAACTAGTACCAACGATCTATGTCGTAGAGCAGGAGTTAAGAAAATAATGTATAACCCAGCGAACCCCACTTTTACTTTTTTAAATGTGGGGTTTAAGGGTAAAAATTTTAGGCGTGTTTTATGTGATGGAAAATAAGCATCTTAATAGCGGGTCCCAATTAATATGGTCACCCAAAATGTCTGCCAACCCAAAATATCTGACAACATTAAAAAAAAAAAGAGAAACATTTGTGAGATGCCAAGTTCTGCAACGGAAAACCATGTGGTTTTTCTCCAGGTACTCCGGTTTTCACCAATCTCTGATTAACGATCGGCTCGATATGAGTGAAATAATCTTGAATGTGCCGAAAAACCCAAAACCAAAGAAAAAAAATATTTTTATCGTTAACAATCATAACACATACGATATAAGAGCCGGCGCATGACAAACTCTACAATTAGACCGGTGCGACCGAATCAACCTGTGCAATCATCCTCTATTACAATAGGGGGTGACAATGGGATGCGCATGCTGATCTGAATCTTCGCTGGTCGTTTCAGACTTCCTATAGGTTTCGTCATGCGCTGGCTCATATGTAATAGACGTGATAACGTTACCATTTTTTTTTATATGAGCCCGCGCATGAAAAAGTCTACAAGAAGGTTTGAGCGACCAGCGAAGACTCAGAACAGACCCTTTTTTAGGGTTTACTGCATCTTCCACGTTCAAGAGACACAACTGACAAAGTTTAAATTATACGTTGTCATGGATGAGAGACATCTCGCAATTCCTATGTAAGATCCTCGTATTGGTTTGTTGTGTGTAATATCAGTAGCTTATTTGCTAAGGTAACAAGACGTTTCGCCCCCAAGACGTTTCCCCCTGGTCGTTTCCCCCCTAGTCGTTCCCCCCCCCCCATTTTTTGGCCCCTAGTCGTTTCGCCCCCAAACCCTAGTCGTTTCGCCCCCAAACCCTAGTCGTTTCGCCCCCAAACTATTTTACTATATTTTATATAAAAAAATCATATATGAGAGAGAGAGAGAGAGAGAGAGAGAGAGAGAGAGAGAGAGAGAGAGAGAGAGAGAGAGAAGAACCTGTTCTTTGAATGAAAATGTTAATTAAATAGAAATTATTACCTGTTTTGATCAATACCGTTAATCACATTGTTTATTTGATTTGGCACATTAATCACGCAATTAATGCCCTTAATGATAAGGTGTGAAAACATGCGCTCTTTTCAAAGTTAAACGTCTATCGCTTAAGCACCGTTACCAGTTTTGTTTTAAATTGGTTGGTTGGTTCGCTAACAGAGCCGGCCAGTAATACATTGATGAAGATTGCCGCAAATGCCATCTACGCAACATCGCGTCAACGCCAATGCAACGTAATAAAGTTGCATCGGCGTTGATACGACGCTGCATACACATTGTGTGCTTACTAGGTAATACATTGTTGAAGATTGCCGCAAATGTCGTCTACGCAACATCGCGTCAACGCAAATACAACGTAATAAAGTTGCATCGGCGTTGATACGACGTTGCATACACATTGTGTGCTTACTAGGTAATATATAGTTGAGTATTGCCGCAAATGTCGTCTACGCAACGACGCGTCAACGCTGATGCAACGTAATAAATAGAAGTGGAAGCAATGATCAAGTCGATTCCTTTCATCAATGTTCTGTCAGCAATTTGTGTATACTCTGATCAGATTGACGGCGTCCGACCCAGTAATTCCTGAACTGTAAGCAAATAGTGCAGACCCTGACCAGGCAACTCGGTTAGCTTGATACATTCAAATACAGCTTCTTCCCTATACCCGGTTGGAATTCTTTACCAGCACCTGTTTCTGAGGCCCCTGACTTGGTATCCTTCAAGCAGGGACCGTCTACTCTCTCGTTTTAACAGCTAGGTAGGGGCCGGTCTGTAAGTAAATTCTGAGGAATTTTTGCACCTGTGCCGGTTGGGCGACGCTACTGTAGCCGGGGAGGTCTGGTTTCCAATGATGATTTGAAAAAGCCGGCAGGAATCTTTCCTTTCTTTTCTTTCTTGTCTATCCACAGCTAGGTGTTTCTTTCCAATATTTCCCACTTTCTCTTTTTTCACGCACCATCAGAGACATACTGTTCAAGTATGAACGATGTCCCTTAATGAACAGATACGGATACTTGGGCTGACGTGACAGGGCGATGATCAATGCTACTTACATATTGGCCTCTTCTCACCTCTAATAAAAGTTCAACATTGAAAATTAGCCTTACAGTGAAAAGTGGGCGAAACGACTAGGGGGACGAAACGACTAGGGGGACGAATCGACTAGGGGGGCGAAACGACTAGGGGGGAAACGACCAGGGAGGAAACGTCTTGAGGGCGAAACGACTAGGGGAGGAAACGGTTTGGGGGCGAAACGTCCCGCCCCCCATCGACTGAATGATATACCTTAATATACATGAAATTCAGACTGAAATGTGTCACCTGGACCCGAATAAACAGCAAAAAAAATTCTCGCAGATGGCGTCAATGCGCTTTACCTTTTGTTCAGGTCTGGTGTAACTATAACATTTCTGTTTCAAACAAATAGTGTATATCTTGATAAGACGCCATCGTCTGATCTAGGTCTACACTGTTAGCTCATCCTGTCATTCCATGATAACCCTTTTAAGTCTTACGAAGCACTCTGACATCACCGGCTATTTTCTATAAAAAGAGTTACTCTGTGATATTCACGTTGACTTTTAAAAGCAATAACGCTTTTCGTACTGATGGACAATCGACCCAAACAGAGCCATGTTATTGTCACTACCCTGATGTCCGAAGAGAGTCATAAGTAAACAACTGTTGGGCTTGGCAGACAGTGTAGACCCAGATCAGACGCCGAAGAACGCGTAGTCTTATCAGGGTGTATACTGTTTGCATAAGATGGAAGATTTCAATGATTATATAAAATAGTCCGACCCATTTCCCATCCTGCACTCAAAGACAAACGGACAAAAACTCTTGTTTTGCAGACACCAACTTTTGCAGTGTTATATCAACGTTGGAGTAAAGTTAAAATTTTACAACCAAACTGGTCTGTGATCCTACATGTAGATCGCACAAAATTAAGGGTGTATGTTATTTGTAGGTAGCATGAAAACTTATATTGTGAAAGACAATGTTCATTTGCATGCCATTCTTCACCTATTTGTATGCACGCTGAACTGTATATGCCTTTCATGCTGTTCTTCATCTATTTGTATGCACGCTGAACTGTATATGCATAGGTTTAATTACTTCACCTTTTTCTTTATAAATCATTATTCATTATTAGCGGTAAGAACTATTTTCCAAGTTACTTGTCATGCTGGTGGACATCTAGAGATTGCGGACATATTCGGATCCATATATTGCAATGCTTATTTCCAAAGGTGAACATTTTTAACATAGGTTTAACGTTGAATTTGTCTTTTTATTTATCATTGATTGATTATTAACAATAAAAATGCTTTCTTAGTCAATTTTCATGTTGTCGGACATTTAGGGATGGCGGACACTTAGGGATGCATGGGTCATCCCTAAGTGTCCGACAAGAAAAAAAATGAAGTTAAATTTCGAATATTTTCGAGAAAAAAAAGCGAAGTTTTCACTTAAAATGTCACAATTGATCATTCTCCACCGTTTCGGACATTTTCCCGAGAAACTAAGATTGTGTCATGCTGGCGGACATCTAAGGATGCCGGTATATTCGGATCCATATATTGCAATGCTTATTTCCAAAGGTGAACATTTTTAACATAGGTTTAACGTTAAATTTGTCTTTTTATTTATCATTGATTGATTATTAACAATAAAAATGCCAAAGGTGAACATTTTTAACATAGGTTTAACGTTGAATTTGTCTTTTTATTTATCATTGATTGATTATTAACATAAAAACGCTTTCTTAGTCAATTTTCATGTTGTCGGACATTAAGGGATGGCGGACACTTAGGGATGCATTGGTCATCCCTAAGTGTCCGACAAGAAAAAATAATGAAGTTAAATTTCTAATATTTTCGAGCAAAAAAAACAAGTTTTCACTTAAAATGTCACAATTGATCATTCTCCACCGTTTCGGACATCTTCCCGAGAAAATAAGATCTTGTCATGCTGGCGGACATCTAAGGATGACGGTATATTCGGATCCATATATTGCAATGCTTATTTCCAAAGGTGAACATTTTTAACATAGGTTTAACGTTAAATTTGTCTTTTTATTTATCATTGATTGATTATTAACAATAAAAATGCTTTCTTAGTCAATTTTCATGTTGTCGGACATTTAGGGATGGCGGACACTTAGGGATGCATGGGGCACCCCGAAATGTCCGACAAGAAAAAAATTGAAGTTAAATTTCGAATATTTACAAAAAATTTTTTTTCGAAATTTTCCCTTAAAATGTCATAATTGAACATTCCCCACCTTTTCCAACAATTTTGCGAGAAATTAAAATTTTGTCGGACACTTAGGGATGTCGGACGTTTAGGGATGCAACATACGTATAGAGGATATTTAATTTTTTCGGTGTGCACAGGGATCTCAAATGAAATTATATTATACACTGCACGCTCACGATGATGATTGCTACCATCGGTCATGTTAAACCATTATTATTATTATTATTATTATTATTGTTATTATTCACTTATATACTGCAGTTTATTGTGTCAAGTTCATTTATTTCAGAATTTTATGTATAAAATCGTTAAAGTTTCTCCAAACAGTAAATGTCCTAATGAGACACCAAGTTCTGCGGCGCCTGATCTGGGCCTGCATTTTTGCCTGTGATCCGTTGTTGGCGTTTTCCTTATTTAAAGGTGCATTATTGAGCTGTCGGAAAAAAAGTGCTTAATTTTTTTTTTACATATATCGGGTATTTTTTGTTTAAATAATACAAATGAATGAGTTTTATGTAATATTGCGAACAATTATGATCACAGGTTAAGTTTTATGAGACGGTTTTCCTAACTATGCTACGAACACAGTTAGTCTATTTTTAATTTCGCGACAAAACTACAACGCGCGTGAATAATGACGTCATGCGGTAAATACCTAGAAAGGTATGCAGGGGTCATCTCAACATCGTTACACACAATTGTTGTGACAGAAATCGTAGATCGTAGTATAGTGAAATTCTTTTAAACTTTTTATGCGAATTCCAATGTGTAAAATGGAGTGAAATTCCGTCATTCTCTCTCTCTCTCTCTCTCTCTCTCTCTCTCTCTCTCTCTCTCTCTCTCTCTCTCTCTCTCTCTCTCTCTCTCTCTCTCTCTCTCTCAGCATGCCATGGCGTACACGTTCCCCAGTGCTCTCTCTCTCTCTCTCTCTCTGAAAGTGCTATGGCCAACATGTTGCTAAGTTTTTTTCTCTCACTCATTATGGGCTACAT